>OY987316.1:2727922-3258011 GCA_963920655.1 Geranium rotundifolium | reverse complement strand
TGACATCTTTTACAAGTAGGTACCATTAAGTTAGAAAATTGATATTAAGTCAGTAAAGTTTTATTTTGTATCAAATTAGACAAAAAAATGTTAAATTTCAGTTAGTTTTTATTTGAATTGACAAAAATGCCCTTGTATTAAAAAGTTTTAAAAATATTTTACAAAATTTTTTTAAACTATATTTTTTATAAACTAAATAATAATAAAAAAGTTTGAAAAATAATTTGAAATGAAAAATAGTTTTTAAACATCATTTTTTATTTTTTTAAAAATAAATATGTTTTTGATACTAAAATCATTTTTATTATTTATTTTAAAACAATTTTTAAAATAATTTTAAATGACTTAAATACATTGGAATTTTTGTCATTTCACAATAGAATTAACTAAAATCTAATCCCACTGTCTAATTTCATACAAAATGAAACTTTACAGACCTAAATATCAGTTTTCTAACTTAACTGTGTCAACTTTAACTGTATTTATCTGACATTAACTCTTGAATTTAAAAATATATATAATTAACTGAAAATTAAGTAATTTTACTTGCAGTTACATGAATATTTGAAGTTTCTAGTTAACTTGAGACTATTGACAATTAAAATGAAATTAAATCCTAATATATACCAAATAGAGGAGATAAAAAAGTCAAAACTTCAAAACCATAGAACATGTAGTGTAATGTTGTAGAACCATGTACAACATGTAGTACAATGATATGGAAAATGACGGGCTTGTGCAAAATATAATTCAAGCCATATAGAACATACTGGACCTTATCACGTGTCACACGATGAGATAACACACGTCTTAGATCTGACGATTCTATATAAGGATGACAACGGGTCGGGTTTGGGGCGGATTTGACCAAACCCGCCCCCGAAAGATTTGAACGGGTACCCGACCCGAAAAAACCCGCTCAAAGTGAAAGGGTACCCGCCCCGCTCAAGACCCACTGGGTACGGGTTTTACCCGAAACCCGAAACTTGACCCGAAAACTATCTAAAATGCAAAAAATAAAAAATGTCCCAGATTTATAATATATATATATAATTGTTTTATATTTTATATATAATGTATAATATATAATTATATACGTAATTGCTTTGATTGAAAATTGCTCTAATGTTTATTTGCTAAAAAATATTTATATATAATATATTAAATTATTATTTTTTATATAGTAAGGATACGGGTTTGGAACGGGGTGGGTATAGGTTCGACCCGTACCCAATATTTTTTGGGTTTTACTCGTTTCAATCGGGACGGATTAATCGTATACTGCCTATTTCAAATTTTTTGCCACCTCTAATTCTATATGAGTTTTGACGTTTTGAGATTAGTTTGGAATTTGTGTGCATCCCATACCAAATATAGGCACACAAGGCCGGTGGTTCCTCAAACATGGTCGTTGGAAAATTTTCTTTCCAACATTGGTGGAGCGTACGTAAGAGCAATGGCCACAACATCAACAGCTGTTATGTGTCTTCGTGGAGAGACCAAATGCTATTCACAAAATTGTACATTTCTTGAATCACTAAAATGTTTCTTTTGTCGATTTAATTCTTGTCACATGACATATGACCCACATTTTTCTTCTTCATTTTCAAGATCCTGAACCACCAAAGAAATTTCATTCCCACGCAACAAATGACGTAAATGAACTAAGTCTTTAACAAGCTATTTAAGCTTGATCACTGATGAAATATTTAAGATCGTCGAGCTTATTATTTAACACGGGTACAATATAATTTTTAATAAGTATTCAGTCGAGCACTTCTATTTTTTTAATCAAACAGAAAGAAGATTCGAACCATAGACTTGAGTCTAGACAGTTTACAAGACTCTTAACCACCCCGTCAACCGTTAATAACACTAATTTAGTGCTAATAAAATAGTAAAAAAAAACTATATATTATCATAACTGTATTTGCCCAATTAAAAACATATTGGGAAAATTGTCACTTATAATTAGGATTAGAATAGTCAATGTTTGTTTCTCCATTGCTTGTTACATATTATTGGGCTATCTATATTATTGGTATAAACATAGAATAAATGACTTATAATATTTGACATTGACCTTGGTATTAAAATAATGTTTGACAATTACAATTTGACCTTGAAAACAAAACAGATTTGAAGACTAATCTGAGCTTTCACATGCAAACAGAGCACTCTGACCTTACAAGGATCCACACTACACGATGAGTCGAGACATGACACCAACCTTGGAATATAATCATCGTATAGTTTCCATTTCAGGAAACTACAAAAAAATATAAATACCATGCACTCCACAAGCTAATTATACAATATTATACTTGTTCTGTTCCTTGCACAACACAGTAACCAATAAATATAACTGATTGAGATTTGTACCCAGAACAGACATGCTTGCTCTTCGAGCATGATCCGCGTGAACCGAACTAAATTATAATAGATAGAAACCAAACCAAATAAAGAACTGGTTGGTTTTGACACGTGACTCATTTCAAGTCACCTTTTTTTGTTAATTGAGGCTATAATACTGGGAAAACATAAAACAAGTCAACTAGTAAGTCAAAATCGGCCCAAAATGTAAAAATTTCATGAAAACCAGTGGAAAGTAAATCCGACAGAAAATCGATGAGTCAAATAATAAGTCAAAGGGGTCTAAAATATGATAATTTCATGAAGTTCGGTTCATAACAAACCAAACCAAACTGAACCATAAATCGACATTTTTAAAACTGACCGAACTAAATTTTGTCAGTTCGATTTTTATTTTCTTAAAACTAAATTGATCGATTCTGTTAGAGTATAAAATTATAACTGGTCCTTCAAGCTGATCAAAAAAATATAACTGGTCCTTCAACTATCAGTTTAAATTTTTAGTTGAGTTGATCATTTAATATGGTATCAGAGCTTGTAAGAATATATTTCTCTTGAACTCTCTCTCAAAACCTCATAAATCTATTCTTCTCAAAAAAAACTCCTAACTTCTAACGGGCTCTCAATCTCCTCTTTTTAAAAGTGCACGTCCAAAGTTAAAAACAGGATTGTCCGTGAGGGCGTGTGTTAGAGTATAAGACTATAATTCATCCTTCAACTATTAGCTTAAACTTTTAGTTGAGTCGGATTTCTAATATATTTAGTATTAAATTGAACCTACTCAAAACTAACTGTAAACAACTCTGTAAATGTGCACGGGTACATCAATGTGTTTAAAGGCAATAAACCCTAGTGAAGTGTGTATATATAGATGGAGAGAAACTCTGAGAATAATTATTTCTTTTGAAACAAAAAAATATATTTTACTTGTACTTATTAAGATTATTATACATACAAAATATAAATTATATTATATAAAAATATTTATATTTAGAGAAAATAAAAAATGTGTAAATAAAGCCCAGGCATCGTGGATCCATAAATTTGGCCCTAAGTGTAAGTCAAAGGCCAAGCTGAAGGCCCAATATCACACAAGACCCACGGCTTGTGGGTGACCCAGGAAAAAGCCCAAGTTAAAAGACATGAGATCAGGATCAAGCCCATCAAAAGGCAGCCTAAGGCCACGCAGCTAAGCAATATAGAAGCCCAACATGCTATATATTCATCAAATGTTAATATTTATTTTCCATATTCGTTGAAGTAAGAGCTCGTGTGCAAAGAGAAATAAGTCTCACGCGCAGAAATATAAATGAAAAAAGGTTAATCCCAAATAAAAAGAAAATTGAAACAAAAAAATAATATACAAAATTTAGAGTCATACTCAATTAACAATGTTCATCTTTGAATTGGAGAGCCGATCCGATGTGTATAATCCACTTTACATGGTATAAATTAGGTTGATTTTATAGTGTTTTTTTGAGTTTCATGCGGCTACACTCCCATGTATACTCTAGTACATGCAGAATACATGTATGTTATGATCTACGTGTAGAATGTTGCACATGAGCGAGAATGTTGTAGTGAAAAACTTATGCTTACGATCATGTAGGGAAAGTAACTACACACGTACATACATGAGAGAATAATTAAATGCAAATGTAATGAATTAAAAACAACGCGACATACATAAAGGGAAGAAACATACCCATTATTAAGATTGTCATTTTAATTGTGTAGACTGACCCGATGTAGTTCAACCCGACATGCATGTGCTGTTAGGATTACACGTATGAGTTCAGGTCCCACATAGGAAGATTACTAAGTATAAGAAGAGTTTATAACCACATTGAACCCAAGACTTGAGCTTTGATGTGTATATAGACTTTTCTTGTTGTGTGCTTCTCATTGGAAAGACCCGCTTCTATATAGAGGCGTGATCTGGTGCAAACCAGACCAGTGACCACGCTGTGCGAACCCGTGCAAACCTACTAGGTGGTGACACATGCGCGTGTGTTTTCATTATTAAGTTATGTATTTCCACAAAACAGTCGGTCGATGTTTCCATTATTATGATATGTATTTGCATAACCCGTTATAACTCTTGTTACACCCCGGGGACTCCCGTTACACCCAGGGACCCCCCGTTACACCATTTCTCCGACAAGATTCACTGGTTGGGAATAGAAAAATACATATTCTCCTTGTTACACAATTATCCCGATGTTATGAAAATACATATCATAACAATGGAAATACATGACTTAATAAAGGAAATACGTGCGAACAACAGTTCACACCATTTCTCACTTGAATATGCCCATCCAATATATGGACTCTGAGGCACGAACACCCTACATGTTTGAATTTAACAAACACGTGATCCAGCCGTCTGTTTTACGAGATTAAAACAGTGCACGACACGTTATGCATACTATATATTTAAATGAGAAACAATTCTGTATTTTTGCATGGCATCGCGTACCGTACACTTAACCGATATTAATGACAAGGCAACTAAAATATTTGGGGGATATTATATATTACAACAAGAGATGATATTTATTCAGTTGACTAAGATAATTAATTTAGGTAGAAAATCAAACGCGATATCTTGAAGATCTCAAGAGTTTATATTTTAAAAACTTCAGTAATAAATAAAAGATATTGAAATGGTATAAATAATACATGTACATGTGATGATGTTAGTTCAAACAAAGACGTGGTACACACTACACAGTTCTACACGAAACAACTTTGTTTAGTTGACAAAAATAGAGAGAATTTGAAAGAAAGTTACAACAGGTGAGTCCTGCCCAACTAATATATGAAATTGATATTTTAATTAGAGAGCTCGTCTCGATCGAAATATCTAGTTTCATTTTGTAATTTAAAGAGAAAAATGTTAACCGGGAAGGGTTTGGCTGAAAACCAAATGTGCAGTGAGAACATGAGAACATGAGAACAATAATGTACAAATCAGGTGAAGTCTGTTTTGCGCTGAGGTTGGAATGTTTGGGTTTGGATGCAACTTTTGCGTTGATGGTGGGACTTTCGAGGCACGAAAAACACCGCAGGCCAGCCTTCCTGTCCACGTGACGCGCACTAGAACAACGCGCACGCAGATTTTTCACTGATCCAATGCTTGAGATTTGGTCCGAACAGTTTAGACATTTGGGCTGGTTTGTAGTGAAGTGCATCCCTGTTTGTATATATAATTTTGCAACTTGGCTACGCTGTACGACAATTCGGTCAACTCTTCCATGGCATGTGTGAAATGTGATCCATTATTTTACACCGATTATATAAAATTCTAATGACTATATATACAGATAGACCACAAAACGAGAACAGAACTCAAGATCAAAACCAAAACCAAAACCAAAACCCTTTTTTCTCTCTCAATTGGCTCAATGTCCGGCGGAGACGCACAACCTATTCGCACGAGCACGGTCGCGTTCAAGGTTAGACGGTCGGGGCCAGAACTGGTTTGTCCCGCCAAGCCCACGCCTCGCGAGGTCAAGAGACTCTCCGACATCGATGACCAGCCTCACCTTCGCTTTTTAACTACCGGCATTTACTTCTGTCGCCACGACCCCTCCATGCAGGGGAAAGACCCCGCGAGGGTCATTCGCGACGCGTTTGCGCAGGCGCTCGTGCCTTACTATCCTCTGGCTGGCCGCCTCATAGAAGGGCCCAGCCGGAAGGTCTCCGTGGATTGCACGGGCGAGGGCATCTTCTTCGTGGAGGCCGAAGCGGACGTAGAGCTTGCACACTTCGGCGATCACCCTCACCCTCCTTTCCCGTGCATTGAGGAGCTCATTTACGATGCTAATCCTTTTCAAGACTTTCTCAATTCTCCCTTGGTATTTATTCAGGTACGGAAGTTATATTTGAAATTCTGATTGTAGTTGGTCAGACAAGATGTCAGGAACAATGTTAGGACAGACTTCTTAACAAACTTGTCTGCGAACAGATTCAGACAAACACACAATTAAAAGCATTAAAAGTAAACAGCGACACACAAGATTATTTATCCAGTTCGGTGCAATCTCACCTACTTTTGGGGGCCCTCGGCTTAATGAAAAGATTTAACTATAATGGAACAAGTCAAAACATACAAGGTGATTATCACACAAACCACTATTTTATGCTACTCTTCCTAATGCAAATGTATATCAGGGACTCCCCGTGAATCCAAGCCTCCAACTTGATTCCACTCTACGAGCCTCGCAGGCCCGGATGTCTTTAGTCGCTGTTAAGCTCCTTTACGTGAACTTTCAATCACGCCTTAACATAAAACCCACAATCACTAATTTTTTATCTTTCGAATATAGTAGTAATACACAATAGCTCTTCGTGGAACACCAAGTCTCTCAGCACGCTAGCCTTGCACGTCTAAGACCACTAGATGTTCATGAAGAGACTATACAGAGTTGCATCAAGAAAATATGAATTCAATACGAGAGACGCACACGCTGCTAAGGGTGGAGCCTTAGCTTTTATAGCAGCCGCTTCTAGATTCTAGATCGCCTTAGGGTTACCTAAATCTGATCGGTTTAGGTTTCCCAATTTTCTTTCACGCCGATATTCTTGCCAAGTCTCTTTCACGGCAAGAGAGCTTTCCCGAATCTTGACTTCAACAAGACATACCAAAAGCCTTGTATAACAACAAGACTTACTAAAAGTCTTGTACACATTTGACACCTTCCAATTGCAATACGTTTTCTATTTCAGAAAACTTTACAATTCCGCGATCCACAAATGTCACGAAGAATTTTGAGACAAAGCGCTTGACAACTTGCTTGACCAACTGCTCGGCATCTTGTCCCAGTGCCAGAGTTTCATTTCTTCGTTTCTTTCTTTGCTTTGATGGGATTTTCTTTCTTCATTCTTAGTTGGTCACGCCAGAAATTTTCTTTCTTTATGCTGGCGAATATATTGCCAAACTTGATTCTAGAAAAGTTTTCTTGACAAATACGATAACCCATCTAAACTTGCCTAAATACACGTCAAAAGATGTCTTACCAGAAGTTGTAACATTACGTCCGACATCATTCGTTCTTGCATTAAAAAATACAGCCAACACTAAACGTAACAACAATATCATATGTAACGGAAAAATAACACTTTATTACACATAATTATGACTGTTTTCTCATCCTACATTAGCTATTTTTCTCTCTTACTATATGGGATAAGATTTAACATTCACATGTATCGAAACACAACTAATGGTGCTACGTAAGAGAAAAAAATAGTTGAAATATTATAGTGTGAAAATCATAGTTAGATGTGGTAAAACGATATTTTCTTATGCCGTAAAATTAGAATATATTTTAGTACGTAGCATGTTGTTTGTGATCTGAAACCATGACCATATATAATAACCCTTAACATTTATCCATGACAATGTATATCAGTATCAGATTTTTCCATAGAGACGACATACGAGATAAAGACGTGTTGTTCTTAAGTTAAATAATAACGATGCACATATAATGTGCGCCGTCCCTATTCAACTGTCCACCTTACAAAGGTAGTAATGGCATGAAAAAGAAATCAGGCCGCCCATACCTAATAGTGACTATAACGTCCTTTTGTGAGTGTTAATTACAATTGGTTGACGTGAGATGTTCTCTCGTCCAACCAGAAACACTCTCAACCAACAAAGCTCTCTCGGCCAAACTTCCTAGGTCGCCGACGGCACTGTTTTTGCCACCGGCGACCCTCCCTCTCTATCTTTTCATCTCCTCATTCTTCTCCACCTTTTTGTGATGATGTCTCTTTTCTTTTCAGTGCTCTATTCGTCTCTTTGAACCAATCTCATCTCTCTCTCTCTCTCGTATAAACACCTCATCTTCTTGTTTGTGAGGATTTGAGACTTTTCAATTGTTCGGGGGAGCTCGTGGGGGATTGAGTTTTCTTGGCAGAGAATTCCCTAGAGTGGTAATCAAATTCAAGATGCTTCTAATGGTGGTAATCACTCAATCAAAAAGTTATGGACAAATTAGATAAAGATGGAGTTATCTTTCATTGTTGGTTTTTCTTTTAGCGCTATCAATTCATATCAGTGCTACTCAATTAATGTTGCATTTCAATTTCTCAACATTTTAATTTTATTGGATTTGTAATTTGTCTTTACTCTCTCTCCCGTCTTGAAAGCGGTTGGCTATGCCTTTTCCTAATGCAATATACCCTTTGCTGACCAAAGATGAGACAGTAATTGGTAATAATCGGAAATGAAGTCGGTGGTGTTACCGTTACATAAAGACGGCACACTTTCATAAGTCCGTCATTCTTATTGTATAGTAATAGCATACCGTTCAATGTGTGACATCACTATTCATTTATGTACATTACGCAGATTCTTCCTTTTTCTTCTTCTTTCTCCTCCTTTATGGTGTTTGTGTCTAACTTGCGGACTAAAGTGTTTTGAATTTTATGTTACAAGGTACGTTAAATTAAAGTATTTATGTTATACAAACAATCTTATTAGGTGACTCGACTGAAATGCGGAGGGTTTATCCTGGGCGTCCGGTTGAACCACGCCATGAGCGACGGACAAGGGTCCATTCAATTCCTGACGGCCGTGGGCGAGATAGCTCGGGGCGCACGCGCTCCTTCCATCGCTCCGGTCTGGCGCAGAGAGCTCTTCGACGCGCGAGACCCCCCGCGCGTGACATGCTCCCACCCCGCCTACGACAAAGTTGAGAACCCGCCCCCGGCGGTCTTCTACAACCACCCGGACGCGGCCCACCGCTCCTTCTTCTTCGGCCCCTCGGAGCTCCTCGCGATCCGCTGCCACCTCCCGCCTTGTCGCTCGACCGCGTTCGAAGTCCTGACCGCCTGCCTCTTCCGGTGCTACGTCGCCGCGCTCCGGCTGGACGACCAGGAGGAGGTGATCCTGTCGTGCATGGTCACCGCGCGCGGGAGGTTCGGCCCGGGCCCCGGCGCCGTGCCCGTCGGGTACTACGGGAACGCGTTTGCGTTCCCGTCGGCGGCCACGGCGGCGGGGGAGCTCTGCCGGAGGCCGCTGGAGTACGCGGCGGGGCTGGTGAGGAAGGTGACGGGGCAGTTCAGCGAGGAGTACATGCGCTCGCTGGCGGATCTGATGGCGGTCACCGGGCGGGAAAGCCTCCCTCCGAGGAGGGTTTTCAGCGTCTCCGACCTGCGGCGGGTGGAGATGGGCGGCCTCGACTTCGGGTGGGGGAAGCCGGTTTATTCCGGCGTGCCGAGGTGCGAGTTTCAGGGGATCACCTACTATGTACCGTGCAAGAACAAGGACGGAGAGGATGGTATATTGGTGCCGATGTGCATCACGACTCAGGCCATGGATAGATTCGAATCCGAGCTCAATAAATTGCTCACTGCTCCTCCAAATCACCTGTAACATGTTTATCAAATTCTGTGTTTGTATTTCATTTCTGCAAGTGTGTTTCCATTGGAACCGAAGAACGATATAAATCCTCTGCTCGTCGTTGTTGTAACTCCGTGGCTATGTATTATTTAACTAACAGTAGCTGGGGTCATGGTGCGTAGTCTGACCTACCAATTGTTATCTCAACTATTGAGCGTGATGCTGGATTAATTGCTTAATAAATTATAAGAGTTTTTTATCAAGAAAAGAATAATGTAATTATTTGTCTCTACACCAGTTCATTTGAATTGGTGTGCAGCTACATAATTAAATAATTGGAAAATCGCAAAAAGTCTCATTATGATTGTGTTTTTTTGCAAAAATTGCAAAAAGTCTCATTTACATCATTACGGTAAGAGACCAAATAAAACATCTCCGAGGTTAATATGGCAGTTCCGTGTGGAGTTTACACAATTCAATACCCAAAAGAAAAAGACCAATATTGAGAATTGTTGTACAGAAATGGGCTTGTCTCGCTCCCTTTAAATATGGGGCTTTGATTATGTTTTGGGTTGGGTGATTGGGTCACCTCTGATCCAAATCACACCAACATTATAATTAGAGTTGAATACTAAAATTAGACCATATGATATGAATTTTATGCTAAATTTAACATATGAGTTGGAGTTGCTTCTGGGATGTAGTTGATTTCGGTTTGGAAACTCCCCATAGTCTTAGCTTGCAAAGAGATCGATAGATTTATCTCCCAATCTCTCTTCCGTCGTTCCTGGAGGGCGCGTACGGCTCCCCCCATATGAACTTTGGCCACACCTCCGAAACCTGCCTTTCCCCACCCAAAGCCAACGTCGGTAAACCCAAGTTGTGTCGTACGGGCAACGAATAAACACTTATCCCTAGAGCAACCAGAAAAATCAATCCCTTTCCCTTTCGTAGGGGTACCCGCCCGCCAAGACAAGTACTCTTTAATGCCATCTCTCTTAGTTTTCTTTACCAACCCTATTGCATACTTATCGGGCCCTCATAGAGGGTTCTTGCACTAGTCTCAGCCACTACATCCACGACTTGTTACCGGTACGATTTGAGAATAGTTCTCTTTTCCAAACCAGAGTGACTGAGGGAGTGTGTGCCCTACGAGCTATTTCTCCCACCGCAGTTAAAAACTGCGTACCATCACACATGACGTGATTGAAGCTAAGGGCATTCACAAAGCCTCCGCATTTTAGTCGCGTCACATAATTATTAACATAAAAGACCACGTAACAATAATTATAAGAAATGTTTCGGTGCTATTTCAATTTCGTAAAAAATAGCGGTAAACTTTTGCTTTTATGAAAAGTGTCATAATTAGAAAACGAATTATTTGACGTGAGTTTGTTTTTTCTCACTCAGCTACAGTCCGTTATATTTTCAGTTAATTTTAAACATGAAATGACTAAAATACTCTTGATTGCCATTTAAATTTTCAGAAAACACTAATTTCTAATTTCCTCTCAAATATATAAAACTGATAACCAAACAAGATATTAAATTCATTTTTCACACAAGAATAATTTGTCCTCCAAACCTGAATACAAATTCATTACTAAGTTAACTATGGCTTAGCATTTTATTCAACTCGGTTTCGAATCTCCCCATATCCTCAACTTCCAAACATATCGACACCAAAATCGCATCCTCGCCGTCGCGGTCCCTGAACTATACGTACGAGGCAGCCCCTTCTATCTCCACCCTCGCAAAACCCGCGTAGGCCGCTTTGCCCCACCCAAAATCAACGTCGCCTAACCCGAGACGCCTTAGGTCGGTGACAAAAAAGCATTTCTCCCACGCGAGGGGCGGTCGGGCCCTGATCACAGGCCCGCCCGCCCCCCATGACATGTACTCCTTAACGCCCTCTTCTTTAGCTCTCCTCACCAACCCTACCGCATGTTCCATCGGCCCCTCACAAAGCTCTCTCACATTTGCGTCGCTCGTCGCCGCCACCGATGCATTGCCGTAGTACCCGATTGGTACCACGCGGTTAATGTTAGTCTTGTCGCGCGCGTTGATGGGAAATATTAGGCGCACGGTGTCCTCGGGTTTGTCGAGGCGAAGTGTACGTGCGCGACACCGCCATAGAAAGGCGGTTAGTGTCTCGAAAATTGTTGCGCGGGGCAAGAGCGCGCGGATTGTTGAAAAATCGGAGGGCTTGAAAGAAAAGGATCGTTGAATCAAATCGGGGATTTTGAAGGGATTGACGGTGGGATGGGGCTTCATTTTTTTGTTTCGATGATTCGTGATTGTAACGTGTGGTGTATTTGGGGCACCGAAGAGTTCTCTGCTCCAAGTAGGAGTGATGGAAGGAGCGTGTGCGCCTCGAGCTATTTCTGCCACCGCGGTTAGAAATTGAACTAAGCCCCCGCCGTCGTTCATAGTGTGGTTGAAGCGAAGAGTAAGCACGAAACTACCGCATTTCAATCGCGTCACCTGAAAAAATATATGATTCAACACAATATGACCAAAACATATACTTACTATCGAGCCAGCTCGAGAGTCTATCAAGTATTAAAGGTTAGGTTAGAGCTCGGCTCTTTTGTCAAACAAGTCAAATCTATGGCTCGAATTCGACACAAGCTTTATTATAACAACACTTAATCGAATATTTAACAGATCGAGCTCGAACCAGGGCTACTCAAATCTGGCTAACTAAAAACGGATCCCAAACTGAAAACCGGACTGAACAAATTGGTTAATGAATTCATGAACCTAAATAATTAACTGGTCGATTTTATTGGCTATTTTTTGGTTAAAACCAAACTGGTTTGAAATTAATTATGGAGCTCAAAATCAGGCCAAATCGAACTAGTTTGTTGGATGATACGCGTGATCGTCTCCCAAACATCAGTTTATTTGGTTAACCAATATTTTATTTAAATTAAATCAAAATTAAACCAATTTCTTTCGGTTCTTAAATTTAAAAATCGAGACAAATCAATATCATTCAGTTCCATTCGTTTCCTGAACCCTAGTTTAATTTGAGCATCCTTAGCTCGGACAACTCGTTAAAAGCTCGATTAGTTTAAAACCATACTTGTGAAACAAGGAGTGTACCTGAATAAACAATAGGGGAGAATTGACAATGCCCCCCAAAACAGGAACATAATAAATAAACTCCTCGATCCAAGCGAAAGGAGGCCGAGGCGGATCCCCCAACCGAGAAAGCTCAACATCCGCCTCAGCCTCCACAAATAAAACCCCCTCGCCCGTGCAATCAACTGAGAGCCTCTCGTCGGGCCCTTCCCTGAGGCGCCCGGCTAATGGATAGTAAGACACGAGCGCGCGCGCAACCGCGTCACGAATGATCCTAGCGGGGTCTTTCCCTTCCATCGAGGGATCGTACCGATAGAACTGCACGACGGGCGTCAACATGCGGAGGAATCTCTGGTCGTCCAGGACGGACAGTGGCTTGAGCTCGCGGGGCGTAGGCTCGGCGGGCCCCACGAGCCCCGGTTCGGATCTCCTCACCGTGAACTCCTCCACGGAAGAGACCGTGCGGGTACAAAAGTGACGGCCATGAATGAGTTGATGAGTTTCTATATTAGCGAGCCAAAAAGGTTTCGACTTTAATGCATTTTTTGTTGATCGGAGGCATTTGAGTGCCATCATTTTTATTGAAGATCAAATTTTATTTTTGGTCAAAATTTTGTAGATGTAGCGATTTATAGAGTAAATATTATGTGTCTTTTTCTTACCTAAATATAAATAAATAAATTACAAGAACCGTATCTGAAATGCTACCTCGAAAAGTTGACCTTATATGTAAGAACCGTATATGTAAACGAGTCGAGCTTCTAACGAGCTGCTCGAACTCGACTCGTTAAATATTCGGATTGGACTCTTTATAATCGAGTTTGAGCTGAATTCGAGCTCAAGATTGAGTTCGTTTAATAAATGAGCCGAACTTGAGCCTAACCTTTTAAGGCTTGTTAGGTTCGCGAGCTGGCTCCTTTAGTATTTTATTAATTATATATTTATATGAATCATTTTTTAAAATTTTAATACATATTTATAATAGAATTAGACGAGCCGAATCAAGTCGAGCCAATCTCAAGTTGACTTATTTATTATTTATTTAATTTTTAATTAATATTTATATATTGAAATTTAAGTGAACCGAACCGAATCGAGCCGAGCTCGAGCTTGTCTATTTTATTTCGAACTAAACTCGAGCTTGGTTGCATAAGCTCGTTTGAGCCCGAGCCGAACACTTTTTTTTAAAAGTCGAGCCGAGCCCTGCCAAAATGAGGCTCGATTCGACGCGTTTACAGCCTTTGTGGTTCCCATTTTGTTTGTTTGTTTGTTTATTTCATTATATTTTATAAAATAAATAAATGTTATATTCTATCGAAATCTAGTCAATAATTGGAATAAGTATTTTTCCTTTTATAATAATAATCAATGTTAATTGATGCATAATTTTCTATCATATAATTTTCCATGTACACGTCAAGAAAGATTGAAACAGAAGTTGAAATTCTTTAATTAATTTGATTTCTAGCCGCCCTGATTTAATTAAAGATACATTATTTTATCTTCTTTCTTTTCTTGACTATACTTATGAAATTCAACAGACTTAACGAACACTATTTTAACCACACTAGCTAGTTGTTAAATGTTAACTTGATCATTAAATTAATGTTCCGTACATGAAATGCAGTGTTTTTATACTCGATCGCCTCGTATTTTGGTTAGATAATATAGTATCTCAATAATCTAATCCTTGCAAATTTTGTACTATCACGATAAGTCAACAAAATAGTTTGTGTTATGTCGTTGGGGTATGGTGTAGCGAAAGCGTTCTTGGTGCTGCTGTTCAAAGAAGCTCTATTTAGCCAGTGGTCAAGGCGTTCGAGCTAGTTATTGCTTCCCGCGGCTTAAAAAGAAAACCCTACAAATTTAGGGTTTGGCCAATACCCTTGTCCTGAATTTCTAATCTTAAGATATCTCTTCCCATCCCTATCTTTCACTCCATAATTCCTATTACTTGATTACTTCAATTTCAGTTTCAATTTATCTTATATGCTAATTTTTGCCTCACACAAATACAAACTTAATCGGGTATTTATCACATTTACATAAGTATGAATTTTATATATAAAAAACCCATTTTGGTCGATGTGAAATTAATCCTAATATTTATAGGTTCATGTGATTTTGATTGAGAATAACTAATAAAAAATTTCAAGGAGAGAAATAAAGCTAGAATTAAATCAGATAAACAAGTTACACGAGAATACATAATGAAAATAAGAATGATGAACATTGACATAAAAAAATAAGCGAGAAACCAAAATCTTGAAAATGAGACTCTTGGGTATCAATTGACGGGTGAATGAGAAACTTGAGATTCTTGAGAGTTTATACTGTCTCGATTCAGAATTTTGACCAAGATTTCTTTAATGTTTGACTGTCTTTTTTTATAGCATTATGGTTCTTTGACCTGGCTTTTGGATTTGACATTTGTCTATGGACCTCAATCAATACATTTTTATGAGCATATTGTCATTGACCTCGGTATTGAAACTCTCCATATTTTGAGCTTGCAAACATATCGTCACCAACACCCCATCCTCTCCGTCACCGTTTCTAAACGACACGTACGACGAAACTCCCTCCATCTCCAGTTTTGCGAGGCCCGCATAGGCCGGTTTTCCCCACCCGTAGTCTACGTCAACGAACCCTACCCGCCTCGTGTCGGTAACAAACAAACATCTCCCCCAACGGTAGGTAGGAGGATGCCCCTCGACCATAGGCGAATCCGTTCGCCAAGACAAGTACTCTCTAGTGGCCTTTTCCTTAGCTCTCTTCATCAACCCTATCGCGTACCCTATTGGCCTCTCCCAAAGCTCGCCCGCGCTCGCCTCGCTCGTCGCGGGCACCAACGTGTTACCGTAATACCCACTTGGTATCACGCGGTTAATCTTGTCGCGCGCGCTCACAGCGAATAACAAACGCGTCGTGTCCTCGCTGGGGAGGTCGAGGGAGGCCACGCGACATCGCCATAGAAAAGCGGTTAGTGTCTCGAACGTTGTTGTTGCGTGCGTGCACGAGTGGTCGGGTGCGAGCCTGCGGAGTGCTAGTAATTCGGGGGGCCCAAAAAAGAATGAACGTTGAGTCAAGTCGAGGTTATCAGAAGGAGTGACGGTAGTGGGAGGGTTGCCAGGTTTTTTATATGGTGGGAGACTCGTGCACGTGGAATATTCTGGAGATTTGAATAATTCTCTTTTCCAGACAGGAGTGATGGAAGGAGCGTGCGCTCCTCGAGCTATTTGTCCCACGGCTGTTAAGAATTGAGCAAAGCCTCCAGCGTCGGACATTACGTGGTTGATGCAAAGGCCAACGACAAAACTACCGCATTTCAGTCGCGTCACCTAAATGTATATGACCGATAGATACGTCATATTTAAATAAATAATTGATCCTACATTTAAAGAATCTTTGTCAAAACTGATATCGAAGTTGTTACTATAAAAACAACTTCCCAGTCAAGTTTCCAGCAACAACTTCGATCTCAGTTTTAACTTATCAAAACGAGCTATATAATTTGACCGTTACTCATACCTGAATATATAAAAGTGGAGAATTGATGATTCTTCCGGATCCAAAAGTAGGAACATTGAGCATAAACTCATCAATCCAAGGGAAAGGAGGTCGAGGCGGATCCCCCAGCTGCGCCAGCTCAACATCCGCCTCGGCCTCCACAAACCAAACCCCCTCGCCCGTACATTCAACTAACAGCCTCCCTTCCGGGCCTTCCCTAAGGCGCCCGGCTAACGGGTAGTAAAACACGAGCGCTCGCCCGAGCACATCCTGAATGACCCTCGCGGGGTCCACCCCGCGCATCGAGTCATCGTAGCGATACAGTTGCACGATCGGAGTCAGCAAACGATGGGGCAACCGGTTATCGATGAAGGAGAGCGGCTTCAGCTCGCGGGGCGTGGGCTCGGCGGGGCCCACGAGCTCCGGCTCGGACCTTGTCACCGTGAAGACCGTCCTCTTACAAAAATGTTGGGCGTGAGTTAGGGACCACGACATTTTTGTACCTACGAACCCATATCCTATGTTGGTGTTAAAATTATTAGATAGAGAAGGATTGGTTTTGGTGCTAATTAGGTTTGAGACAATGGCGACCCAAAAGGGTTTTGATTTTGTTGATCGGAGACATTGCAAAATAGATTGTCTCATCTATTAGTCCATGTTTTCGCTTTACACACCAGTTTTGGTTTATATATATGATAACAATTCAATTTTCTTAAGAAACATATATATTTAAAAAAAATCATAATTCAGTTATGTATTATAGAAACAGTCACTTTATAAGTCAATATAGGTTGGTCAGTGGGCAAGTGATAAAAACACACTTCTTGTTACAAAAAAAAATTTTTATTTGTATTTTAAAAATGTTATTTATTTCATATAGTTATATTTTATGTATTGTAATTTGTTTGAAAAAAATATTTTTTAAATTCATTTGTATAGTAATTCTTTACTTTTATAATATTATTATATATAACATTCAACTGACATGATAATTATTTAATACGAATTAATGATTATAAGTTATTATTCAAAAATTATAGTAATCAGTAAAAACATTAGTAACTACTGTTGTTGTGTGCGTTATTTGGCCAATTATTGAACAAATCACATTTAAACAGTTACATATATTATCTTAGTTGACTCCATAATTACATGTTAATTTTTTTGACCATATTATTAGTATATATAAAAATTTGAACTCAAGACTTTACATGTGTTATATAAGCTACTTACTGCCTGATCTAAACTTGTGTTGATAAACATGCTAGGTTGATTTCAATAGATTGACTATATATATGGTTTCATGACATTATTAGTCAAATTTCATAATTTTGTAGTTTGATTGATTAAAATTTTATATAGATTGTGTATACTAAAGACATTTTATATGCTTCAAATTTTTTATCACAAAATAAACAATTGAGATTAAAAAATGATAAAACTTTATTATTGCAGAGTGGTTCAATATGCTCTACCTGCCCATAGATCTTGTAAGGGTAGCTAGCTAGAATCTTCAAGAAAAATAAAACTATATTATCAATCTCTCATTTCTCTCACTACCACGAGTTAGTTGATCCAATAATTAAATGCTTATTTAAATACTTAGTTGATCCAATAATTATATATCTCATCACGTTCAGGCCAGCTTGCATTTGCTTATAATAATTATCTCATCAAGCAACCTCTCCGGCGCCGGAAATTAACCATGACAACCGTTCCTCCATCGCCTTCCCCGCTCCGCGATTTCCTCAAGGAAGACTCCCTGAGCGGCGAGACCCGAGAATTAATCTCAGGCCTCCCACGAGAAATGGGATGGGTCACCGACGCCATGTATCTATACGAGGGCTTTTGGTTTCTGCCGAGGCACCTCCAAGGCCTCATTGCATGCCGAAACCATTTCCAAGCCCGAGACACCGACGTCGTCTTGGCCTCGAGCCCTAAATGCGGCGCCACCTGGCTCAAGGCCATGACCTTCGCCTTGCTCCACCGCCCATCCCCTGTCGCCGCCGTCGACCACCCCTTGCTCTCCACCAACCCTCACTACCTCGTTCCCTTCTTGGAGATCAACCTCTACTGCGACGGTGGCGACAAGCTCCCCGACCTCTCCTCCTTCGCCTCCCCGAGGCTCTTCGCGACCCACGTGCCTGTCGGGTCTCTCGCGAGGTCGGTCAAGGACTCGTCCTGCAAGATCGTGTACGTGTGTAGGAACCCCAAGGACACGGCCGTGTCAATGTGGCACTTCGCCAACAGGTTGATGCCCGAGGAGGACCGGGGCTCCCTCGGGCTCGGGGACGCGTTCCGTATGTTTTGTGACGGCGCCTCTCCTTTCGGACCCTATTGGGACCATGTTCTGGGGTACTGGGAGGAGAGCCTGAGGAGCCCCCGCAAGGTGTTGTTCCTCAAGTACGAGGACATCACGGAACGACCCGCGAGGCACCTCAGGAGGCTCGCGGAGTTCTTGGAGTGCCCATTCTCGCCCGAGGAAGAGAGCGAGGGTGCGGTCGATGAGATCCTCAGGCTGTGTAGTTTTGACCACCTGCGCGGCTTGGAAGTGAACAAAACAGGCACGTTGCACAACGGCGAGCCCAATGCGGCCTACTTCAGGAGAGGCGTGGTCGGAGATTCGGAGAATTTTCTAACTCCTCGTATGATGGAGGAGATAGATCGCATCACCGAATTGAAGTTCCGTGACTCCAAGTTGAAGTTTTAGATCATTTTCAAATCTTTCGATATGTACTCGTGTGTGTTTCATCTAATTTGTCTCGGATTTGATAAGCACAGTGTTATGTTATTTGTATTGACAATAAGTGGTTTAATTTGGTAATTCACGATCACTTGTGATGCTCGCCAGATCTTAAGCGATCTAATAGCTGGTAAAAGTTCAGACGTTCGAACATCCTACCAGATTTATATTGGAATGCATCTCTATATGTAGAGAGAGCAAAAATCATGTACAAACGGGGAGGAAATGTCCGAAAGTTCGACTCGGTTGACGTATAAATAAAGGTTGCCAAAGGAGCGTTGAGTTTGATGAATCCACAAGAAGATCCATAATGGTTGAATCTTGATCCAACATGTGAAAAGAAGAGCGATTTATTATAAGCTTTTATGTGTATGTGTTGATTTTATATTCATTCCAGCTCGCCTTTTGAGGGAAGATCATCAACTACTCGAAAGTCTGCTTCTTTTGGTCAACTAAATGATTTTTTTTTTGTATCGTGCATACATTACATATTTTAATTTATATATCAATTTATTAGAGTTTTTTATTAGTTTTTAAACTTGAATTCTCAAATTGGAATTAAAATGTGTGTAAACTTTTCTTACCGTGTGCTGCTCATTGGTATCAGAGCCAGTTTTGCACAAATCTCATTGAGTCGACAGACCAACGGATCTCATGAGAAATCGAGTCAGATAGACCAATAAGATTCAGAGAACCATGATTGATAAGCCAGAATTTCAAGATGGGTAACAACTTCAAATTTATCCAACATCTAAAATATTGAAATTTAAACATCTAAAAATCAATTTTGATAGAAATAAATTTAAAAATTAATGCGAGAAAATATATGCAGTATAATATTGAAACGAAAGTTCAAATTAATAATTCAATTTTGATAGAAATAATGAGGGATATATTATTAATGTGTGTATTATGATGGAAAAGAGACCTCTATTTATAAAGGGATAGGGAAACCCTAATTCATGTGAGAAAAGGAAACATAAATGTAGGAAACTAAATATATGAACCTAACATAATCTAACAGCCCCCCTCAAACTCAATGCGGTGAAACAAGAATTGAGTTTGAAAGTAGATAATATTGAGTTGTGGCGAGGGTTGCGGCTGCCGAGGATGTTGTCGAGATGATACGAAAATGATTGAGGATGGAGGATGTGCGCCGATGTTTGATTCCTGATGCTTGATGTGTTGAATGATGCATGATGCCCGATGATGCCTGCTGATGCTAGAAGATGCTTGATGTTTGATGCCGGATGACAGATGTCGAGATAGCAGCTGCCCGATGATGTCTGATGCCTGATGCTTGATGGCGAGATAGCAGCTGCCCGATGATTGCCAGATGCCTGATGGCGAGATAGCAAATACCAAATGATTGCCAGATGCATGATGCCCGCTGGCTAATGGTTGTATTCAGTCGATACTCTCCTCTCACGTGCGATGTCCAGATTATGAGATTCCGATTTACGAGATTTTCATATTACAAAATTTGGAGAGGAATACAGCAAGACGCAGATAAAAGATAAACATGCACGTGTGACTCACGCGCGCGGGGTTTGTTAAAATTAAATGAATTATTTGGATTCTTTTCTCATCTTTAGTTTATGAAATTCAATATACTAATAGATCATTACAAGTTGTTTTCTTAAATTACATCATTCCTAAATGTGTTGTTTATTAAACAGTTGAAGTGTCTTTTCAAGAACATACTTAATTGTTAATAACTTAATAGTGTTTCATTAATATACACATCCCACCATCGTATTTTGTTAAATCAATTCAAATTCTCTACAACGTCATGTCCACAAATTAAAATGTTTTATTATTTAGTCGACTACTAATATAGATCTCATCAATTACATTTCGTAATGGCTGGTAAAAGTTTAGAAGTTCGAATATCCTACCAAGTTTATATTGGAATGCATCTCTATATATAGAGAGAGCAAAAATCAGGTACAAACGGGAAAAAAATGTCCAAACGTCCGAACTAATAATGTGTGTAGTGCGAAATAGTAGAACATGATTGACTTTTGTAAAATGATAGTGTAAAATGGAGCTGGAAGAGGTATTCCAGACGTATGAAGAGGAGGACGACAATGGAGCGTTGAGTACTTTGATGAATCCACAATAAGATCCATAATGGTTGTGTTGATTTTTTAAGCTTTTGCGCATCACATGTGTATGTGTTGATTTTATATTCATTCCAGCTCGCAGCTCGCATTTTGAGGGAAGATCATGAACTACTCGAAAGTCTCTGCTCCTTTTTGTCAACTAAATGATTTTTTTTGTATCGTGCATACATTACATATTTTAATTTATATATCAATTTATTAGAGTTTTTTATTAGTTTATAAACTTGAATTATCAAATTGGAATTAAAATTTGTGTACTTGGGCTTTTCTTTTCTTATAGTGTGCTGCTCATTAATATCAGAGTCAGGTTTGTATAAGTCTCATCAAGTCGGCAGACCAGCAGATTTCATGAGGGATCGAGCCAGGTAGTCCAATAAGATTCAGAGAACCATGATTGATCAAGCTAGAATTGCAAGATTGGTCAGCGGGTGAGAGTGCAAGGCGATTTGTACTTAAAGGGAGCGACCCGATGTGATGGGGCTCAATGTTGAGGGGAAGATTGTTAGGATTCCACATGTGAGTACAAGTCTCACATCGGAAGTGTACGCGGTATAAGGAGATGTTATATACACATTAGACCCAAGACCCACCATACTAGTCTTCTGAGTAAGATGTTGGCTTTAATGTGTGTGTGGGTTTTCCTTGTTGTGTGCTCCTCCTTGATAAGATAAAGTTATCTCCCGACAACTTATCCACTTGCATATGAATATACTATGTTTACCATCGTATTTTGTTAAATCAGCCCAAATTCTCTATTACGTTATGTCCACAAATTTCAATTGAAACTTTTTGCGACTCTAAAAGTCACTACATGCCAGCTTTTATGGACACACTAGAAAAGCGTACGCGCACATTTTCATAAATCAACACTTGTGATTGTTTGGTAATTAGTTTGTACGATTTGTAAAAAGTCACTAGTTTGTGGTGGAAGACATTCTATAATACATATATATGGGCCTTGATCGGGAGCAAACTCCTTGATTTGCTACAAATTTTAGAACGCATCTAGGCCGTTGGATGAAACAATTCATAGTGAGATTTAATGTTGAGTCATCAATGGCATATAGAACGATGATTCAACACATAAATCACAGTCCACATTCAATACAACGGTGAGCTAAAATAACATACCAAAAAATTGAACAATGACCTATGCGAGTAGGTTGGATAAGTGAAAATTGCGGCGGGCACCACTTTTTTTTCATGGTGACGTTGATTTGGAGAGTCGAAAATGTCTCAGCACCAAACGGGAGTGATGGAAAGAGAATGTGCGCCTCGAGCTATTTCTCCGGCGGCGGTTAAAAATTGGCTTATGCCTCCGGCGTCGGATACATCGTGATTGTAGTGAACTCCGAGGATAAAACCACCGCATTTCATTCGTGTCACCTACAATTATTAAATTCACGCGTTAAAATGATTACAAGAAAAATGACTTGAGCTTGAAATGAGAGTGTTCATAAATCAGTCGGATTTGAACCGAACCGATCATGTCAGTTTTTCAAAACCCTAAACCCAAAATCAAACTGTTATAATTTGATTCGTCCATGAATGGATCAATTTCCCATTCAATCAGTTTTAATAAATTTTCCATTTTGGTTTTTTATTTGCTCTACTTCTAAAGACCGAGACCGAAACCTCTTGGTGTGTCCGAAGGGAACGTACTTGAACATAATCCCCCGATTAGTTTCAGATTAATCTTCTATAATTTTTTATTAATTTTAAATTTAATTTATTTATTTTAATTAATTCTCGACTAATCTCGACTAGTTTGTAAAAGTTACTCTCTAACCGACTAAAGTCTAACGTTTTTTACAACACTGCATGTACCTGAATATAAATCAGATGATGAGATTCCGTGATTCCAAAGGAAGAAGGAACATTGCACGTAAGGTCATCAATGCACGAGAGAGGTGGATCACCCAACCGCGCAAGCTCAACGTCCGCGTCTGCCTCCACGAACACGATCCCCTCGCCCGTACAATCCACGGAGAGCCTCCAGTCGGGGCCTTCCCTGAGGCGCCCGGCCAGCGGGTAGTAAAACACGAGCGCATCCCGAATGACCCTCGCAGGGTCCACCCCGCGCATCGAGTCGTTGTAACGATACACGCGCACGGTGGGACACAAAAATCGACGGTCCTCCCACTTATCGATGAAGGAGAGTGGCTTGAGCTCGCGAGGCGTGGGCTTAGCGGGCCCCACGAGCTCGGGCTCACCCCTCGTCACCGTGAACTCATTTGGGGAAGAGACGACGGTGGTGGTGGTGGTGGTGTTAGCGACCAAAGAGGGTTTTGATCGGAGCAAAGTGGCTTGACTCGTCATTTTGTTTTCTTGGTAGAGATTGGTTTTGTTTTTTGCTTTAATAGGTTTGTAGTTGTAGCAATTTATACAATAATATATTAATATATTGTTTATTTTCCAAAATAAATTAATAAATTAAAGGGTTATGGTAACAAGTAAAAACTACTCTTATAAATTGTCAGTTTCTATAAGACTGTTCAAAAATATGATTTTGGTAAATAGGGTGTTCATTTTGGATCAATAAAATGGAAAATCATGAATTGATTTCGATTATGCATACATTATTCTCATAAACAAATTTTGTAATATTTAATAACTTTCGATTTCAAATGTTAGTCTATTTGTAACTCTAGTCTATAAGTTTGCATCGGATGAAATGTTTCTTCAATTACATGGTATTTGATTTGTATCGAGAACCGAATTTAAATTTAAAAACAAATAAATTTCACAATGAGTTCAAAAATAAGGCCAAATTAACAATAAGCCCATAAAAATGATTAGGCATGTTTTTCAATATAGTTTAGGCATGTTTTTCAAAAAAAAAGAGACAAGCTCATATTATATTATAAAATAGTCTTGCTGATATTACAATATAAAAACTAGAGTGTCTGCTACATCATGATTAAGAAAAATGATTTTTTTTAATTAAATAGCAATTAGTTAGGTTGTCTATTATATATTTTGATATGATTTGATTTGTTCTCTATATAATGACCTTTATTATAATAATTCACACGTCGATAATATAAATAATATTTTACTTTACACTTTTCTATCATCGAATTATAACCAAAATGTATATTTAGATCAGTTTACTGTATAACAGTTTTCAAAATATATTAAATAAATTTTAACTATATAACCAGTTTTTTCTAAAAATATGTATATATTATTTTTATATCAGTTTTCTTCATAATATTTTTATATCAGGTACACCTATTATAAAACAAAATTTTGTATTCCGGTTGTTTTTTAAAATAAGTATTTTTGTTATTTTATTGAGAAGCTTAGCATGATTTAAAACATATTCGTTTGATATAAATAATATTTTATTAAAGTTGAGTTCAAATATTTTTTTAATTCCACTTGTATTTAAAGGGTGAATTATAAAAAGCCTGTAACTTTTTTTTCAATTTTACAAAAAGGTGACTGGGAATTTATTATTAATTTTTTGTAAAATATGTATATTTGTCCAAAATGATTTAAATATTATTAAAATTAAATTTTAAATAAAACATTTTTAAACTCGAACTCCCTGATTTTGTTCTTATCTAGCACAATATTAATTGTCCAGAGTTATATGAAAACTGACAAATATTTATTCATGATATTATTCCATTTTTGCGAACTTAGATCCGAAATAAGAGTTTTATATGTTTCATCAGCAAAACAACTATTAATCATGAAAGAGATCTCAAAAAGGGAGTGTGTTGGAAAAAAATAGGAATTGCCTATACAGTCTTTTAGTTTTATTACCTATTAGCTAGGATGGATGTAATAATTAATATGGATAATGGCAATTTGTTACACTTAACTATAGCAAAATGACATATGGGAAAGCCTGAGAAGATGTCGTACTTGATGGAGACGGTGCCGGAGTTGGCGGAGACCGTTGAGAGAGGGTGTGGAAGGACGAAGAGAAGACCGATTCAAAGCAAAACTTGCCGCTGAGGACGAGGACGAAGAGTAATTTGAGCAAAAAAGGCAGCGTGAGGTTGAAGATTGAGGCCAGCCCAGTTGATTGTTCTGCCATAATCATAACTGGAAAGGGAGATATTGAGCTGAGGAGGTTAGATCTGTGTACCAACCGGCGAGAGCTCGGCTCCAACAGAGAGAAGAAGACATTGGTTTCAGTCCAGATATGTGAGAGATTGGAGGACATTTAGTGAAAATTTAAAAATCTTTGGAGGGCATTTCAGACAATTTTAAATCTGAACCGGTTCAATTCTGAATTTTAATTCGAACCGGCTTACCGTTCATGATACTTTTTAAAAATTTAAAAGTCATTGGAATGAATTTTAGTCATCTTATCGTAAACGTAAATAAAGTCACACATCAGATCAAAACCCTAACCACTGGCATGTAGAGAACTTCCTTAGATCGCTATGCTAAGTACGCTTTCGCAACCAGAATTAACTTCATTCATAAAGAAATATAATTCAATGCAATAATAATATTATAGTTATCATAATCTCACATTTATTCCTTACTATTTGGCGATTCCCATAAAATTATGAACACCTTGTACCAAGCCATATTGGCAAGGTACCTTATGATCCGTGAACTAGAATGTTGGTCACCTGATACTCGACCCTCTCGACGATTTCGGATGGCCAACAAAACATCACCAACACCCCATCCTCCCCGTCGCGGTTCCTATACGGTAGGTAATGTGCAGCCATCTCCATCAACGCCTTCCCCGTTCCGGCAAAGGCCAGTTCTCCCCATCCAAAGTCCGTCGCTCGGGTCCCGAGCTTCCTCGTATTGGAAATCACCAAATAACTCTTCCCCGGAAGGAAATAAGGATGCGTCCGGACCTCGGGCGGGTCAGTCAACTTCTTAAGGCCCTCTTCCTTAGCTTTCTTCACCAACCCTATTGCATATTCCATTGGCCTCTCACAAAGTTCTCTTGCGGTCGTCTCACTCGACCCCGCTTGCGTCGAGTTACCGCAATACCCTTTTGGTATCACATGAATGCTATTATTGTCACGTCCGCTACAAACAATGCATAGGCACACTATGTGGTCGGGGTCGAGCTGAGACGCGGCTACCTCGCATCGCCGCAGATAAGTGGTCAGTATCTCGAACGTTGTGCATTTGGGGCGCAAGTGGTCGGACACGAGCATACGAATTGCAAACAGACTAGAGCGTCCGAAGAACAAGGAGCTCTCTCTGGCGGAGGGAGATGTAACGATTGGGGTGGGCTCCACTTTCTTTTCGCGGTGAGGTGGATCTGGAAAGCCGAAAATGTCTCTGCACCAAACGGGAGTGATGGAAGGAGAATGTGCGCCTCTGGCTATTTCTCCGGTGGCATTTAAAAACTGGGCTATGCCTCCGGCGTCGCATATAGCGTGATTGTAATGAACTCCGAGGATGAAACCACCGCATTTCATTCGTGTAACCTGCAATTATTAATTTCACACGTTAAAATGATTATAAGGAATCATTCAATGCTCCACGCAATAGTTAAAAAGTTATTGTAGGAAGAAAAAAATTCATTCCAAAACCCTTCCCTACATTACTTTCTACAATAATGAGCTCTCCACATTTTCTCTACGAGTCTTCATACGTGTAAAGAGCTCTCTACATTATCTCTTATGTTACTTTATCATCTGTTATTTCATTTTATACTCTCTCTCTATATCTCTATCTCTCTATTTTCTTGTTGTAAAAAAAATGATAATGACAGTTTGCTATACATAACCATACAAAATTGACAATTTGATATCATAATTAATTTTGTCTCTTTTTAGTACCATAACTATCATTTTAGAACAACATACCCATGAAATAACTAAATACCATTAGTTTAAGAAATCAGAGTTGAACCGATTCAATTTAGTTTAAAAATCAAAACTAAACCGGTTAATTTTGAAATTAATAAATTGTTTTATATTTTTCTCCGTGGTTCCGATGCTCGCCTCCGACTTCATGCTCACCGGCGATGACGTCGAATTAGAGCGAAGACGACGAATTTGCAGCACGGGCTCGCCAAAAAATGGAAGAAACGAGCTAACCTCTTCAATTTTTTCCGGCGACGACCTCACTCGCTGAAAAAATGGAAGAAACGAGCTCACTTCGGAGAAGCCAGAGGAGAACACCAGACCCACGAAGAAGAAGATGAAATTTTATATTGATTTCAAAATTGAACCAGTTCAATCTTGATTTTTTAAATCAGGGGTAATCAAGTATTTAAGGTATATTAAGGGTATGTTGTCCCAAAATGATAGTTATTGTACTAAAAAAGAAAAAAAAATAGTTAAAATACCAAATTGTTAATTTTGTATAATTAAGTGTAGCAAACTATCATTATCCTTAAAAATTATTCATAAATTAGAATAATATATGTAACTTAGATATAGAGAGTATGATTAGAGTTGTACATGAAAAAACACTTTCAACCCCAATTCCAATTCAATTCACTTCATATATTAGATACCTGATAAAATATACCTGAATATAAATCGGATGATGAGAATCGGTGATCCCTAAGGAAGAAGGAACATTGCATATAAGCTCATCAATGCACGAGAAAGGCGGATCACCCAACCGCGCAAGCTCAACGTCCGCGTCCGCCTCCACGAACACGATCCCCTCGCCCGTGCAATCCACGAAGAGCCTCCCGCCAAGGCCATCCCTGATGCGCCCTGCCAACGGGTAGTAAAACACGAGCGCCCGCGCGAGCGCATCCCGAATGACCCTCGCAGGGTCCATCCCCCGCATCGAGTCATTGTAACGGTACACGCGCACGGTGGGACACAAGTAGCGAAGTGTCGCCCAGTTATCAACGAAGGAGAGTGTCTTGAGCTCGCGGGGCGTGGGCTTAGCGGGGGGCACTAGCTCGGGCTCGGACCTCGTCACCGTGAACTCCTTCGGGGAAGAGGCGGTGGTACAAAAATTGTGGGCGTGAGTTTGGGGCCACAATTTATGTACCGAGACGTCGCCGTTAGACGGAGAAGGTTTGGGCATGAAATTGATGGGTTTTGACGTAGAAATAATATTGTTGTTGATGTTAGCGACCAAAAAGGGTTTTGGTTTTGGTGTCTTTGTTGATCGGAGCCATTGCAATGTGGCTTGTCTCATCATTTTGTGTTCTTGGTTTGGTTTTAGCTTTAATATGCTAAATTAGTAGTAATTTATACGATGATAAGTTTTTTTTCTCGTTTCCCAAAATAAAATAATAAATTGTAGGGTTGGTGGGAAAATCTACTCCCATGAATGGTCAGTTTTTATAAGACTATCTAGAAATATCATTAAGATAAATAGGGATATTCATTTTGGATCGATAAAATGGAGAATCGTGAATAATGAATTGATTTTGGTTATAAGTTTGAGTGAAACAATGAATTGAGATATTCAGACATTATTCTCAAAAACTAAAATCTGTTTGATATCGGCCGAGAACCAAATTCAAATTTAAAAACGAATAAATTGCATAATGAGTTAAAAAATAAGGTTCAAATAACAAATTGAACTAGCGCATTTTGTTGCAATTATATTAAATAAGGTAAGTGTTAGAATAATTAGAAAATATAGTTTATGCATGCATGCATGTTACATAAGTCATCGATTGTGTATTCTTATTTCGATTTGTTCCGTTCGTTTTCTATACAAAGAGCTCTATTATTATAATTCACGTATAATAGAGCTCGGGCTCCACGATTATTTTCTAATTATTCTACAAACCAATATTGAAACCAATATTGAAATTATTTTTCAATATTATTTCTTTGGGTTTTTCTTTGTTGAGATCAAAATAGATAGTCATATTTTTTATAACCAAAAATGTAATTTCAGATCAGTTTAGTACTGTATAATAGTTTTTAAAATATATTTTAACTATATAATATCAGTTTTTCTAAAATATGTATATTATTATAATATCATGTTTTCTTTATAATAGTTTTATATCAGGTACACGTATTATAGGATGCACTTCTCTACTGCCCATGTCTTAAATACAAACCTATAAACTATCGATTAAACTCATATTTATCTCTATTTTATCATACAAACAATTTAATTAAATATACAAAGCACATATTAGTCAATAGATTGGATGGTTTCAACCGAAATAACTAATTTTAATTTATTGAAATGCGTTTTAATTTTTTTGAAACATGTTTAGTGTTCTTAGCATTAATGTAACGAGATGTAATAAGAATCATTGGTTCCATACTGATAATCAATGGGTAAGCCCTGTTGGGGGAGATGTGTAACGAAGGTTTTGGGTCAAAAGACCAAAATAAAATCTCCACCTAAATGTTATATCGTGTGATCCAAAATTGGTTTGTAGATTTGAATTTGAGGCATAAGTTTGTAGCCGATTACATTTTGAATGCCGGTTATTTTATAAATATAGGTATTTTCTTATAAAATAGCTTAACATGATTTAAAAGATATTCATTTATTTTCAAAAAAACATTCATTTGATATAAATAATATTTTGTGAACATTGAGTTCAAATGCTTTTGCAGCTTCACTTGTTTAAATTTAAAGGGTGAATAGTAGAAATGTGTGAATCTTTCAAATTTACAAAAAAAAAATGAATATGTGTAATTATTATTATTTTTAGTGAAATGTGTATGTTTCTCTAAAAGGACGTAAATATCATTTCAATTAAATATTATATTTACATTTTTTAAATTTGAAACTCTGAAGGAGACAATTAAATATTTACATTGTTCTTGTCTGCTGACAATCGTTCCGGATACTATGTTCGTCCAAACATGATTATTATATTCCATTGTTATAGACATGATATGACGAAAAACTATAAACGGATCTTACTGTTTCTGTGTGCTAACTATCATTTCGGATATTACGCTCATCCAGACATGATCCATTATTACACTTCATTACGTTGGTCACCTCAGACTCAAACTTCTCAACAACTTCGGATGGCCAATTTATGGTGATATAGTTGTATAGTTTCGCCGAATTAGATTTAATTAATGTAATATTCATACATTATTCAATTTATGTTGAAAATTATACACAATTAAACTCTTCTTAGGCAAAAACATAGAATTAAAATACAAAAAATACTAACAAAAACCCCAAAATCGGTTCGGTTCTGAACGGTTAGTTAGGGTTCTGCACTCTATAAACTAGAACCGAACTGATTCGGTTCTCAATTTTCAGACCTAAATCCGATTCAATACTCACGGTTCTCGGTTCTTCAGTTCGGATTCGATTTTGATCCCAATTCGATTTCGGTTTTGGGTAAGAGGTGCCCACCCTATGTTTAAGAGGTTAATTCCTCTCGTATGTGATTTCTTAGAGCCAACCGCTAATAAAATACCATTTGATGACCTAATAAATACTTAGTACAAAGCGTAGAAAAATAAGAAGCATACCATATAAAGAAATATAACTCAATTCAATGCAATGACATTATAGTTATAAGAGATAATGACACTTTGTTACATTTAACTATAGCGAAATGATACTTTTATACCCTAATTATTTTTGTCTCTTTTTTAGTACCCTAACAAATTTTTTGTGACAATTTATGCTAAAATGACTAAGATACCCCTGATTTAAGAAATCAAAATAAAACTAGTCCAATATGATTTATCAAACCATATTCGAAATGGTTTAAATTTAATTTTATATTTTCGGGCATAGTTATATTTGCATCTAAAGTACAAATCAAATTGAATTAGAGATAAAAAAAATTGAATCAATTCAATTTATAGTTTCTTACACCAATGGTAGTTTAGGTATTTTAGACATTTTAGAGGTAGGTTGTCACAAAAAAATTGTTAGGGTACTAAAAAAGAGAGAAAAATAGTTAGGGTATAAAAGTGTCATTTCGCTATAGTTAAGTGTATCAAAGTTCATTATCCCTAGTTATAATATCGCCTTTATTCCTTACTATTTGGTGATTCTCATAGGCCAAACACCTATGCACCAAGCCATATTGGCAAGGTACCTTATGATCCGTGCCCTAGAATGTTGCTCACCTCACACTCAAACCTCTCAACAATTTCGGATGGCCAACAAAACATCACCAACACCCCGTCCTCCCCGTCACGGTTCCTATACGGTAGGTAATATGTAACCGCCTCCGACGCCTTCCCCCGACCGGCAAAGGCCGGTTTTCCCCATCCAAAGTCCGTCGCCCGCGCCCCGAGCTTCCTCGAATCGAAAATCACCAAATAACTCTTTTCCAACGAGTAAGAAGGATGGGTCCGGAGCGCGGGGAGATTCGTCAGCTTCTTAAACCCGTCTTCCTTAGCTTTCTTCACCAACCCTATTGCATATTCCATTGGTCTCTCACAAAGCTCTCTTGCGCTCGTCTCAATCGACCCGGTTTGTATCGAGTTACCATAATACCCTTTTGGTATCACATCAATATTATTATTGTCACGCCCGCTTCAAAGAATACATAGGCACACTACGTGTTCGGGGTCGAGCTGAGACGCGGCTACCTTGCATCGCCATAGATAAGCGGTTAGTATCTCGAACGTTGTACAGTCGGGCGCAGGTGGTCGGGCACGAGCATACGGATTGCTAACAGGCTAGGGGGCCCGAAGAACAATGACTTATGTGGGTAGGTTGGATATGTGAATGGTGCGGTGGGCTCCACTTTTTTTTCTTGGTGACGCAGATATGGAGAGCCGAAAATGTCTCTGCACCAAACGGGAGGGATGGAAGGAGAATGTGCGCCTCGAGCTATTTCTCTTACGGCGGTTAAAAATTGGCTTATGCCTCCGCTGTCGGATATGGCGTGATGGTAGTGAAGTCCGAGGATGAAACCACCGCATTTCATCCGTGTCACCTACAATTATTAATTTCACACACATCAAAATGATTATAAGAAAAAAAATAATACTTGATTACGAAATGGAAGTGTCGGGGAGAACCGAGACTTTTACCGAGGAGGAGCACCCTGTGAGTAGGCTCATATACACATTAGAGTCCACTTTTGACTCAAAAGACTAGTTTAGTGTTTTAGTGTATATATACACTCTCATTTCACCTCGTACACTTCTAATGTGGTACATTAACTCAAGTGTGAATTTCAACATGAAGGGTTCACGACTCGACTTTAAACCAAACTATCATTTCAATTTTTAGCAAACTAAAATCGGAATCAAGGTTAAAATTCTATTTGGATGTGAACGGGCCAGTTTCCCGTTCAAACAATTTGATTGACATTTCCATTTTTGGGGCATGCGCTTGTGTATCGATACTTTAGTCCTTGTTGATAAATATGGATGACTTAAAATGAGTTGTGCGTTCAAAGCGGTTGATTTCGTATTCGTTCCATTTTCATAGACTGAAATTAACTAGTGCAATTTTAATTTTCTTATAATCGAACCAAAATTATTCAGTTCTATTTGATCGATGGTTCGGTTTAATTCAAGTCAATTTTGGACCGTCCTAGTGTGAATGAGTACACTTCAAACACGACTAATTAAAACAGTAAAAATATGATGCGTTCTAAGGGAATATATGTTAGTTTCTAATTAAAAAGACAATATCAATAATTTGCTCAAGACACACAAAAGACTCGATATTGCCGCTTGAACCCCACCTTAAGAGAGATTCAACAACATAAGTTGTGAGAGAATTAAGGTAGAGATAGATAGCAAAAAATTTGAACCCGATAGATACTTGATGCACCCTCCCCGATTGGTCTCGATTCCAGCAATACATACCTGAATATAAATCAGATGATGAGAATCAGTAATCTCTAAGGATGAAGGAACATTGCACATAAGCTCATCGAGGCACGAGTAAGGCGGACCACCCAACCGTGCAAGCTCAACGTCCGCGTCTGCCTCCACAAACACGATCCCCTCGCCCGTGCAATCCACGGAGAGCCACCCGTCGGGCCCTTCCCTGAGGCGCCCGGCTAACGGGTAGTAAAACACGAGCGCTTGCGCGAGCGCATCCCGTATGACCCTCACAGGGTCCACCCCGTGCATCAAGTCATTGTAACGATACACAAGCACGGTGGGAACCAACAAGCGAAGCTCCTCCAAGTTATCAATGAAGGAGAGCGGCTTGAGCTCGCGAGGCGTTGGCTTAGCGGGGGCGACAAGCCCGGGCTCGGACCTCGTCACCGTGAACTCCTTATTTGGGGAAGAGACGGCTTGACTCGACATTTTGTTTCCTTGGTGGAGATTTGTGTGTGTTTATGTTGGTTTGTAGCAATTTATACAATAATATGTTGTTTATTTTCAAAAATAAAATAATAAATTAAAGGGTTATTGGTAAAAACTACTCTTGTGAATTGTCAGTTTCGATCCACGACTATCCAAAATATAGTTTTGATAAATAGGGACGTTGTTCATTTTAGATTGATAAAAGAAAGAATCATGGACCATAAATTCATAAATTAATGAATTTTAAAATTCATTTATCCCTTTAATTGTAGTCGAGTTTTACTTAATTTTCCTTAACTTTAAAAACAATTTTTTGGTGCAATAAGTTTTAAAATGTTTCAATTTATCATTTTCTGTTAATCTTTTGTGAAATGACGAAAATGTCCTTGTAATAAAAAATTAAAATAAATAAAATTGATTTTGAATTTTTATTCTTCTAGATTTTCTTTTACAAAAACAAAAAACAAAAAATATATATGTTAGTTAATTAAAAAAACAATATGTTAGTATTATTTTTTAAATATTTTTATAAAAATTATTTTATTATTTTTTTTGTAAAAAATTTTGAAAATTATTTTTCTACCTCATAATTTTATTCTTTATTTTATAAAACTAATAAATTAGAAAACAAGTATAAAATCATATTTATTTATTTTAATTTTTTAATATAAGGGTATTTTCGTCATTTACCAAAATGTTAACATAATTTTGAAAAAAATTAACGAAAAAGGGTAAATTGAACCTCTTTTAAAATTTAAAAGGCTCCACAAGTTGCTTTGAACTTAATGGGGGTTAAGTGACTATAGTGAAGGGTAAATTAAATTACAGGGGAGAAGAGGCACAGGGAGGCGAGGCCCACTAGCACGGGCCCAAATCGGTCAGCTCTGATATCATGTAAAACTGGGTTGTATATATCAGGCGGACTCCACAATTAAAAGCTCAAACTAATAGTTGGGTTTGATCATTTTCTTTATATACACCCAATTTATTTTATATTTTTTCATACGAGACTTTACATTCTCAACATAAAGATATATTAATTATAATTCACACACAAAATATCAATATACTTCAGGTGTCCGGCTTGATGTCGGGTTAGTTGATATTTAATTAATAAATTTCATTTTTTCGTAAAAAAAAGTAATACTTTTTTCTAAATTATTTCTATCAATACGGGAAATTTCCCTTAAAAAATACGGGAAATTGGACAGCCAAAATTTATCAATTATTATTTATTTCCTTGGGATTTTTTTTAATTAAAACAGATTACTTAGTCACATATTTTACTACCAAAAGATTAAATTAATTAGATCAGTTTACTTTACTATATAACAGTTTTTAAATATTATTATAAATAAATTTTAACTATATAATCAGTTTTTTTAAACATGCATATATTATTGTAATATCAGTTTTCTTTATATTTATGTTATTCTGTTTCTCAGAGATTTGAAAGTCTATAGATGATAACTAGCAAATAATCTTAACGAGGGAGAAAAATATTTACATCAGGTAATAAATTATTATATCAAAACAAAATAAGAATCAAATTTAAAAAATTGAAATTGACGATAGAAACAATGACACTTCTATTCGGTCTCGGATAGATAAGGCCGAAAAACATCAACAAACTTAAAAATGCACGTATAAATAATATAATTTATTTTTATATTAGGTACACGTATTATAATTAAAACAAATTTCGCGAACATAATTACTTCTACTGTTGCACATTGTCAAGTTATTTATTTAGAACGTACATGTAAATGAATTGAGGTTTGCACTTTAATTCAGATCGAGATTTTGATGTTGAAGATCGGAAAAAAAACAATAAAGATTTTGTCCGTAGGTTGTCATTTCCAAATGAAAAGTTTCTAAGCCAATTGCTACACATTCATATCAAAATTATGGTTAACATATATTTTGAAAATTATGTTAACATTTTGGTAAATGACGATTTAATATGTCAATCATATGACTATTTAAAATTCTCTTAAGATACAATGCTTTTGTTGGCTTGCTGCTTATGACGCCGTACCTACTAGTGATTTCCTAGTCTCAATGGACTGAAAATCTCCATTGCGAAGAACATGTGCCAATTTTGTCTAACATGTCTTGAATCATCAGAGCACGCTCTCCTTCATTGTTATTGGGTTCGAGATATTTGGGGACATTTTCTTGCTGATTATGAGGCGCATTGTGTTTTTCCCAGAAAGATCAAAGCACTGCTAGTCCTTTGGCCACATCTCGTTAATAAAAATAATAATAGATATATTATTGATGTGTATTGTGAATTACAAGAGACCTCTATTTATAGAGGCAATAAGAATAGAATAGGAAACTATAATACGTGTGAGAAAGGAAATATAAATATAAGAAATTAAATATAGGAAACCTAATATAATCTAACACTCGTCCTCGACAGAGCCCAAACTCGAGCCTGGAATCCACTTTGCGACTTGATCCTCTGGAACCTCTGGTTGGTCATGAATGAATTTATCTATAACCACAACTTGCAAGTCGTGAACCGACTCGCTTCGTATTTATATACACATAAAAATTAAATTTAAAACCAACTAAAAGAAATAATCAAGCTCAAATTAATTCATGTCACATGCATTCACTTAAAAAGCCGCATATATTCTAAGAGTATGCACTCGAAATTCTCCTAATTTAATACATATATAATCCGATACAACAACCTATAGTTATGGTATCACTTTTTATTCCTTACTACATAATTATAAATCCCTTATCCTTGAACTAGAAGGTTGGTCACCTGAGACTCAACCTCGTCAACAATTTCAGATGGCCAACAAAACATCACCAACACCCCTTCCTCTCCGTCGCGGCTCCTGTACGCCAAATAATGTGCGGCAAAGTCCAACAACATCTTCCCCGTGCCGGCATAGGCCGCTTCCCCCCATCCAAAGTCCGTCGCGCGGCTCCCAAGCCTCCTCGTGTCGGAAATCATCAAATAACTCTTTCCCGGCGGGTAACAAGGCCGGGTCCGGAATGTCGCCAGCTTCCCGAACCCGTCCTCCTTAGCTTTCTTCACCAACCCTATTGCGTATTCCATCGGCCTCTCGCAAAGCTCTCTCGCACTCGTCTCGCTCATCCCCGGTTGTATCGAGTTACCATAATACCCTTTCGGTATCACATTGAAAATGTCACGCCCGCTACAAGTGATGCATAGGCACACTATGTGTTCGGGGTCGAGCCGAGACGCGGCTACGTGGCGTCGCCATAAATAAGCGGTTAGTATCTCGAACGTCGTGCATTTGGGTCGCAGGAGGTCGGGCACGAGCATACGGATTGCTAACAGACTAGAGGGCCCGAAGAACAAGGAGCCGTGTCTGGTGGTGGGAGATGTGACATTTGATGATGTGGGCTCCACTTTTTTTTCGTGGTGACGTGGATTTGAAAAGTCGAAAATGTCTCTGCGCCAGACGGGAGGGATGGAAGGAGAATGTGCGCCTCGAGCTATTTCTCCTGCGGCGGTTAAAAATTGGCTTATGCCTCCTGCGTCGGATACGGCGTGATTGTAATGAACTCCGAGGAATATACCACCGCATTTCATTCGTGTCGCCTACAATTATTAATTTCACATCAAATGAGAGTGTTGACTCTAATTCATATATAAAGTCTATTTTCATCTCATACACTTCCAAAATGTGAAATTTCAAAAAAAAACAATGCATCCTCAGGGAATATATATACCTGAATATAAATCAGATGATGAGAATCAGTAATCCCAACGGAAGAAGGAATGTTGCACATAAGCTCGTCAATGCACGAGAAAGGCGGATCACCCAACCGCTCGAGCTCAAAATCCGCGTCTGCCTCTACGAACACGATCCCCTCACCCGTGCAATCCACGGAGAGCCTCCCGTCGGGGCCTTCCCTGAGGCGCCCGGCCAACGGGTAATAAAACACGAGCGCCCGCGCGAGCGCATCCCAAATGACCCTCGCAGGGTCCATCCCCTGCATCGAGTCATTGTAACGATACACGCGCACGGTGGGATAGAAAACCCGAAGTCCCTCCCAGCTATCAACGAAGGAGAGCGACTTGAGCTCGCGGGGCGTGGGCTTAGCGGGGGGCACGAGCTCGGGCTCGGACCTCGTCACCGTGAACTCTTTTGGGGAAGAGACGGTGGTACAAAAATTGTGGGCGTGAGTTTGGGGCCACAATTTACGTACCGAGGCGTCGCCGTTAGACGGAGAAGGTTTGGGCATGAAATTGATCGGTTTTGACGTAGAAATAATATTGGTGTTGATGTTAGCGACCAAAATGGGTTTTGGTTTTGGTTTTGGTGTCTTTGTTGATCGGAGCCATTGCAATGTGGCTTGTCTCATCATTTTGATTTCTTAGTAGAGGGATCAGTTTGGTTTTAGCTTTAATATACATGTTGAAGTAGTAGCAATTTAATTATACAATAATATGATTTTGGTTTCCCAAAATAAAATAATAAATTAAAGGGTTGTGGGAAAAATTACTCCCATGAATGGTCAGTTTGTAGGACTTTTTTATTAAAAAAATTGCTCTGAAAAATAGATTATTGTACCAACTATTATTTTATTTTAAAATTATACTAGGGATTTGTAAAATTGTCATGAAATAAATAAACTTTATTTGTGTACTAAAAATTAAAGTATTTATAATTTATTTGATAATAAGAGTTTGAAGTCAAGAAAAAAACAATTCGAGTTGAGAAAAGTAATTTCAGAAGAATTTTTGTTTCACAGAAAATGTACACATTTTATATGATCCCACTAAGCTTGACATCTTCTGTGAATTTTCACCACGGCTATGGCACGCCTAAATATCATAATTTGACGAAAATTCTTTTGGTAGAGTTATAGATCTCTCTTTTTTATATTTAGTATATAATTTTACCTGATTTGAATATCTACAGATCAAGTTATATTCTCTGCAAGTTTCAGGGATGTTTGGACTAAAAATACATTTCGAAATAACATGTTATCGCGTGCAAGACACTAGATGACCGATGAAGGCATGAGAGTACAAGGATACCAAAATATACATAAAGTCGAGGGCCAAATACTCTGCGACATGAGCAATGATATTGCAAAATTAAGGTTTGATACAACCATATCATTAATGGGTACCCGACCATACGTTGGTTGGGTATTTTCAATCGGGAGAAGTTGGTTGGAAATACCCATACCCGACCAACATTAAAGTAATGTTGGCTGGATATAAATTAGCATGGCCAGCCAACGTGACAAAATATCGTTTGCAACATTAAGAAGAAGAAGCTTATTCATTCATTTAAATTGGGTGGGACAATCCCGCACCCATAGATTGAGCGTACTACAAGATAGCATGATATAAGCCACTACCTCCACCTTGACTGGATGGAGAAACCTCACGATCCTACTACTACGAACAACGCTGCAAACAATCCACACTCCAAACACAAACAAAACTAAACAAACTGCTGACAAACACACTGAACCGGGTATAGAGAACAAATTTTAACAAAACCCTTAACCACTACTGACTCATTCTGATCCCCACATTTGTTTTATTCCATAACAAACATATAGTCCAAGCAAAACATTGAAACCAAACCATAGTTGGTTAAGATCCATGAACTAGAATTTTGTTGACCTCAGATTCAAACCTCTCCATAACTTTAGAAGGCAAGCAACACAAGACCAACACCCCCTCCTCTCCGTTCCGGTTCCGATACGGCACGTAGTTCGTAGCCACCTCCCCCACCACCCTCCCCGGCCCGGCGTACACCGACTCTCCCCACCCAAAGTCCGTCGCCCGCGCCCCGAACCTCCTCGTGTCCGAAACCATCAGATAACTCTTCTCCGGCGACAGGCGGGGCTGCGACGAGGCCCCGCGCGGGCCCGCCATCTTCTCAAACACGTCCTCCTTGGCCCTCTTCACCAGCCCCACCGCGTACTCCACCGGCCCCTCGCACAGCTCTCCCGCCGTCGTCTCGATCATCGCCGACTCCGCGGAGTTACCGTAATACCCTTTCGGGAGATTGGCGCGCGTGCTCACGGCGAAGGACAGGCACGCGGCCTTGTCGGGGCGGAGCCGGGACGCGGCGACGCGGCAGCGCCAGAGGAAGGCGGTTAGCGCCTCGAACGTCGTGCAGTGTGGCCGGAGGTGGTCGGGGACGAGGCTGCGGATTGCCGACAGGCTGGAGGGCGTGAAGAATAGGGAGCGGTGGACCTTGTCGGGGTCGCGCGCGGCGGCGGCGGCCGAGAATGCGGCGGGCTCCGCCTTTTGGTCGTGGTCGTGGTGATGAGGTGGAGCGACGACGTCGAAGATGTGTCGGCTCCAGACGGGGGCGACGGAAGGAGAGTTTGCGCCGCGGGCTATTTCTCCGGCGGCGGTGAGGAATTGGGTTAGGCCGGCCGCGTCGGTCACGGCGTGGTTGTAGAAGAGTCCGAGGATGAAACCACCGCATTTCAATCGTGTCACCTACACATTATTAATTTCATAAAAAAAGTGACCCTCTACTCTATTCTCAATGCAAATCACGAGTCAGTCAGAGATACGATATAATATTTCGAAATATACTTGAATATAAATCAACGGAGAATCGATAATCCCTCCGGAAGGCGGAACATCGAGCATAAACTCGTCAAGCCACGAGACGGGCGGATCGCCCAGCCGCTCGAGCTCAACGTCCGCGTCAGCCTCCGCAAACACGACCCCCTCCCCCGTGCAATCCACGGAGAGCCTCCCGTCGGGGCCTTCCCTGAGGCGCCCAGCCAGCGGGTAGTAAAACACGAGCGCCCGCGCGACCGCATCCCTAACGACCCTAGCGGGGTCCACCCCCCGCATCGAGTCATTGTAACGGTACACGCGCACGGTGGGGGTCAAGAACCGGATGATCTCCCAATTATCGGTGGCGGAGAGCGGCTTGAGCTCGCGGGGCGTCGGCCTCGCAGGCCCCACGAGCTCGGGCCCGGCCCGAGTCACCGTGAACCCGGCGGCGGCACAAAAACGACGGATGTGGTGAGTTTGGGGACACAATTGACGTACCGACCCATCTACGTAATGAGTCGGAGAAGGATTGGACATGATCAAGTTGGTGGGTTTTGAGGTAATGATAGTGTTGGCGATCGAAAAGGGTTTTGATTTTGGTGTGTTTCTTGATCGGAGGCAATGCAACGCGGCTTGTCTCATCATTTTCTTGGAGAACTTGCAATTTATATGTATGTTAATATGCTTTTTCTTGTCCAAAATCAAACAATATACATGTGTTAATCAGAAGGTTACAAATTACTTACGTTTATATATTATTATTTCACGAAAGAAATGTGAACTTTCATTTTTATATATTTATTAATTTTAATTGTAATTGAGTACTTTATATATTTATAAAGTTTCGTGTCAATCAAATGGAAGAGAGGTGTCTCTTCGGAGCAGTCCCTATTTGAAATATCGCTCTAATCTATTTGATGAAGGCTCTAAAGTGAAATTGATTTTGTTTCAAAGAGAAGAGACGAGCTCAATATATTTAAGAACTATCTATCACTACAATACGAGTTAAAGCTCTTGGTACTTCAACAATATTAATTGAAAATATGTACACAAAAGCAAACAAAAGTGTGTTTATTCTATGAGGTATATACATGTGAAAGTAGATAATTAATTTGAGTAAATGTTTTTGAAAATAAGATTTATATACGTATAAATTAAGATAGTTATTTGTCACAATTATTTTGTGAAAGTAAAAGGTTAATAAGTATTTCTTAATAATTTACCAAAATAAAATGAATCACAAGTTCAGGCACATATATAATTTAATACAAAAAAATAATTATGAATCAGTTTATTTTGTAACGGTCTTATAAAATATTATAATCAATTTCAATTATGAACCAGTTTTTTTAAATATATATTTTTTATTATAATCACATTTTTTTCATAAAATACTCTCTTAAAAATATTTTATATAAGGTATATGTATCCTAAAAGCAGTTTTTTTTCTTAAAAACAGTTTTTTAAAAGCATATTATTTTATAAAAGCTTTTTTTAATTTATTATTTCGATATAAATAATATTTAAATGAAATTTAGTACAAACTTTTTGTATAATTTCAGTTGTTTAAATATAAATCATGTTTCCCATGCATTTTACGGGGGGAAATTCAGATATTCTTTGGAATATAATTTTAAAAATTGAAAATTATACATATACATATATATGATTATAAATTAATATAAATTATCTTATTGATTCAAAAATATAAATTCTTATTTTCAAGTATTTTTATTTTCTAAATTAAAATATTAGAAAAACTAGTCTACAACCACTTAAATTAATTCGCCTTCACTAGCTAAATCAGTCAAGCCAATTTCAACTTTCTGATCATATAAAATTAAGTCGGTATTGTAAAACTCCTCTCCTAGGCCAATTTTTATAACACTGATGTGTATTCTTTGTAGAATTCGGTCATTACTTCTGTGATTTGGTTGGCGAGGCACATCCTAAATAAATATATCTTTGATGATAAAAAGGGTAAATTTCACTGAAGAAAATCTATTATCACGTAAATACATTTAAAGTTTTTTTTTAATTTTGTCACCTAAATGATAACTATCATCGATGTTATAAAATCTGTCAAATCTGAACCAGGAATTTAATTTGAACCGGCTCTCTCTAATTATTTGAAACGACTAATATTCTCTTGATTTTTAACGTAAATCAATTATTCAAAGAAAGGGTAAAATTGTCATTTCACAATTATTATTTAATAGTTTCCACTACAGTGACCTAAAATGTTTAAAAAAAATTATGTGTACCTACGTGATAATTATATTTTTTCAAATGTATCGGTGTGAAATTTGCACTAAACAGTAATATCACGACAATTAGGACATGGGATACTTTTTATTCCTTAAAATTTCTCAACACAAAAAACATTATATAAGTGAAAACAACATGAAACTGAACCAATATTATTCATGTTTTATTTTATCGACAAAATTGTTTTGAAATTAAAATAACGCCCTGTTTACCTAATAACTTATCATCATCTATTAACATTGCTCTACGTCAAACTGCATAATCCTTAAAATCAACATTATCATATTTATTACATAAGAGGTATCTGTCGTTTCACTTACAACCTTTAATTCATATATGTATGTGTTAACATTTTCTTCACCTCGATTTCAAATCTCCCCATAGCTTCATCTCGTAGACACATCGTCGCCAGTATCCCATCCTCTCCCTCGTCGCTCTTAACCGGTAAGTAAACCGTACCCTGCTCCGCCTCAATCCGTGCCACGCCCGAATACACCGCCCCGCCCCACCCGTAGTCCACCCGCCCCAACCCGAACCGCCTCAGGTCCGAAACCATCAACAGGTTATCCACGTTAACCCTCTTCAGCTCGGGCGGGCCCGCCCGCCACGTCGCGCACTCTCTCACCCCCTCCTCCTTAGCCCTCTTCACCAACGCTACCGCGTACTCGATCGGCCTCTCGCACAGCTCCCCCGCCCTCGCCTCCACCACCGGCGCCGCGAACGCGTTGCCGTAGTACCCGTCCGGCACCACGCGCTCGGCCCGGCCACGCGCGTTGACCAGGCACGCGAGGCTCGCCACGTCGTCGCCGTCGAGCCGGAACGACTTCACGCGGCAGCGCCACAGGTGGGCGGTGAGTGCCTCGAACTTGGTCGCGCGTGCGGGTACGAGGTTTTGGATCGCCGACAGGTCGGAGTGTCCGAAGAAGAAGGAGCACGGGGACATGGTCGCAGGTTGTCTCAAGTCTCCGTGCTGACGGGGCTGAGGACGTGGAGAAGTGAAAAGCTCTCGGCTCCATATAGGGGTCGGGGAAGGAGCGAGTGCGCCTCGGGCGATCTGTCCCGCGGCGGTTAAGAATTGGTCGAAGCCCGGGGCGTCGCAAACGACGTGGTTGTAGCGGAGAGCGACGATGAAACCGCCGCATTTCAATCGTGTCACCTGAAATTATAAACTTTACGTTACACGGTCATTTAAGTAATATTTTAAATCTGAGCAGAGTTCGTGTTCAGATATAATTTTTTAAGGCTCGCGAGCTTACTCGTTTAATATTTAAGATATGTCTTCTATCTTTTCTAACGTGTGACATAATATCATTGAGCTTACATTAGCGGGTCATTGGGAGGCGAGACTCACCAGCTCTGATACCACGTAAAATGGTTATATCATGCGGGACTTTAAAACGTCAACATTTTTAGTTGGGTGTGATTCTTACATTTATACACGAGTATTTATTTTCAAAAAGTTTCAATATGTGAGTTTAATTCTTCCTCTCGTATTTATACACGTAAACTTTTATTTCAACACTCCCTTTCACGTTTAGTCTTATATATATGTAGACAAGAGGGAGCGTACATGAATATAAATAAGCGGAGAATTATAGACCCCTCGATGAATATCAATATGAACGTTAGAAACGAGCACATGAAAGGAGGCCGGGGCGGATCCCCAAACTGCGCGAGCTCAATGTCCGCCTCGGCCTCCACAAACGACACCCCCTCGCCCGTGCACTCCACGGACAGCGTCCCCTCGGGACTCTGGATGACGCGGCCGGCAAATGGATAGTAAGACACGAGCGCCCGCGCGAGCGCATCCCGAATAACCCTCGCGGGGTCCTTCCCCTCCATCGAGGGGTTGTATCGAAAGAATTGCACGACGGGAGTGATGCCGCGGGTGGATTGCCGGTGATCGAGGGTGGAGAGCGGCTTGATCTCGAAGGGCGTGGGCCCGGCGAGGCCCACGAGTTCCGGCTCGGACCTCGTCACGGTGAAGTCCCTTAGAAAGGAGATGCTACAAAAATTGTGGGAGTGAAGTTGGTGAGTGTCGATGTTGGCGACACAAAAGGGCTTCGATTTTGAGGTCTTTTGTGCTGATCGGAGGCACTGCAAAGCCGCTTGTCTCATCATTTTGTTTAGTTGAAAAATCTGAGCTATAATTTTTTTTAATTAATGAGAGAAAAATCATAGCTCATATGTATAGTAATTTTTTTTTCCCAAAATAAAAGTATCAAAGTTATAAAGTCACTTTTTAGAGAAAAAAAAAGTTGATAAATCAGTTTTATATCATCAAATAATTATTAAAGTTGTAAGTCAAATTTGATCGTTATATATTGATTCCCTTTTTCAGGTTTACTATAAACTGTTTTTATAATAATCTTTGTGTATAAAAAACTGATTTTCAATTAAATTTTAAAGAAAAAGTACTGGCTAATTGAATCGTCCAGTCTTTAATTGATCCTACAAAATTTCATGTGATTAAAGAAAAACCAGAGCTCGTATATATTATTGGTTGGAATATATAGAGTAATGTTAAGTGTCAAGGTTGTCACTTTTTTTGAGAGAAAAATTTAATGAATCTGTTTATATTATAATAAAGTTATTTAAAATAGTATTAAGTCATTCGATCAAAAAATAGGTTTACAGTAAACTGTTTTAATTTATAATAATATGTTATTTAAAAAACTGTTTCGATTAATTTTTTAAGAAAAAACTGCTTGAATCAACCAGTTTAATTTATCATAAAAACTTCCATGTGAGAGAGGTCGAGGTCCTCTTGCTCATGAGTTACTAAAACCAAAACTAGTCACCTATAGTTTAGTGAATTCTATTTTTTTTTTTATTGTTTTCTATTTGAAAAAGAAGTTGTAAATCCCCTATTTTAGTTCGAAAATTTGGTGTTGTAAATAACAAGATTGATTTTGAATATAGGTAATAATCAAATTCTGATGGGTTGTTGTGTATATATCGTCCTTGGAGCATGAATATGGGTAAATATTAAACTCGAATAACTTGTGAATCGTCAATTGAAGCCTTGATGTTGTTGATTATTAAACTTGAATCGGTTGTAAAATCGTCGATTGGATCTTAATAAAATTTATTTTTTTAAAAAAATTAATACTAAAATAATGTTTTTTCTTTGTTTTTATAAAAAGTTTTAGAAAAAAAAATAAGTTCAAAAAATATTTTTTTTTTGTTTTAATTTTTTTAATTGAAGAGCATTTTAGTTTTTCATCACAAAATTCTGTTAGATTTAATCTTATTAGAATTAAAGCGTAAATGAGTTACAGTTGAAGACGGTGATATGTTATTTTCGTTGTGGGAAACAATGGTGCTAAAATGAGTGATAGTTAAAGGTAATAATGAGTGACTGTCTTTTTATTAAATTAAAGATGAACAAAATACAAGTAAAATATCGAAATAACATAAATTATTCACGACTCACCACACTGTTTACTTCCGTCTCAAATCTCTCCATTTCCTTATCCCGCAAACACAACGACACCAATATCCCATCCTCTCCGTTGCCATCCCTAAACGACCCGTAAAACGCGCCCCGCTCCAACACTACCATGGCCAAACCCGCATAGGCCGCTCTGCCCCACCCGTAGTCCATTTCCCCTAACCCGAACCGCCTCGTGTCCGACACCATAAAACAATTCTCGAAAGAGCGAGAGCGTTGCCCTCGTCCCCGAATGACGGACGGGTCGGCCCGCCAAGACCCGTACTCTTTGACTCCCTCCTCCTTGGCTCTCTTCACCAACCCTATCGCAAACTCAATTGACCCCTCGCAAAGCTCCCTCGCGCTCGTCTCGGCCGTCGTGACCACGAGCGCGTTGCCGTAGTACCCGATCGGTACCACGCGGCCCGACCCGTCGCGTGCGCTGACCGAAAACGCTAGACGCACCGTTTCGTCCGGGTCGAGCTGGTGCACGGACATGATACGTTGCCATAAGTAAGCGGTTAGTACCTCGAACTTGGTGGAATGTGGACGGAGGTGCTCGGGCACGAGGTTTCGAATCGCCGACATGCTCGAGGGTCCGAAAAAGAAGGATCATTGGATCTTGTCGGGGATGACTATTGGGGATTTAGGCTGGTCCGGTTCTTCCTGGTGACCGGGTTTTGCCTGTCGTGGGTTCGGGTCGATGAAGAGCTCTCTGCTCCAGGTAGGGGCGATGGAAGGAGCGTGCGCGCCACGAGCTATCTCTCCCACCGCCGTTAGGAACTGATTGAAACCGGGAGCGTCGGTAATGATGTGGTTGTAGCGGAGAGTGAGGATAAAACCACCGCATTTAAGTCGCGTCACCTGAAATTAATTATAAATACTTTATATTCTTTAACTTATAAGAATGACAATTTACTGCACTTAACTAACATATGTAACACTTCTTTCACTTTGTTCAATATAAAATATAGTAAAATGACAATTTACTACACATAACTAAAATATGAGACGCTTTACTCTTAAGAGGGAATGAACATTTATTATAACTGATTATATGTCATTAGGGCAAGTAAGTTGTCTCCGTGCACTCCAACAAAACTCTCTCACTCTGACTATACTATATCTCTCCAACGAGAGTTCTTCTTTAAGATTGTTTTTGCTTTGTATCACAAAATAAAATAAAAAACAAACAAAAACCACGAATCCAGATAAATAAAAAATAAAAACAAACCAAAATCCCAAAATCAAACAAAATATCAAAATACAAAACAAAAAATAATCTTAAAACCCAAAACACAAACGAACAATAATCAGAGAGGGGTATAGACAGAGATAGGAAGTCTCGCTGGAGAGCATCACCAGAAACAACACACTGCCCTAATGACATGAATTCATAAATTTAATGAAGATTTGGGGATAAAATTATCAATTTATATAATTTAACAGTAGGATTTAATGACACTGACAGAATAAAAAAAAACTAAAGTTAGGATACTCAAAAAAATTAATAGTTAGAATCATAAAATAAGAATTGACTATAGTTAAGTATAGTAAACTATTATTTTCATATTCTTAACATACCTGAATATAAATAAGTGGAGAATTGAAAATCCCTCCAGAAGCAGGAGCATCAGAAAGGAACCAGTCAAACCACGGGAAAGGAGGCCGGGGCGGGTCCCCCAGCTGCGCAAGCTCGAGATCCGCCTCGGCCTCCACAAACAACACCCCCTCGCCCGTGCAGTCCACGGGGAGCCTCCCGTCGGGGCCCTCCCTCATGCGGCCGGCCAGGGGATAGTAAAACGCGAGCGCTCGCGCAAGCACGTCGCGAATGACCCTCGCGGGGTCTCTCCCCTCCATCGAGGGGTCGTAGCGAAAGAGCTGTACGATCGGAGTCAGCAGCCGCCGGAGGCTCGAGTCATCGACGTCGGAGAGCGGCTTGAGCCCGCGGGGCGTGGGCCCGGCGGGGCCCACGAGTACCGGTTCGGACCGCGTCACGGTGAAGTCCTCTAGGGAAGGGACCGTGGTGCAAAAACGGTGGGCTTGGAGTTGGGGCCACAATTTACGGACGAGGCCGTGTGTGTTGGGTTGAGTGGTGATGAGTTTTGACGTAGCAATTGTGTTGATATTGACGAGCCTTGTGAACGGTTTTGGCAATTTTGAGGCCTTTTTTGATGATCGAAGCCATTGCAATGAGGCTTTTCTCATCATTTTGTTTTGTTGGAAGAGGTTGGCTACACTTTGCAAGTAGCAATTTATATATTAATTAATGTGTTTTTTTTTCTATCCAAAGAAAATATAAATATAAGCGTATCAAAAAGTTACAAAATCACGGTTTTACAATAAACTATTTTTATAATAATATTTGTTTGTTAAAAAAAACTAAGTGGGTTGAATCAACAACTCTAATTGATCCGACAAATTAAGTCGTGTGATAGGTTGCAAGGAGTTACAGAAATTGGTCAGCTAGTTTAGTGAATTGTTTTTTGGTTAATTTAGAAAAAGTACAGTTAAGTGACACGTTTATTACTTAAATACACGTAATTTTAAAAGTTTGATTTGAATTACGGTGGTATTTGATTTTGAATCAAGTTGAAAAATGAGGTTAAGTGTAAATTGTTTTCGGTATGAAATGATAAAGATGTCTTTGATTGTTATTCAAATTTTCAAAAACATGTTATTTAAAACTTTTTTTTTTTCCATTTTCCTTCTCCTTCCTCGCATAACCTTGAAAATTCAAGGGTAATTTCTCTTACCCCACGTCGCGCGTGTACCATCAAATCTAACTCCTCTTTTCGGTGTGGATTGTGATCGCTTGCGTTTGGAGTATGAACTGATTGTAGTGTTGTTCGTAAAAAAGCTTGGTTAATGCGTTGTGCAGTATGATCACGGGGTTTCTCCAGCCAATCAAGGTGGAGCCCGTGGCTTGTATCATGCTATCTTGTATACGCTTAGTCTATGGGTGGGGACTGTCTCTTCCGGTTTGGATGGATGAATGAAATGGTTTAATTAAGAATAAATAAATAAAAATCTACCAAAATATAAGTAATTGAAATGGTTCAAATATTTAAATGTATCACTGATAAAGTAATTACAGATTTAAAAAATGTATTTTAAGAAGACAAAAGAATTACAGAAATTATTAAGAAAAACTTGGGCTAACCTTCACTCAGTATCGAGCCTAAGATCGGCCCATAATCTTTACAGCATTGGGCCAATCTCGGCCCATAACTGACTGTCGCGTTCCCACGTGGCGTGACTGAACACCGATGATGTCTGATGTCCATCGGAAGCCCAAAAAAGACCAAAATACCCTCTCTCTTCTCCGATTTGTGTTCTTCTCATTTGGTTCATATCAAAATCTGCATCAAAACCTCCAATCATCGATATCGAGCATCGAAACCCTAATTTCGATTTCGTTACTAGAGGCTGATTTGGTCTAGCCATGGTATGTTCCAATCTCACCTTCACCAAAAAAAAATCATTTTTTTTCATGATTTCTCGTTAATCTTCTATTTGGGCGCTGATAACATTTTGGATTGTGAATTGAAATGGGTTTTTTTCTTTCTCTGATATATAGTGATGATTGTGTTTTCTATATGTTGTATCCACCGATTTGCCCAGAAACCAAACCATGGTTTAGTCAAATTATTGATTTTTAGGTTTTGGAAATGTTGGATCTTTTGTGGTAATGTGGATGCAATTCTGTTTCTGGAATTGGGTAATAGATTTTGTAGATTTTCTTAAAGAAGTATGGTATTGGTGATGATTTGTATAATCTGTTAGCTATTTGAATTGCTGGTTAATTAATTGTATCAGTATTTCATTATTGATATTGCTAGGCTTGGTTATGGATTATTGAGTTTAAGGGGCATAGAGGTGTATGTATAATAACGACTTCTTAATGTTCCCTAAGAAAGTAACATTAGTCGCGTGTTCGATTATTTTTTGAACTTTTTGTGAGGCATAATTTATGAAGGTGCACTATATAATATATCATCATCTTAATGTAAGTTCATAGTGATATTGATGGAGCTTTTGATGAGCAGCACTTGTCTGATGATACATGAGACATTGGATCTTCCTATGAAATGTAGTTTATAGTAATTGAAGTTATTAACATGATAATAGTGCATTATATAAGTGGATTTTGGTTAAGATGATTTAAATATGCTTCTACTAGCATGTTAAATTTCTGATAGTGGTTCTAAGTCTAACTGGGAAGCCTTGACGATTAATTCTGAGTATCTGGCAGGACCCTTGAAGATTAGTATCAAGTATTAGCTGATTCTTAAAAACTCGTGGAACTAATTGAATGAAGAATCTTGAACTTTTTAATCTCTTAATGGGATTTGTGTGCGAATGTATATGTTCTCTCTATATAGTGAGATTGACGGATAGGGATTCACTGGTTTACGTTCTGTTTACTTTTTTTTTGTTCAGGCTGCAAAACTTATTGCAAACTTAATTGTGGTGGGTTCGACCGTTTTGGCAAAGGCATTTGTTCAGGCATATCGACAAGCACTTGCTAGTAAGTTTCTTGGGTAATTTGATTGCAATTTTTATGCTTTTTTTGCAATTGTTTTCTTTTACCTTCATTTGCATTCCTTCTTTTCGCTACTGTTTTCCTACTTTTTCTCAGTTATTTTTTCTTGTGAAAATTCGTTGTATGAGTATATATTCTTCACGATGTTTGCTCTCTCGTAACTCATGTAGTCATATTTTTCAAGGATGAAGTATAATGCAAGGCTGTAACCTTTCATTTCAGTTAATTTAGGACATCAATGATATAATAGTATGGATTAAACCATTAAAAAGGAAAATGTATTCGGTAGGGTAAAACAATTCAATAGTTCGGTAATCTACAATTCACATTCTTGGTCGGGGGGATGATCCTATATATTCATTTTCCCAAACACAAGCTCTTTTCAACAATGAAGAATTTTGGATTTTCCATAATTCTCTAATCCTTTCTGTTACAAGCTCACTAAAGTTCTTACTTCGCAATTTTGTTTAACTTGCTATATCCTGATTCAGACTTGCATATGCCATTTTGCCGGTGACCTTTGCTCATATTGATGACCTCTACAAGTAATGGTGAGGTACATTTTGAGTTCAGTTTTTTCTATTAAAAACTGTGTTTAAAAGAGAGTTTCCTTTCACTTGAATTAATCATCATGCCATTAGTTGGCATTGTGCAAGCAAAGCCTATTTTGTCAAAACAACTGAATTTCTTGGGGCTAGCACATAATACGCATTCGGCAAGAAAAAATATTTGACAAGAGTTTTTCTCTAAGAGAGTTTCATTATCCATCTGTGTTTGCATGTTCCCGTGCTTGTGTCTTTGTAGTCACACTTGATTGTGCAATTTAAAAGGCTGTTTGCTTCTTGTCCCCTTGGTTTCGTAATTTCATTTGCTCATTTAATGATCACATGACTAAATAATATTGTTCATACGGTAGATGCTTCCAAAACCGGCGCTGCTCAAGAAGCCATGCAAAACACCGTTCGCAGAGCAAGCAAGGTCATGACCGAGCAAGAGGCTAGACAGATTCTTGGCGTCACTGAGGAAAGCACCTGGGAGGAGATTATAAAGGTCAGCGCTTCCCTTACTAACAACATTCTGCTCCTTCGTCGTCTGAATATGTTTCAAAGAAAATTGCAAAATGTAGCTGTGAACTATTCTTTTTTGCAAAAAAATGGCTGTGAATTTTCTTTATTGCAAAAAGTAACCGGGAACTTATCAACTTATTGCAAAATGTGTAAATTTGTCCCAAAATGACGAAAATACCCCTGTAATTTTTTGCAAAATGCACAACTTTCTTTATTGCTACTTTTTGCAAAAGTTGAATAGTTCATAGCTACTTCTTACAATTTTCTCTAGGCTTTAATACTCATTCCCCCGACACCTGCAGAAATACGACACGCTATTTGAGAGGAACGCCAAGAACGGGAGCTTTTACCTTCAATCAAAGGTTCATAGAGCCAAGGAATGCTTAGAGGCCACACAACGAGACAAAGGCCCGACGACTCCCGCCTAAGGATCCTCTAAATGGTTTTTTTCCTTGCAAACCTTCCCCTCGCCTTGTATAATCCGTATTTTCATCTTGTAGATGTCTCAGACGATGAAGCTGGGCAACTTTGCCTCGCTCTAGCTCCACCCGTTATCTGGAGCTCTGAACGACAGGATTAGATCGAACCGAGTATTGTTTTTATGAACATTTGTCTTGTGATATGAGTTGTTGTCATAGATAAACCCAGTTTGGGATCATAAGAAATCTGCAGGTAGATTCACTTGGGATATATAATAGACATTTTTCTTCTTGCTGAATGATTTTCATGTAGTGACTTTGTTTTAACCTTATTTGGGTTTGTGTTTGAGCTGGATACACCATATTAAAATTAATAATAATGTCTTTGATTTTAATTATATTGATTTTGACCCATTTCGAATTTGTTGAAATGTTCCTCTCTGGTTGGCGGCAAGTTTTGACTTCGCTTTAATGGTTTAGAGATGAACGATTTCTTGACTATTTTCACTTGGCAATTTCATTTTTATCTGTGAACCATGTTATGTAAATTAAATGAAAATCAGCAGTAAAATCATAAGTTTTGTTAATTCCTAAAAGGTTCTCTCTGCCTAATCAGTATCTATCGTTATTTTAAAATATTGACATTTAGTTTTTTTATTTAAATTTCAAAGTTTCTGATAATATCATTTGAAACAACAACCAAAGTTTTTTTTAATTAATCGTATAGTCCCTTGTATAAGTATTATATAAGATTTTTTCAATTATAATTATCTGAATAATTAATCATTAAAAATGAATATAATAAAATGTGAAAGAGTAAAATTAATGATTGAAAAATGAAAATGAGTTCCTAATTTTTCTGCGCGTGAGCTAAGCTGTCTTCGTCGTCGTCGTCTCTTTATTCCATACCTTTCTCTGAGCAGAGAGAAGCTACGAAAAGCTTGAGCACCAAACAATCTCCTCTTCGCGCTCTCTTCCATTTCTGAACCTTCTCTGTACTCTGTTTCATTTCTCTTCAACTGAATTGTGCAGCACTCGGTTTAGATCTGGCTCAATCGGACCAGGTCCGATCTCGCCTCTCGCTTTCGATCAGATCCGCACTTCTCCGTTTTCGCTTTTGAAGGTAACCCAGATCTGGATTTCGATAAAAGTCGTCGAATTTGGTTCTGGGTTCAGCTTGGAGACCTCTGATATGTGTTTTTTTGTTGTATTGGATTCGCATTGTTAGTTTTTGTTCAGTGATTTGGCATTTTCCTGTTGGGTTTTGGTGTTGTGTTCTTTGGATGAGATTTGGGGTCGTTATGTGATCGTTTGCGTTAGTTTTTGATGTAGGTACTGTTTTTGCTGTATTGGGCAGTTGGATTTAGTGTCGGTGCCAATAAAAAAAGATCTTATTTGAAATTTGATTGATCATTTTGTTTGGTGTTTCTGGGTAATGGGTGTATTTTGGATTGTTCTAACAATGATTCACCTGGATTCCTTCTGATCAGAGTTTCTGGGTAATGGGTGCATTTTGGATTGGTCTAACAATGCCTCACTTTGAGTCCTTCTGATCAGAGTTTCATAAATTTAACTGCTTTTTAATTTGAGTGCTGATTTCTGGATACTTTGTTTCATGACATGTTTTTTCTATCCTTCTTTTGTTCGATAATTTTCTTGAGGATTTGCCAAATGATGTGCACCATGCAATTCCATAGCAATAGCACCATGTTAGAAAAAGAAATGCTTATTGCTTTCATCAGCAAGTTATATGCACTTATAGGCTGAATGATACGAATAACTTTCGGGTTTCAGTATGATTCATTGAGAATGTACATTTGCTCTATTTTCCTTTATTGTAATTTTATGTGCTCTTCTGAGTTCTTAAACGAGTTATCAGTTTTTGATAGGTCATTGCTGTTCAAATGGTCTAATTTTTCACTTTTCTTTCGTTGCAGTGCATGCTGAAGTTCTTACTCTGCTTTGTTTGAAGTGGACTGTGCACTGCAGTTGAACATCATTGTTATTTGAAGAATAGCTACAATGAAGAAGGTCTTTGGTCAAACTGTTAGGGACATGTAAGTCTGACTGCTATTTTCTGTGGATAATGCAGTACATTTTGTTTATTAAGATACGCCACAAGATAATCAACAAACAAAGTTGCCTAAACGGTTTTATTTCTAACCTTGTTCTTTCAGTAAAAGGGGTGTGAATAAGAAAGTGCTTAAAGTTCCTGGAATAGAACAAAAGGTAAAAAAAAATTCGTTATTTTTATTTTATTTTTGGTTATCTATCTGTGCAAGGGTTTGGGAATGGAATGTAATTTAGCCACATTTTTATCCCCATTCCCTAGCCCTCCCATCGTCATAGTTTGATTCCCATTGGACAAACTGGGAATGGAGATAGGGGGTGTGAGGTAATGGGAATGGGCATGAGATAAAAAAAAATCATTCCGACCATTCATCAACGGCTATAGTGAGTAGTGAAATGGTAAAATATTGTTCATTTGGTCTCTTATTGTTTGACTGTGTCGAGTCTACAAGTGCATGGTCTTACTTGGTCTCTTTGACGAATCTCTAACTTACAGATGAGGTTTTAGGTCTTTATATGTAATTTTTGTAAAGTTATTTTACCTTTCGGTGTTGGAAGTATGAAATGAAATTACTGTTGGCTTTGTCATTCAGGTTCTTGATGCCACAAGCAATGAGACTTGGGGTCCTCATGGAACACTACTTGCAGATATTGCTCAAGCCACCAGAAACTTGTAAGACTCAACTTCTTTTGCTGATTCTTACATTATTTTAGTTATTGTAGTTCCTCCTTTTAGCTTATTTTGAGAGTTACGCTTAAAAATCCTTGCAGTCATGATTTCCAGAAGATCATGTCTGTACTCTGGAAGCGGATGAGCGACACTGGCAAGAATTGGCGGCATGTCTTCAAGGTCCAAAGTTGTTTCATGTTTGCATCTGTTGCATGCAGTTACTCTGAGATGCTCCTTTATTTGACTTTTGGAACTTAAATATACACCTTTCTTCATTTTTGGGATGTTTTCCCTTGAAGATAATCATGGAGTGATCCCATTTTAGACCCGTATTTCCATTTATTGCATTTCAGAAATTTCCGCTTGCATTTCCACATACAGCTGAAAATGTTTTTCTGCTGAGGTACAGGCTTTAACTGTTTTGGAGTACCTGGTGGCTCATGGGTCAGAACGTGTGATAGATGAGATCATGGAGCACGCTTACCAAATATCCGTAATTTCAAATCCCTCAATACTATTCCACAACTACATCATTCTGTGTGGGGAGATACATTCTAGCAATGTGATGTGTATTCACATATTTTGTATCATGCAATCTTAGTTGTATGTGCTTATTCTCTTCCACAGGCATTATCTGGATTCCAATATATTGATTCTAATGGAAGGGACCAGGGAAGCAATGTCAGGAAGAAATCCCAGAATCTTGTGGTACTTGTGAATGATAAAGAGATGATAATTGAAGTCAGACAGAAAGCTGTTGCCAGCAGGGAAAAGTAAGTTTACTCTAAAGAAATGGGTCCAAATCTGTTCAATCCTTACACTTACATGTCTTGGCTTATATGGCATTTTTATTAATTAATTCTTGTATCAAGGGTTTAGTAGAAGATTTGAGAACGCGTGATTTACAGTAACTATTTATGTGACTCAATAGGTTTCGTACATCTCCTGCAAGTGAGATGAACCGGCCTGGTTCATATGGGGATAGATATGATGATGATCGATATGAGGGTCGCTACGGTAGTAGGGATGATGATAGGAATGGTTATGGGAGAGAACGAGAATGGGGTTCTAGGGACGATGACCGCTATAATAGAAATGGGGACTCATACTGTCAGGATGGAGATGGCAATGGCAGAGATGGTTATAAACATGATGATTACAATGGAAGAAACCAGAGCTCTGATGAGCACCAGCATGGCTCGAGAAGTAGGAGTTCTGATGGACACAAGGACAATGCTTATGATGATGGTCAATATTCATCACGGTATGTATCTGCATTCAGTAAGGATATAGGTGTAACTACTCTGAATTTAAGTGTTATGGTTGTAGTTTCTATTATCTTTTTCACCGGTATAGAAAAATCTTAAGAAATTTTCTAGAAAAATGTATAACTTTATTTTTCTTTGGCTGCAGAAGTGGTGCCCGGGCAGGCGACCAGTCTCAAAACGGGGGGTAAGTTCTTAATGGACACAACTTGCCGATCTGAGAGTATAATAAGTATATAATTGTCATTTCATTTCATTTTTGGCAGGAATCCTGATCAAAAGTTACCTGACCAAAATATTGGTGCTCCTCCTAGTTATGAGGAATCCGTAAATGATTCTCACAGCCCGGTTCAGAGTGAAAGGTAGTGTGTATATTTTGAAGCTGATAAAAAAGTTATATTTTGAATTGTGCTCCAATTGTACTCGCAATTTATGAATATTATTGTTACTGTTGGATTCTGAATCTTCTTATATTGGTAAGGAATGGAGAAACTGCATCCCCATCTGCTGCTAGAGCTTCTCCACATGTAAGTAATAGTCCAAATCAAGAAGCTGCTGCTTTTCACAGTGATGTATCTTCTGTGAAGCAAGGAATTGAGGTTTCTAATGAATTTGATCCGCGTGGTTCAGTTGTAACCCCAGTTTCAGGTACATTTTCCATACTTTAATTTCTTTTTATGCCTATATATATCCTTTTATGTATCTTTCAGTGGCACTTGGTTTCTTGCTGGCATTTTAGAGGGTAGGTAGATTGATATTTGGAACTCAAATGTTTAGTTTCGTGTACCAGCTCCCACAGATACCTCGAACAGTGTTGAAATGGATTTATTTGGCTCACTGGCAGACACGGTTTCTTCTAATGCATTGGCCATCATGCCTGCTACACCTGCTACCACATCCTTTGAAACCGATGTTCATGCAAACTTTGGTTCAGGACCCGCGTATGCAGTAACTCCATCGGCATCATCAAGTGTTACGAATCAGGTAGGCTAAAATCTTGAAGTTGCAATTGCTAAGGAGACTGAGCCATTTGATATATCATTTATCTCAAAAATATTACAAGTGTTATAGGATATGTTTGCTCAGTTTTAACATCTTTTGAAGCACACATCTTTGTATGAACTGTACCGAAAAATTGAATTGGCATGAAATGGCAATTAGAACCTTATAAGCCATTCTGTATATAACTAGAAAGAAAGAAGATCAGTGTTCTAAAAAACACTAGGCGCTAGTCAGGTGAATAGGGCCTCTAGGGACTAATCAAACTATTCGAGGATTAATATGGAATTAATCGGTGACTGATTGGACTAGTCGGAGATTTTTTTGAACTCCGAAGAAAATAAGAAGAGAATGTGTGCAATGATTTTGTCTCATCCACCGTCTTACTCTACATAAGGCTCAAAGTGAAAATACCGTTCTTATCCCATTTTCATCCATGCCGCTATTTTTCTTGATCTGAAGTCCCTCAAATAGAATAGTTGGATTAAATCTGTTTCTTATTGATGCAGGCCTATGAAAATCCATTTGGCGATGCTCCTTTCCAAGCCATCCCTTCCTCGGGCAGTGATCCTCAGACACAGCCTTCCTCTTCTGCAGCTCATTTCCACCCAGCAATGAACCAGAATACTGAACCTCCCCAGCTAGGAACCCAAACTTCAGAAGCAGGCACAAACTTTGGCTTCGAGGAGTCATTTTCTGCTATAACATACCCTGCATCCAGTGCCCCTGCTGTTCAAGCCCCAACAAATTCCCAGTTCTTGCCTCAAGATCCACCAAACTCACAGCACGACATTGATATTCTAGCAGACATCCTCCCGCCCGCAGGACCTCAGCCTCCCATAGCTTCACAAGCACCCTTTTCATCTTCATCTGGCTACCCGGAACAGTCAAACAGTAATTACTATGGAGGCTTTCCACAACAGAGCGGTTTTGTTGCTCCAGTTACTCCAAACATGGCCCCTCAGACTCAAATCGGAGCAATGCAGGGTTCTATGGCTCCCCAGCCTCAAAATCTTCACTCACTGCCTCAGTATCCAACTGGATCAGCTGTACATTTTAATGGCGGTAACCTCTTCCAACAACAGGGTTCACAGTCCGCTATTCCAACTATGAGTGGTACAGCTGCACAATTTAACAACGGTAACTTCCTTCCACAACAGGGCTCACAAGTAGAGCCACAGCCTTCTCTTCAGTTCAGTGGCGGTACAGCCCCACAGTTCAACGGTGGCAACTTCCTTCAACAACCTACTCTTCAGACTGTGAATGGGACAGCTGCACAGTTCAATGGCGGGAAATCCCTACAACAGCAGGGTTCGCAATTTGGGTCACAATCTTATCCTCAGACCATGAGTGGTCCAGCTGCTCAGCATAACAGTCATATGCTAGGTAACTCACACCCACAACCAGGACCGAAGACTCAAATGGCTTCACAGCCAATGCTTCCATCACAACCATCAAAGGAAAAGTTCGAGACTAAGTCATCAGTTTGGGCTGATACTCTCAGTAGAGGACTCGTTGATCTGAATATATCTGGATGTGGGTGCTCATTCACTTTTTAGTTTCCAAACACATCTCATCTTGTCTCAAATCTGATATCATTTGTATTTGCTTGTGCAGCCAAAACCAATCCACTGGCAGACATTGGGGTTGATTTTGAAGCAATCAACCGTAAGGAGAAGCGCATGGAAAAACCAGCCACCACTACAACAACACAAGTCACATCTACCGTCACCATGGGTAAAGCTATGGGGTCCGGCTCTGGAATGGGCCGTGCTGGCGCCAGTGTCCTCAGGTCTGCAGCCAACCCGATGATGGGTCCTGGCATGGGCATGGCAATGGGAGGTGGTGGCTATGGAGGAATGCATCAACCAATGGGTGGTATGGGGCAAGGAGTCCCAATGCAGCTTCCATATGGTTCAGCCATGCCCGGTGGTGGCTACAACCCCATGATGGGCCCTGGTGGTTACGCCCAACAACCATATGGTGGTGCCTATCGATGAAACATCCATGGCGGGGAAGGTTATGAATTCCTGATTTTTTTTCTCTGAGATGAAGATGGCATATACATATAGCATACACATTGTTCTTGCAGAACCCTCTCCTCTCCTACCTCTGGTATGTGGGACTTGTATATTTTCATACGGTTTTTTTTATCAGCAATAAATTGAAGAGCAATAGAGATTGAAACCGGCGACATTGTGTTTATTACACGAGGTCTCTGCCACTTCATACAGGCTTTGATTATACTGTAATTTTCTTTTGTGATGCCCATGAGCCAGAAGGGTGATTTAGCTATTGTAGGCTCTGGTTTTCCCCTTTACACTATTTTTTAGACCTCCATATATATATTTTTGGTCACTTGTCAGACAGGTTTGAAGTTTGGTTGGTGACATACTGGGAAATAAATCTTATATACTCAGTGTTTTTCTTCGATTATTGTCTCTCTTTTGTCTATCTGGTTAAGAATTAAGTTTTTTTTTTAATGTTTATATTGTTTCAGTAGTTTTGGTTCATCAGTCTCAGTTATGCTCTTATTTCTGGTGCAATTTGAATCTTCCTATAATTATAGTTTCGAATAATCTCATTTTACTACACTTGACATATATCTGTTTTTGTGTCACTTTAATTTTAAATTTAATACATTTAGGTTTCCGTTTGAAATGACTGCACACTCTTAAGTGAAAATTGGAAAGACCATCATAGGTATTTTGCTTAGGGATAGGAAAAGAATCCGAACTCAACAGATACCTGATGTACTCGATCTGATTGAACGGATATATCCAAAAGCAAATATATATATATATATATTTGTGTGTATTCTGTTGGATATGGATACGGATATACATATATCCTACCCGCCCCGTACCTGATGAATTTAAAAAAAAAAATTAATAAAAGTAAAATTCCTGAAAAATGTTTGAAAACTTTATTAGATTATGAATTTTATCATGTTTGTAAACTCACATTACGTACTTTATTATATTTCGGTAGTTGAATTGAATATTTCATTGTGCTTCATAACTTGCGTAAAGATATTTTACCATGTTTTTGTATTTATTTTGCAATTAATTATATATTTGTTTGGGTACGGATTGAATACCTGTTAAATGAGTGAATAATTAAGTTGATATAAATACGTGTTCAAGTGAGCAGGCACAAACACATATATGACTATATCCGCTTCATATCCAATGTATTGTCATCTTCAATTTTAGTAGTTTTACGATAAAAACCATCAGTGTTTCGTTTTAGCGAAACAAAATATAATTGACAAAACAAAACAAATTGTGTCTTTTGTGTTGTAATAAGACTATTTCGGTAGTAAGATATGGTAATCACGTTTTCCATGGATTTGTCACACTATGGTCCAAAATTGGTTAATTAGTAGAGCAGTTGAGCATAAAAAAATTGCATGTTAGCTACGTAATTGTTCGGCTTTTAACGATTATTATACATAAGTTGACTTTATTGACCCATCAATCATCAATGTTCTGGCTAGAACAATAGACATAAATATATTTATTCTAGGCACGTTATCTTTCAATTCTAAACTAGAATGATAAAAATAATCGAATTTGACGAGCGTCTGATAAATCTGCCCCGATCGAAATAGGTAAAAGTTGAATTTTACAAGTTTTGGTCTTCTAACAAGTGTGGGTTAACTTGCACTCAATTCGATTTCGACCCGCACCGCACGAAATGTTTTAAAATTATATATATATATATATATAAATATTTTATAATATTATTTATATTTTGAAAAACCTAAATTCTAATTACCCACTTACAAAAATGTCTAAATTAATATAACATAACATCTAAATTAATATAACATAACATCTGTATATCAACTTTTATGCTTGTATTGTAAAAAATTTTTTGTTAATTGAGTTCATATCTGAATTTTTGGATCGGGTTTCGGAGAAAACACGTACCCATTGAGATTTTTGCTGGTCGATCAATCACTCACGGTAAGTTTTTTGGCGTTCGAAGTCAACAAGTTTAGGTGCGAGTTTGTCCAAATCCGACCCGTTACTCTTCCTAATTCTAGACATCACATACTTTTCATTCGAGCAAGAAAAATAAAAACGAGGAAGATTTCTTCCATATGGAAAACATTAAATCAAATGCGTACCGAAAATTCTAGCTCGATTATAATATTTTGACCTTAAAATCTAAATCCACTTGCCACATTCTCAACAACTATGACATGGCCACATGAAGACAACAAAGTATTCGAAATTTTATATAATTAACAATATTGTTGTCTACTTATAATTATTAAACCATTAATTGCTTCTCTGTGTCATTCTGTTAACGACTTTCGTATGTTTTATAATATAATTTGAAGACTTTCGGTGCTAACTTTACGGTGAAGGCAACAACGGCCAATAGCTTAAGTTGATAAGCTAATGACATTTGCCAATTTTGTTTCACCAAATATTTATAATATGATTCTTATTCTAATATTAATATTATTATTATTATTCACATATGTCATGTTACAGCTATGTGTCGAAGAAAATATCATGGTCGGTCCCGCCGTGGTAATAAAAATATACTGGCCGAGGAGGAAAAATCTTAACAACGCGGTGTTGGGAGATCTGACTCTGTCAAAACGGAGTGTGCGATAACAAAGTTTATATATTCATTAGAGTCTGTTCATGAATAAGAAAATAAAGTTCAATTCGTTCTCAAACTATCGGTGCGAAACCTTTACGGTGAAGGCAACTAATGTAATGACATTGACAATTTTGTTTCAACAAATTTGTTCTATGCTTTATATTTCATATTATTGTCATTGTCATTGTCATTCAGTGGCATATGTCAAGTTGGAGTGATTTGTTGAAGAAAATATTGTGGACTGTAGTAATATTGTGGTTAGGTGTTGGAATCCGGACTTATCAAAGAAGATTGTATAATAAGAAAGCTTATATAAACATTAGAGTCTACGTGTAAATATGAAAAATAAATTTTAGCGTTAGTCAGTTAAGAGTCAGCATATCTAATTTGTATGATTTGCGTCAGGTACACTGACTCTTATTACTCGACCAACACATGGCCAAGTCAGGCATGGTCGAGCAAACCCTACTAACAACATATCCAAGTTAGGTGTGAAAAAAAATGTACCGAGCGTACTATGAAGCAGCAGTTTACAACAGTTAAAGTAAAGGGTACAACATTTTTAGCAAGAAAAATTCACCTGTAATCGACTTGGCCATGTGTTAGTCGGGTAAGAATAAATGTGCCTGACACAAATCATATAAGTTGGGTACGCAGACTCTTATCCGATTAACGTATGGTCAGTAGGGTACGTAAGATGTTATTTTTAGTGGTGTATATGGCATAACAATTATATATATGAGTTCAAAACTTTATTATTTACTTTTTTTACTTTAGTTTGGGTTAATTTGAATAAAATAGCTAAACACATGTACATGCTCTGTAACAGAGATTCTCCAACCAAAAGATGTTAAAGTACATTATTTAGATCATAATCAATACTTCATAAACATCTCTTGACAATCACTCATCCGAATTGACAAGACTGTTTTGTTGTTAAAGAAGAATGGTGGGTTCGATGTATTTTAATTAATGCAAACCATTGCGGAAACAAGCAACGTACAAGAATCATTCATCGGTGGTTCCGACCTTCACCATGCGCGCTGTGGCGTCGAAAATCACACGAAGCGTAACACTGTGGCGTTCTGGCTGTTTTGTATATCTATTTAGGCTGATTTTGAACTAATTTGAACCGGTTCTATCTAAACCAATTATTTTTTACAAATAAATTGAAAATATTATTATAACTTATTGTAGTATAATTTGTATTTCTATTATACATGTAAATTAATTTATATTAAAATTACAGAAATAAAAATTTGTCATGACTCTGTTATGGCTTCGAAAACCTTTTGTTCGCTGTTAATATATCGTCTATTAATATATCGGTCGTGTAACATTTACAATCTTAATACAGAGTATACATTTGTCTTCTTTATTATTGGTCACTGTTTTCAAGAAGATGATTTATTTCTTATATTATATTTGGAACATCAAACATGCTATTATGCCAAAAAATAAATTGATGTTGAATTTGGAAAGACGTGTGGATGAAGGAAAAAATCATGGAGTAGAAAACAATAAAATCATTATTAAACAAATGGGGATTATTATATATAAATTAATCATGCATGAAAACAAATAAAAGACTTCATGCATACGTACTTTTCTTTAATATGCGTATATTAACTTTGCAGGATTCGGGCTTAATATCGAATCTACGTTAATTGTCATATACACAACACCTAATCGCATCTTTGTTAGACTATATATATATATATATATATATATATGATTATGATCTGGTGCAAATTATGAGGTCTTGTGCGAATCTGTAAAAACTGTATTTTCATTATTATGTTATGTATTTTCATTATTAAGTCATATACTTTTATTATTATGTTGTGTATGTTCGTACCCGTGTTTTCATTGTTATGACATTTATTTTCATAACATTATTATGGCAGACTAGAAAAAATAAACTATTTTTCCTGTAATCCATCGTAACACTTCTCCAATCGACATGTAACACTTTCCTTTCTAGATTATAGAAAAATACACATCCCACTCTTACATTTGGGTGACTCTCACAATTTCTCACGCGACTCTCGATTCTCACTTGAATGTGCACCTATATATATACGATGGATCTAGTGAGAACTAAACTCTCTTGTTAGAACCTGAGAACTTATATTTGGCCAACAGATATAACTGAGTGTCCAATGAAAGTAAGTGATATCTGATGAAAGTGAATGTACAACGAAAAATAAGCGAATGTTCAAATGAAAGTGAATGATCAACGAGAATTAGTAAATGTCCAACGAAAATAAGTGATTATCCAGTGTTCTCGTGTTTTCTCATGTTCTCACATATATATAAATATATTGAGCTTGATATTTTTATTAATAAAAAGATGATACACAGAAATTATGAACAAGAGGAGAAAAATTTCAACAATATTTGATAATTGATATACATAATTAGAGGAGAAAATTCTAACAGAGAGGGAAACAGTATGACGAAATTATCTGAGTAAGAATTATAATAGTGCAATATTCATGATAAAACGAAACAAAATCTTAGACACATACATCAGATCTCCAAAATTCACAAATGTCTAAAATCCAAATAATATGACTACTGTGTATTGTTTATTTTCACTGAATTCATATTCAATTCCAAACATATTTAACAATTTTCACTTGTATAAACATATTGAAGTTTTCATATTGGTTCATCTATTATGTAAAATCTCGTGTAACTGTAAATAATCTCAATTTGGTTTACACGTAGAAAATTTAACTCATACTTAAAATTAGTAAAATATGTGTATATCGTTAATTATTTGATAATGTAAGATTATATTCTAGTTTTTCTACATTTAGTTTTCTTAATTTACGTTTCCTTTTCTTTCTTGTATTAAGGTTTCTTATTATATTTCGATTACCTCTATAAATAGAGATCTATTCTAATTTACAATACAATCAATTTATCAATACTTCTTATTATTAACAGATAATCATGATTTAATAATTATGAACATCTACTTGATTTGAACCGTGTGCCTAATTGAGAAATAAAAACATATCCTAAATTAAATGACGCCTTTAATTACGTGCATGATTGTAATATTGTCGGCAACAACTCGCTTAACCACTCTTAAGAAAAACTTATAGGAGAAAAGGTGCAAGTTGATTAACGATTAATCTTTCTATTTGTGTAATCCTCCTGTTGCTAATTGATTAACAATCTCTTCTATATAAATAAACCTATCATGAAATTACATCTAGAAAAATGCATGTTAGCTCTTTTCCCATGAACAATTAGTAATTCAATTTCATTAATTAATTAAAATAAAATAAAATAATCACTAAATTCATATAATAAAATTAACTCGAGTTTGATTATTTATTTTTAGTTGAGTTCGAATAAACTTTGATAGGTTATATTAAAAGTCCAACACACCCAAAAGTTCAAGCTGATAGGTATAGCTTAAACTATTATTTAAGCTGATAAATGGATTCAGATCTTTTGGATGTGATACTCTAACACTTCCACTCACGTGCAAGTTGGGTTGAAATGGACGTGGAAACAAACGAGCAGAAGTGTAGGGACAACATGAACACCCTCCAATCCATAAGCCTTAACCTCGAAACATATAGTACTTGTAGGTCACGTCAAAAACATAATGGGCCTCTGATATCATGTTGGAAGCCCAACCCACATAAAACCTCAAGTTTATAAGTGGATTGACGAACTATTATTTAACTCGGTGAACAAATTCAAATCTTTCAAATGTGGGTCGTCAGAAATGATCCATTTATTTCTATGTCTTCCTTGACATATAAGTGCATCCAAATTGGTGTCAACATAAACATATTGCACGTTCTGAGCTAAATTCAAACCAAACCTATTGATCAGTAGTGACCAGTAACATGGTGGTGGTGTCGAAGTTAGGTGGCATAATTTTGAAATTTTGACAATTGATGGAAGATTCTTTTCGTGTAGTTGAATGTAAATAAGTTACTTAAATCATCCCCTAAAACAGAAAAATGATTGTGATTATGAATTTAATTAGAGTATAAACTCATCCACTTGATAATAAGCTAATTAATCATTTAACACATGCCTCAGTCACATTCTCGAGAGCTTCCAATTCGAAAGCCGACAAGCTATCCCTCATATCTATATCCCTATATATTGGAACACACATGCTAAATTAATTTCCTTTTTATATTATTATTATTATTATTATTATTAACTAATTAAATGATCAAGATTTCAACCTCAACATGTTGGCACATTTTAAATAATTTTGTTTTTTTAGTGCATGGTCTTTTTTTAATCGGTAGGTATGTTTGTAGAAAAAAAAACAAATAAAAATATCCAAATCTAATAATAAGTTGGTGTAAAATAAGTGTTGATAAAGGTCACCTTAATTAAAACATTTATTAGATGATAATGAGATTTATAAATGCAAAATTGCACTTCAAAATTAAACGAATCGTCCACCCGTAAAAAGTCAAAGACGGACAAATAATTTTAAAAAAAAACTTGAGTTAATGATTAAATGTTTCAAAATATTTTTAAATGATAACTTCTGTACGTTGTGTAACAAAAGCAGCTCATGAAGCACATGTATAAATAGCTCTTCAACATGTATGTATTGAACATGATTTGACGAAGAAGACGATGAAAATAATTAAGGTTGGATCAAACAATATGGGTCTCGTCTTTGGTTTCCTGGGTTTTCTGGTTCTTGATTGCTTGGTCATTTCCATGGCTGCCAATGTTCATCATTACACTTTTGTGGTAAGTTCTTGATCAATATCAACATTTCCAAATCAAATTATTGTACTTACACAATATATTTATACAATTAGTCCATTTTCTTGGTTGGAAATTAAATTTTGTGGCGATTTCAGCTGAGGGAGGACAATTTCACAAGGCTGTGCAGCACCAAGAAGATGTTGACCGTCAACGGGAGCTTCCCCGGGCCGGTGATTCGTGTCCGGAAAGGCGACACCGCCTTCGTCAACGTCATCAACGCTGGACTCTATGGTGTTACCATGCACTGGTAATAATAGGTCAATGTAAAGGCTGACTGGTTGGTCAAGACGAACATTATCATATTTACATGCTTAATCTCGAACTATGTGCATGGCACTCGCGACTGATGATGATTAATCGAAATATACAGGCACGGAGTGAAACAACCGAGAAATCCGTGGTCGGACGGTCCGGAGAACATCACGCAATGCCCGATCTCGCCGGGATCAAACTTCACGTACGAGGTTATTTTTTCGGATGAGGAAGGAACTCTATGGTGGCACGCGCATAGCGGTTGGGCTCGAGCCACGGTTCATGGCGCGATCGTCATCGAACCGGCCATCGGAACCACCTATCCATTTCCCAAGCCTTACAAGCAAGAAATTGTTGTCATTGGTACGAACAATTATTAATTTTTTGATCAAACCCAATGTTCCGACATAAACATACATATCATAGTACCTTCTTGATCTTCTTTTTTTGTGTTTTTTCAGGATCATGGTACAAGGGAGATCCCGAGGAAATCGGAGCCGCCATAGTTTCAAACGGCACCGAACCTCCAGTTTCCGATGCCTACCTCCTCAACGGTCAACCAGGAGACTTATTTCCGTGCTCTAATCGTAAGGCTCGTATTCTTTACGCTTGCAGGTCGGTCGGGCGTAAAAGATCTGATGTTAAACATTACACGTAAAATTTAAATATTTTAACACAAGTTTTGACGATGTTATAACGAAAATATGTATATGAATATTTTTCCGAACTAATAATTAACTTGCAGTAGAATCAGATTCAGTTCGGCTCAGTTCAGTTCGCATTGTTTACAACAGAATAAACTCAAATCTCTTGTTTTTGGTTTCATTGTAGAATCAACTTTTCGCATGCCGGTGCGGGCCGGGAGGACCTACCTCCTCCGGATCGTCAACGCCGGCATGAACGAGGAAAACTTCCTGGCGGTGGCGAACCACACGATGACGGTGGTGGCCACCGACGCGGCGTACATCAAGCCCATCCGCACCGACTACATCATGATCTCGCCGGGACAGACCATGGACGTCCTGCTCGCCGCCGACCAGCCCCCGAGCCACTACTACATGGCCGTGTCGGCCTACGCCGACGACATCGCCCCCTTCGACAACACCACCGCCACCGCCATCGTCGTCTACGGCGGCAACTACACCGCCCCGGCGGCCCCCTCGCCCGCCACCCTCCCGGCGTTCAACGACACGCCCTCGGCGACCAGCTTCACCGACAAGCTGAGGTCGCCGAAGAAGGTCGACGTCCCGACGAGGATCGGCAAGCGGATCTTCATCGTCGTCTCGCTCAACGTCTCGCCGTGCGAGGACGGGCAGAACTGTCCCCGGGACAATAATACCAAGAACTCGGCGAGCCTGAACAACATCAGCTTCGCCATACCCTCCATCGACATACTCCAAGCGTATTACAGGTGCCGCTCGCTCAAGTTCGATTAATTAAATATATAATATTCGAACTGAGCTCCATAACAAAACTTCTTAAGCTCGATAGGTTTGACTAATTTTTTAATCGAAATTAAGCTTAAATATGTATAAATTCGTTGGAGCTCGAGCTATAAGTACTCTTTTCCCTATAACTGAATCTAAATCCAAAAAAATAACTCCATGCAATTTTAGCTTAAATGAACTATTATTATATCATGAATATAAATAATTTAACGGTATACAATGTTAAAATAAATATATGTGTCACCAACAATTATAATATATATCTCCTTCAAAAAAACAATTATAATAAATATACCGTTTGGGCGTTCCAATCAATATTCCAAAATTGACGTATCAACTACTTAGATCCTATACATTAATAGTTAATTACAGGGATAATTTCAAATGAAATATATATTGGTTATGTTATATTATCATATCCATATAACATACATTATAATTTTTGGTATTAAGGTGACTACTCTAATATTTTATTTGTCTCACCGTTACTCATTTCGTCCAATTTCGTTAACATTTTCGACATGTGAAATTACTAAAATACCTTTAAGGGGTAAATCAGTTATTATAATTAGACTGAAAAGACTAAAATGCCCTCATCTATTCATCTAATTTTCAAACTCATGGTACTCCCTCCTCTCTTCTCTGCACCGGCCTCCGATCGTCTTTAGCCTCGCTCCTATGTCTCCATTATATAATATTCATTTGTTTTTTTGTAAAATTAATATTTCAGGAGATTGCCGGGGGTGTTTATGCAGGGATTTCCGAACAAGCCACCGGTAACCTATGACTTCACCGGAACTGCCAGCGACAATAGCAATGTGATGATCCCGAAGGTCGGGACGAAGGCGATGGTCGTTAATTACGGCCAGACCGTCGAAATGATTTTCCAAGGGACCAACATTTCGGCTTCCGAGAACCACCCCATCCATCTCCACGGCTACAGCTTCTACCTCGTCGGCACCGGTTTCGGTAACTTCAACAAGACCAGTGATCCCAAGACATACAACTTAGTCGACCCGCCCGAGGTTAACACCTTCGGACTCCCCAAGAACGGGTGGGCCACCATTAGATTCGTCGCTGATAATCCAGGTATGTGTCATGTAATGATACGTGTTAGAATATCACATTGAAAAAATATGAGTTAATGAATATCTCTAGACTTTGAATTTGAATTTTGATGAAAATTAGGGTTTTAATACGAACTTACGACTATCTGAGAAAGATGAGTGCGAAAATAAATAAGTAATAAAATAATAAATAATGAATAAAAATATCAATATTTTATATGGTTCGCTGACAATATATCGATTACGTTCATAAAAAATAAAATGGATCTTATTAGAGTGGGAAAAAGATTTTTTTTTGTTAGGTTACATTAATAATGGTTTTTACTATGATACCCTCAAAACCTAATTGGGAAATAAAACATAGTACACATTCGAACAGGAAGTAGTCCAATGTTAGACCTATACATCGGATCACCTCTTCCCACCCGAAAACTCCTAATTAAGCGCTTTTTTTTAGACTCAGACTCGCTGATTGATCAAAAAATTAGTGTACTAACTAATCGTATTCAATTCATATCCAATTGAAAACATAATTAACGATACAGATAAATAACCAAAAGTTACTTATCTTATAATATGGTAATAAGTGTTTAAACTTATAGTTTAGTTATAGTAATTAAGGTTTTCAACCATGTCATTGATATAAATCTTAATTTTGAGAGTAATTTTGTTGTGTAATGTTCGTAGGTGTATGGTTCATGCATTGTCATCTAGAAAGGCATGCGACGTGGGGAATGGACGGAGTGCTCATAGTGAAGGATGGGAAAAAACAATCTGAGAAAATTCGCCGGCCACCTCCCAACATGCCTCCTTGCATCTGATCAGTCTCTAGCAGTTATCGACATCGCCTTCATAAAAAACATAGCCAAAGAGTCAATGCACACGCTTTTTTCACTTTAAAACTCACATCCTACTTTATCGCCTTCATAAAAAACAGAGTCAAAGAGTCAATGAACACGCTTTTTTCACTTTAAAACTCACATCCTGCTTTATCGTGCGTCTACTATTTTCTATATAGAGACATTTAAATTTATTCATTTGGTAATTGTGATTAGGAAATTACAATTGTAAACTTCTCGTATCGAGTTTCGATTTGTTAGAATCTGACTTTGCTTGTGAAATAAAAGTGTTTGGATTAAATTGGAATTGACTTATGCAACAGAGCTCCATTCATATGTTCGCTATAAATCAACATTTATTAAATATTAAAATATTTTTAATAAAATTAGACAATTAGTTATAAATTAAACATCTTACTCATGAATCTTATCAAATCTTAAAATGTTAAATTCAATCTCTGCTCAATTATTAAAAGAATTTAAAATTTTAATCGAATTCGATTCAAATTCAATCATGACAGGTTAGAATCACTAATCTATGCGTATAATAAGAGATGTGAATCGACTTTTTCCGATAGATTTGTCACTTTGTGGTTCAAAATTGGTTAGTAGAGCAGTTGAGTATGGAAGAAAAAAACATATAGCCCACAGCTGTTTGGATTTAACAGTTATTTTGGTCTTATCGATACTTGGATTTAACAACTATTTAAGTCACATCACCTTAGACCATCAGAGATCACAAACATTTTATCTTAAAACAGATTATTAAACGAGGAAATTTTCTTTATAAAATATAGAAATTATACAAACTCACACAAGATACCGAAAATTATATTTCGATTAAAATATTTTGATTAGAGATTCGATATTGAGAATATTTTGTATATTGTCAACAACTATGACATGGTCATGACAAGACTCATTCTCGATGAAATTTTCACAGATAACAAACAAAATTACTGTGATACAATTATGTTGTGTAGTTATTAAATTAACTATATTGTGTCATTTTATTAATGCGCAGTGTGTTGTAGGTCCGAAAGGTTGTCATTTCGACACATTTCGCCCACAACTTTTAGGTTGAAGTCTTAAATTTATGCTTGTTTTGGAGATTAAAAGATCATTTTGATGCTGCGAGAGATTTGAATGTGATTGTGTAGATGCGTGGAATCTTGGAGCATAAATTAGGATCGAGCAAGGAGGGCATTTCGGAGTGAGCAAGCAAGGAAAGGAAGCGGGCAGAGAGCAAATCCGCCAGGCAATCCGGTCCGGATTGCCTAGCGGATTGAAATCTGAGACAATTGTCTCAGGTCCTCCAGGCAATCCGGTCCGGATTGCCTAGAGGACCTGAGCAATCAGAGGTGCAATCCGCCAGGCAATCCGGTCCGGATTGCCTAGCGGATTGGACTTCGGAATCTGACAAAAAGGAAACCCTAGCTCATTTTTTAGGGACCTCCCACACTCCATCACTTCACCTACCAAGTTCCTACTTTGCCTCCATCTAGCTCCTAACCTTGACTACCATTGGAGAGCCAAGAAACTTGAAGATTTGGAGTCAAGAGATGGATGAATCTATCTTCTCAACTTGAAGTGTGAAGAAGATATCACTCAAGGGGGGATTGTAGCAAAGTGGAAGACACATGAGCATTTCTATTTCTCTCTTGCTTTAAATTTGTGCAAGCTTGTTTTCATTTCTAATTTCCTTGAATTTATGCACTTGATTTGTTTGATGATTTTAGACATGAGCACCATGGTTGAGGGCTAAACCCCTTAGCCATGGGTGCTAGACAATGTGTTTTATGGATTTATGATATATGATGAACGATTTGTAGGATGACTATTAGATGTATGTGATGTCTCATATTTCCCATTCATGTTTGCTAGAAAGGCTTGTTGGATTGTATGCTAGGGTTTAATTCTAGTCGACATCAAGCGTTAGGGGCTCGGAACCGTGTTCCGCGACCCCGACGGAACGCTTAGCCAAAATAGTAGGCATGTTTAGGGGCTAGACCGATCTCAAGAGAGACGGATAGTCCCGAACCTAGGCATCACAAAGTGTTAGGGATTCGTCGCCGAGCGGAGAATCCCCGGATTAACACTTGACCCACCATTGTCGGATGAATGCGGTCTCGAGTGACTACGAACCCGAGAGGGCAAGGAATGACTCGAGACTAGGACAACGCCAATGCCGAGAGGCGGCGTTATCAAAAATTATGACATAGGTCGCATCTAGATCACCAACATTTTCGTGAGTTATTTGTCGTAGTCTATGAATTGCATGTCTAGCACCCTAGGCGTTCCTTTACTTGATGATCATCGTATAATTCTTGTCTAGTTCGGTTAATAGAAAAAGACCAAAAACAACGTTAGTCGCTTAGATTTCATTAACACAATCATACAATCGACCGAAACCTTCATTAGTCCCTGTGGTTCGACCCGGTAACTTACCGGTTTATAAATATATTACTTGTGATCGCGTACGCTTGCGCGAGGGACCCTACCCGAAACGTGACGTTTTGCGCGACATGTTTCGGCCCTACAAGTTTTTGGCGCCGTTGCCGGAGACTAATTGGCATTAGGTTGTTTGTTTGTTTGTGTTTGTCCTAGTTGATCCTTGATACTTGTTCGTGTTTATTGAAGGTACTTGTTGGTGCATGACCCGGAGCTCGGGAGTAATTGAATTCGAATACAATCCGGAAATCGAAGCGCTTTGTCGGAGGAACAACGCCTTGAGGAGGCATTCTCGTGAAGATTTGCTTGATACCGTTGATATGGCGACAACACCGGGAAGGGTGGATCAATTACCACCCATTCATGAAGGGGATCGTGAGGAGGACCCTATTGACATGAACACCGAGACTAGGCGAGGTCTCGAAAGGGATGATCAAGATGATGACTACACAGAGGAAGATTACGTTCCTCCTCCTCCTCGCGGCAATAGAGGAGGGAGAGGAAGAGGAAGAAGATTGCAACGTCCTCACCTCCCACGCTATGGAAGACGGGAGGAACGATACCAAAGAGGTGAAGATTTTGCTCTCCAACCGGTGATGCTAAGCCTTCTAAAGACCATTCCACAATTCATGGGCAAGAAGGATGATGCTCACACTCATCTTACGCTATTGGAGGATGTAGTCGAGACTACGTCAAGTGGCTACCCAAGAGATTTGGTGAAATGTAAGCTACTTCCCATATCTTTGGGCGGCGAATCTAAGAAATGGTACGTGACGCTACCATTGCGGGAGAAGCGAAATTGGGAGAGCCTCGAAAGGGCATTCCTATGCAAGTATGTTCCACCAAGGAAGGAAGGAGAGTTCCGTAAAGAAATTAACAACTATGCTCAACTACCGGGCGAGACACTCGGTGAGACTTGGGAGCGATTCAAGCAACTCTTGTGGAAGTGTCCCGATCACCGCATATGTGATGAGATACTTAACAAGACATTCTATTGGGGGCTCAATCTAGCCTCTCAAATGGCCGTGAACGCCGGAGCGGGAGGATCTCTTCTATCCTTAGACCCCGAAGAAGTGTTTGATGTTGTGGAACAAGTGGCGTGCCAAAGCTATGAGTGGAACGATTATGACACCTCGAACAACCAAGTGGCATCGGCCGGGCGAAACGATGAAGAACAAGAGTCTATGAAAAGTCTATCGGAGAAGATGAACATGCTTCTTAGGCTTGTTCAAGGGAGGAACACGGAGCCTCAAGCACAAGTGAACCGAGTTGACCATGGCCATAACAATCGTGGTAACTACGGTGGGAACAACAATGGCCGAGGATATCAAGATCGCCCTCCGCAAAACCACCCTCACGGCTATGGAACCAACTATAATGAGAGGCCACACAACAACCCCCGAGGGGATATGATAAAGTGTTTCAAGAGCGCTCACTACAAGGCAATCGCCCTCCGATCTACGAAAAGGGCCAAGCATCCAATTCTAAGGAAGATGAATCCTTGAAAAATGTCTTAGCGGCATTCATGAAAAGTCAAACAACTATGAATGAGGAGTTAAGGCGAGGAATGCGAAATATAGAAGCACGATTCGAACAAAGTAGCACATCACGACCCTTGGGAACTCTTCCGAGCAACACGGAACAACCTAGAGACAATGGGAAGAAGCCCATGAATGCAATCTCATTAGCGGACAAAGAGGTTGAAGAAGAACCGATGAATCTTGTGGAGGACAAGCCCGTTGAGGAGCCAAGGAGACCAAAGATCACTCCACCGTTCCCACAAAGGGTGAAGAATGTTGAAAAAGCAAAAGGTGCCCAAGAGTACCTTGAAGAAGTGAAAAAAATGGAAATAAATGCTAACATGGTAAAGGCATTGGAAAGAAAGGTCTATGCTCAAGGAATTCTAAAAGAGTTTGAGGAAAGGAGAGAGAAGGCTCATGAAGAGCCTACAGTGAGGATGAGCTCGGGAGCGAGTGCATTACTAAACTCCCTCCCTCCAAAATTGGAAGATCCCGGTAGTTTTATAATCCCATTGGGGATAGGGTTCACTCACTGCAAAGCCCTATGTGATTTAGGAGCGGGTGTCAATGCAATGCCTTTAATGTTGTATGAAGAACTTGGGTGGAAGAATATGAAAGAAACAAAAATGGAATTACAACTTGCGGACAAGTCCATTGTGATCCCGAAAGGAGTTGTCGAGAACATATTGGTAAAGGTGGGCAAATTTGTAGTCCCGTTGACTTTGTGGCGCTAGATTATAAAGCTAGCAAGGATGCCAACCTTATCTTGGGAAGACCCTTCTTGGCAACTACCGACGCGTGTATAAGTGTCAAGAAGGGGGAGCTATCGATGACCATTGGTGGTGGCTCAATCACCTTCCGGTTGCCTTCACAAAAGGAAGAACCCGACGATAGATGCAAGACGGACACGATGGAAAGAAATGACCTCGTGGAGCTCAAGGGGGAGCTAGAAGCTCATGAAATAAGAAATGCTCCGGAAGTGAACAAGGATAGTGAGACGTCAAGTCCTAGGTGCCTTGAGATGAAGGCACTATCTTTGATGGAAAAACATACGGTGGAAATGGTCGGAGAACCGAAGTTCAAGAATCCGCCCGAGAAAGTGATACCCCCAATAGAAGAAGAAGTGAAGGTATTAGAAGACAAAGGAGTCAAGAGGACTCTGGAGAAGGTTGATATCAAGCGACGGGGTGGTTCGCTTGCTCAAGAAGAGAAGGCGTGTATCACGAGTAACGAGCGGGAAAATTATGAGTTTGAAACCTCATGGCTCGAAAGAACACCAAAGCGAGCAAGGCAAAAAGACAAGAAAAAGAAGAAAGTGGCCATTAGGAAAGAAAAATTGGAGATCAAGTTTTGTCTACCTAAGGTTTGGTTAGACCAATTGTTGGGTACCAAAAAGAAGGAGAAAGCAAGGAGAAAATGGAGGAAGCTAAGGCGGCCATGGAGTATGTCGTGCACTAGCCCTCCTAGCATTGGAGATTAAGTGCCCCACCCTTCGAACCGTCGAGCTACCGACGTTAAACAAAGCACGTCTTGGGAGGCAACCCAAGGGTTTCAAATTTATCGGTTTTCTTTCACTTTTCTTTTTCTTTTGTTTTTGTCATAAACTTTTTTGTGTGTGTTGCAAGTGCTCTCTCGGTAAAAAGATAAAAAAAAAATATGTATCTATCTCTGATTCGATGGTTGATTGTAGGTACCAAAAAAATGAGAAGAAAATGGCTTAAAAGTTGAAGGAGCAAAGTGGGAAGGCAGGAAAAGCTCTCAGGTCCTCCAGGCAATCCGGTCCGGATTGCGAAGCGGACCTGAAAGCCCAGAAACTCACTCCGCCAGGCAATCCGGTCCGGATTGCCTAGCGGAGTGAAAAGGGACAGAAACTCACTCCGCCAGGCAATCCGTTCCAGATTGCCTAGCGGAGTGAACGATTAAAACAGAAAAGAAAAAAAAAGGGTTTTTGAAAATTTTTTCGCAGAAACCCTCTTCTTCACAGCAGCCACGCCGCGCCTCCCCCAGCCTGGCCGTTTTCCGGCCAAAAATCCGACCCTTCGACCATTGTTTTTCTTGCCCAAGCTTCCTCTACTAAGTTGCAAGGTAACCACAAGTTTTCCAATAGCTAAAACATCTTTTTATCCATAACCTTCCATATTCCGGCCAAACACCTTCCAATTCCGGCCATTGCAAGCATGTCGGAACCAAGAGCACCGAAGAGAAGTCGGGGGGGATGTTGCGGGTCAGCCCGGGACACGTCGGGGGAGCAGCCCCGACCTTTGGCTATTCAAGCACCAAGAACTCAAACGGGAACGCCAAACATCCCGTGTTTGGTTTTTGAAGGTGAAGAAGAAACAAGGTTCATCGACATTGGAGCTCGAGAGGTAAGAGTAGGAAAATATTTTAATCAATTGATGTTGAAGGATTTGGAAATTTTTGAGCCAATGAAGGCGAAATTGAAGATTATTGGTTGGTCTAAGTTTCTTGAGTGGAAAGTCCCGGTTTATAAGGACTTGACAATTGAGTTTGTGACGTCTTTGAGACAAGAGAAAAGGGACGAGTCTCGCCTCCATTTCCGATTATGTGGGAGGCGATTCTCGATCCAAATGAAGGATCTCAAGAAGATTTTCGGCTTAGAGGGTGAAGCTAATGATCATGAATGGGACAATTACTTGCCAACCGATATGTGGTACGGGTTGACGGGAGAGGCAAATTTTTTGGCACATCCCGACGCTAATTTGATTAAGGAGGAAGATGTGGATATGTATGTGTTCCACCGGTTGCTAGCGGCTAATTTGTTTGGTCGAAGGGACAACATGCACGATGTGAATGGAAAAGAGCTCTGAATCCTTTATGCATACAAAAGGGATAAGAGAGCGCCTTGGGAGGCGATGATATGGGACCAATTGATGATGTTCAAGAAGAAGCCGCCGACCTATCTCTATTGTGGGGCGATCGTGACCCAAATTGTAAGGACCTCTCCCGGTCGGTTAGTCGAAAAAAAAAAAAATCGGAAAAATTTAAAATTTTCGACATGGACCTAAATGAACCTGAATTTGACTCTGAGGGTCAACTCGGACTTAAGTTGACCCCAAAATCGACCAAACTGAGTCCCAGACGACTCAGGGCAACTTCTGGACCATTTCGGGAAAAGTGGACTTTTTGCCGAAAAAGTCAACCGAGAGCCGTTTTGAGCCGTTCGAGGCTCGTTTCGAACTCAAAAAGCTTAACGGTCGTCGCAGCGATCTTAGTTGGGTCATTTTAAGTCAGACAGGACGTTTTGCTGAAATCTCGAAAAACGTGCCCGAACGGGGCCCGAAACGTCCGATTTTGGAAAATCCGACCGGAAAATATTTTCTAGGATATATTATGAGTTAGTGGTTGGTGGGACCAACCACTTTGGACACTTGTCACAAAATGGGTGGTGGAACAAATATATGTGGATGAAATTGGTTTAAGTGAATTATATTAGTTTTTTTTAGTTAGTTTTTAATTAGTTTTTTGTGTGGGCTTTAAGAGAGAGGGGAGTAGTCTCGGCTGAACCAAAAAGGAGAGAGAAAGAGAGGGTGTTGGCCAAGAGAAGAGGGGAGGAAGAAAGAAGAAGAAAAGAGAAAAGATTGTGGCGATTTCCCGACGTTCCGACCGTCCAAACGTCTTGATTTTTGCGTATTCGGGTTCTCCTCGTCGTGGGCTACAAGAGGTATGTTTTGGATTCTCATTTCCTTGAGTTTGGATTTATGGAGTTGTGGAATAGGGATTGATTGAGGTTGGATTAGTGTTAAGGGGGTAATTTGGAGCGTTTTGAGACAAACGGGAGGTTTGTCCGGTGACCGGGAGCTCGCCGGAGCTCCGGCCGGTCACCGGAGGTGGGGCCCGCGTGCCCGGAGTTCGGGTTTTTACGTGTTATGCAATCCCGGAAAATCCCTAGAACACTAATTCGTGACTTTGGAAGAAATTGGAATTAATTTGGCTAAAATGTGTTTGTTTCGCTAAACTTTAAAGTCGAGATTAAATCCCCCGGAAGTCGGAACGTAATTCCGTCAATTTTATTGGTGATCTCGAATTTAATTATGCGCGTAGAATAAATTTGAGAATTGTTGGAATTGAATTGTGGGAAAAGATTATTTATTATTTGAGGAACCTTAATGACGGGATTGAGTCGCTCGGGCGTCGGAATTTGATTCCGTCGATTGCGTTGGACCCCTTGAATATAATTATGATTTGTTGATGCGAAAATGGAATTTTTCGGGGTCCCGAGGTCATTTTAGCGTTTCCGGGCAGATTCGGGAAAGTGTGCGAATTGGGTCGTTCCGGGTCCTTTTTGGCAACTCGGTGTAATTAGGAAGTATTGGAGTGATCGGGACTCATTGGGGTGTACTTGGGCGTTAGTTTCGTTAGAATCGGACTTCGATCAATTGCTAAAGTTTGTGCGTTTGTCGTTATTAGATTCTTCCATCGCTCGTGGAAAGGGAAGGATTTAGACGTGGTGTCGCGAGAGACTTGGAGCTAACGTTGGATAATTATCGAGGTAGGGAAAAGTAGCCGTATATCCGTACATGACTTGGGAAAGTTACTAGTAATTGCATGTGGGCACCTTTTGTGTTCTTAGTATATGTATGTGTAGAATTGCATGTGGGCACCTGGTTGTGTCTATAGGTTGATTATACTACAGCGACGTGCCATTCCGCTGTATGCTTTATTGGGGGTGTTACCGCTTTACTCATTGCGTTTGGTTTGAATGTGTTATGCTTGTTCAATTGTGAGTAATGGTAAATTGTGATTTGACGTGTTTGAAGATGTCGTGCCTTAACATGTAAATTGAAATGATTTGAGTTGAGTATATTCTTCACTATGGTTGAACTGTATTGTGAGTAAATGGTGAATGCGATTTGATGTGTTTGAAGATGTTGTGCCTTAACATGTAAATCGAAATGACTTGAGTTGATTATTTCTCTCCTGTGGTTGAAATGTTTTGTGGATGATGGTTACGGGCGGGAGCCCAGTGTGTGTGGATGATGGTTACGGGCGGGAGCCCAGTGTGTGTGGATGTTGGTTACGGGCGGGAGCCCAGTGTGCGTGGTGGTTTGTGTTTGTTGCTGGTTGACGCCCAGGTGGGAAAGATACGTCCGTGATCTCCGTTCGGGTGGGGTAGATTTGCGCTCTTACCGCGCTTCTCCATCCATGCCGCGAAGAGGCGTCCACGCCTTTCGATTAGCAATCGAAGAAGTGGGGGGCAGACCAGGCCCAGACAGCTAGCCACTGTAAACTGGCGGCCGCGAAGAGGTTTCACGCCTACGACTAGCTATCGAAAAGTGGGAGGCAGACCAGGCCCAGACAGCTTGCGACTGTAAACTGGCGTGTTATAGGTTGCATCACCTGGTCGTGTAGACCTTGTCCAACACCGTGCGTGTTTGGCAAGATGGACTCGACGAAGTACCCGGATTGTTGCCTTTCCTTGAGTGAAAGGTTTGTTTGATTGATGTTGCTTGGTTGATTGTGTGATGATTTGAGTATTGAGAATGAGACGAAATGTTTGGATAATGGTTGAGTTTTACTAATGATCTTTTTCGAACTGTGCTTATGTATCACCCTGTCAATTACTTGTATGCCGTTGTCAGTCGGGTATCCGTTGCGGTGAGCGTAAATGCTCACCCCCTGCTACTCTTCCTGCAGACAGGTGAGGATCGTGATTGTGGATAGGAGGACATCTCGAAGCTGGAGGAGCTGGAGAGTCCGGGTTGTTTTGGGCGTGTTAGTTGACGTACAATTTAGTGTCGACGTTTTGTTGTTTCTTGATCATACTCAGAGTCTCTGACTCGTGTTGTATATTCTTTTGAGCAGTTATAAAATTCGCGGTTCATTGTATTTGTGTTCTTTTTATTTGGTTACTATTACTGTTTCAGTTGTTTCGGACACTGATTCCTCGTTCGCGTTCCGGGCTCGGTCTCTACCGAATTTGGGGCGTGACACAAATTGCCATCCACATGCCTCTTTTGCCAGCCCGGGGTCCAAAAATATGGAATATAAGCACTACTTTGTGTCCAGAAGTGGGGATTGGCAAGAAGGATACCATCGACTATGCCTTGCTTCCGCGAGCCAAGAAAATTTTGAAGAAGATTCAAGAGAAGAAGGAGGGAGCAAGTAGCAGTCAAGGATCAGCCAATATCACTTATAACCAATTCATGGCATTCCAAGACAAGCTTGGCGGGTGGTGCACCAACGTGAACAACTTCCAGACCGACACGGGAGCGAGATTGGGAGCGCTTGAAGGGAGGATGGATCGAATGCAGGGAGATGTGTCTGAAATGTTGGGAATGATGAGGATGCACTACGGGTCGGGAGCCGGAACATCGCAAGGAGCTGGGGTCAACGCGTTCGACCCGACGGTGGAGGCATACTACCCACAGATGGAGCACCAAGGAGAAGATGCCTACATCAATGTCAACATGGAAGGGGACGAGCCCGAGATAGAGGACGATCCAAGCGAGCGGCTCATTTGAGGTATTCGTAGCCGAGTAGTTCTTTTGGTTTAAGAATAAGCTAGTTTTTGTTAGTTTGAACTCTGTTTAGTCTAACTTGAAACTTATTTTGGTTGTTTGGTTTATATTGGGATTTATTTTGGTTGCATGATGGACCTCTTTTGTTGAAAAACCTTGCTTGATAGTGATCATTGATTTTTGAGCATGATGGATAGTTTCCTAGGATGTTATTGCTATTTGCATGAGTGTTAGACGACTATGAGTTGTTATATGGGTTCGATGCGGTATTGTGGAAACATTGTTGTGTGCCAAGGCATATACCTACATGATAACCCAATTTGTGTGATGCTTTGTTTATTGAAACACGTCTTGCATCCCCCTTAGTGTCTCGTGGTTAGAACTAGTGGTTCAACCACATTCGGCTTTGGGCCAAGGACTAATGACCGTGGGGGAAATAATCCGTAGGCCATCTTTGGATCGGTTGAGCCTAAAATGTATCCACCCGAACATTCATTCCTTAGTACCCTTTTCCGAGCCAAATAGCCTTTTTATGTGACCCAACAATATAAGCCAATGTGCCTTTCATTTCTATATCCAAACATTAAGTTGAACCTGTGCATTATGTTGCTTAGTTGCTTCGTTGAGTGTGGGTTCATTATATGGGACTTTAGATCAATGTATAGGAATGAAAATGTATAAGAGGGTTGGGATGAAAGGACCTACAAATGACTTGATGAACCGGTTTTGGTTCATGAGAAAAGAATGACAATCAACTTGAGAAGAAAAATTATCCACATTATGAGCTTTGGATTTGGGGAAAGTATGAGAAATTTTGTTGAAGTGAAAAAAAAAAGAAAAAAAGAAAAAGAAAAAAAAGAGGAAGGGCAAAAATAAAATCCCAAACTCAAGAGAAGACCTAAAATAAGAAAAGAAGGGTAATTATGGCTTAAAAGACAAACATCTAAGCAAGTTGATCATGTCACCAATAAGATCTTAATGGGTTCATAAAAGGAAATGTGGGGATTGAGTGAGTTGAGGGGTAGAATACTATAGGAAAGAACAAGTTTGGGGTGAGACATTATGTAATTGGGGTTGTGAGGAACGAAGCAACTTTGTGGTAGTGCACCACATTTACACCTTTTTGATCTTCTAATACTCCGACCCGACCCTAAGCCTAACATTACAAGCCAACTAAAGCCCTACATACATGGATTTGCTCTCGGCTTTAGTCAAGAGATCAATGGGATCGGGTTTGACTTCTAGCTTATGATCACCAAGGCATTAAGGGAAAGGGACCTTAAGTGGTGCAAGATGTGTAAAGGTAAACTTGGTGTGATGTTTATGTGGCGTGAAAATGATATTTCTCGTACACCCGATATTTGCATGCTAGCACGAACCTATATACCTTCTCATGTGTGTTGAATGATCATGTAAGTAGTTCTGAGATAAACTTCCATCGGATATGTCCTTTGATCATTGGGAATTAAGCAAGTATTTTGGGCGCACGTTATTTTAGTTCTTTTGTTTTGTTTGTGTGTTTCGGTTGGGGGTGCTTAACCTTAAACCCCTAGGAGGCACCGAGCTCCTCCTACGAAGGCACTTTCGGGGTTTCACACTCGGTGATTTTTGACCTACGGGTATGGTTGCTCTTTAGTTTATCGGGACGATAAACCTTTAAGTTTGGGGTGTTGTTGTGGGTCCGAAAGGTTGTCATTTCGACACATTTCGCCCACAACTTTTAGGTTGAAGTCTTAAATTTATGCTTATTTTGGAGATTAAAAGAGCATTTTGATGCTGCGAGAGATTTGAATGTGATTGTGTAGATGCGTGGAATCTTGGAGCATAAATTAGGATCGAGCAAGGAGGGCATTTCGGGGTGAGCAAGCAAGGAAAGGAAGCGGGCAGAGAGCAAATCCGCCAGGCAATCCGGTCCGGATTGCCTAGCGGATTGAAATCTGAGACAATTGTCTTAGGTCCTCCAGGCAATCCGGTCCGGATTGCCTAGAGGACCTGAGCAATCAGAGGTGCAATCCGCCAGGCAATCCGGTCCGGATTGCCTAGCGGATTGGACTTCGGAATCTGACAAAAAGGAAACCCTATCTCATTTTTTAGGGACCTCCCACACTCCATCACTTCACCTACCAAGTTCCTACTTTGCCTCCATCTAGCTCCTAGCCTTGACTACCATTGGAGAGCCAAGAAGCTTGAAGATTTGGAGTCAAGAGATGGATGAATCTATCTTCTCAACTTGAAGTGTGAAGAAGATATCACTCAAGGGGGGATTGTAGCAAAGTGGAAGACACATGAGCATTTCTATTTCTCTCTTGCTTTAAATTTGTGCAAGCTTGTTTTCATTTCTAATTTCCTTGAATTTATGCACTTGATTTGTATGATGATTTTAGACATGAGCACCATGGTTGAGGGCTAAATCCCTTAGCCATGGGTGCTAGACAATGTGTTTTTTGGATTTATAATATATGATGAACGATTTGTAGGATGACTATTAGATGTATGTGATGTCTCATATTTCCCATTCATGTTTGCTAGAAAAGCTTGTTGGATTGTATGCTAGGGTTTAATTCTAGTCGACATCAAGCGTTAGGGGCTCGGAACCGTGTTCCGCGACCCCGACGGAACGCTTAGCCAAAATAGTAGGCATGATTAGGGGCTAGACCGATCTCGAGAGAGACGGATAGTCCCGGACCTAGGCATCACAAAGTGTTAGGGATTCGTCGCCGAGTGGAGAATCCCCGGATTAACACTTGACCCACCATTGTCGGATGAATGCGGTCTCGAGTGACTACGAACCCGAGAGGGCAAGAAATGACTCGAGACTAGGACAACGCCAATGCCGAGAGGCGGCGTTATCAAAAATTATGACATAGGTCGCATCTAGATCACCAACATTTTCGTGAGTTATTTGTCGTAGTCTATGAATTGCATGTCTAGCACCCTAGGCGTTCCTTTACTTGTTTATCATCGTATAATTCTTGTCTAGTTCGGTTAATAGAAAAAGACCAAAAACAACGTTAGTCGCTTAGATTTCATTAAAACAATCATACAATCGACCGAAACCTTTATTAGTCCCTGTGGTTCGACCCGGTAACTTACCGGTTTATAAATATATTACTTGTGATCGCGTACGCTTGCGCGAGGGACCCTACCCGAAACGTGACGTTTTGCGCGACACGTTTCGGCCCTACACATTGTACGATTTTTCAAATGTTTTATAATTTGAGGGCCTTTAGGTTTAGAGCAGACAATAGCTAGGTTGAAGGCATCTGCATAAGCTAGTGACATTGGGGCTAGTTAATTCAGGTTTATTATAATAAAGTAAGAGTTATATTCAAACTTAATGTTAGAGAGAATCGAGAGTTATCAAGAAAGAGTACACTCTTGAGTTGAATGTGTATATAAACTCTACTTATATTTTGTAATTTTTCGATATAACAAAATCTCTTCTTTCGCATTGAGTTTCTAAGCTCAAATTGCATTGCACTCTCACATGTTGGTCCATCTGGTAATCATGGCATGATAAATCATGGTTATAGATACTACTGACCTATTTGGCTAGATTTAACATGAGATCAATTAACTTGTCAGTCTGATGAGATATGTGCAAACCAACCTCTGATACTACTTGTTAAGGAGAACCGAGTCTTATCAAAGAGAATCACAGCACGAGGAAAGCTCATATACACATTAAATTTCATCTCTGACCCAAAATACTAGTATATTAAGTTTTGGATCCAATGTTTTTATAAACTTTCATTATACCCCATAATCTTTCGATGTGGGATATGAACTCACATGTATACGGGGTAGAAGTAGCGTTTAAAAAGAGATGTTAAAATAAAATAGTTGAATCACTTTAACATTATAAACGGTCTAAATTCACTTATGAAATTCAAATGGATCCAAATTTGACAAGAATAAGAATTATGGGTTGTGAGTTATTTGTTGGGGAGATTCATACCTTACTAGGAGTGGACACTTTGAACCTAAATTTCTGGTTAGGTTTTGATTCTTAATACATATAACCGACGTGTAACTAGAACCGGATCGGTTCTTTAAACATTTATCGAACCATGATCAATTTTAATTCATATCGTTCAACACCGTCCATGTGTGTGGCAATCACTTTCTCCACCCACTTGTCTTTCACTTTTATTTCCTATCACATTCTCATATGTTTTTATTTTTTAATACCATTTGGGAATTTGGGTTCAACACTTTTTTTTACAAAACTCATATAACAAATTCCATTCGGTCATTCAAGTTTTTGTCTAAAAATTGGAATCAAAATCGTTATTTTAAACATTAAACCGCATCTTAAACCACAATATTAACAAAAATAAAGAAGTGATCGGTTCCAATGGGTAGACCTGGGAACCGAACCAGAAAAACGGGTCCAAAACCGAACCAGCCCATCATATAACGATTCTGATTCTGATTCTTAAAAACTGAGAACCGGAGAGTCCGGTTCGGTCTAGTTCTTGACCATATAAATTTGTTCACACCCGCCCGTAAGGGTGCGGGTTGAGAAAGTAAAATCCGTCGACCACCCGTAAGGGTGCGGGTCACAGAAGATGCAAACCGCATGGGTCTGCAGTTGGTTAAGGTTAGACCCGCACAACTCGCATGATTTAAGTCTCTTTTAGAAATCATTTTTGAATCACAGTGGTTCGTGTTAATATTTTATCACTACTCATATAAAATCCCAATTATTTGTTATTATTAATAATATATTCGTATTGTATTAGTTTTTAATCAATTTTTTGTTGATGCTTACAAATTGCAATCACAATCGTCTTCTTCTCAATTATTGTCAAATACAAATAACTCAATATTCAAAATACAATCAATAACCAAAACATAAAAAACCTCAACATTGAAGAGATTGAAATATAATAGATAAATGATAAACGATATTAAAACCACTAATTCTTATGATATAGTTTGTATGTTATCATAAAATTGAAGAGATATTCTTACTAATGGATTAGGCTAAAGTGCGGGTGGGTTTGGTTAACCGCGAGTCGCTTATCCTAAATCCGCAAATCGCCCAATATTTTGCGGGTGTAAATTTTAGCATCTGTGACCCGACCCGCAACCTGCAAGTGAGGCCTAATAGGCCACGGGGCAATGCAGTTGGGCGGGTGGATCGGTTAGTGGTTGATATACGAACACCCCTACCCAGGAGTAGCAATCAAGAAAAACTCATATACACATTGAAGCACACATTTGACTCAAAAGACTAGTCTATCAGGTATAAAGCCCTATGTGTGTAAATCCTTTTGTAACACAGTAATCTTCTGATGTGAGCCAAACCAAGATTTTAATACAACTGTTGGGGAGATCCGAACCTTACCTAACTAGGAGGAGTATCCAAAAAAAGCTCATGCATGTATACAATATAGGATTGCACATTTAACTTAAAATATTGGTTTATCATGTTAAAATTCAATGTTCATAAACCCTTTCGTAATCTAATAATATTTAAATGTAAAACTTTGAACTCACACGTGAACGAAACATTATTTGCGTAAGTGTAAATACCGGAAGAAAAGGAGCGTACAAGAATCATTCATCGGTGTCCTGTGCATGTTTTCCATATATTGATTGTCACATCTTTCGATTTGATGATTTATTTCCTATATAATATTTGGAACATGCCAACCTCAACTGTTGCCGAATTTGGTAAGACGTGGGGATGAAGAAACAAAACATGGAGTAGATAACGAGTAAATCATTAATTAAACAAATGGTGCTTATATATAATTAAGTCATGCCCATATTTGCAAACAAAAGACTTCATGTGTATATGTATTTTTCTTTAATATGTGGTCATAATCTTCGCATAATTAATTCTCGTGATGATTTATCTGTTGTTTAATTATATGTCTTAATCGTACCAAGAGATTTATTAAGATTAGTCATTACGGTGGTTGCGTTGACTAATCAATAAGTTGTGGGGTAGGGGCGAGGCACTTGCAAGTCTAATAATTTGAGGCGCTAAGTGGCCACAACCCAGCAGTATGGTGTGTTTATCAAAAGACATATCACGACAAAGTTGAAGTTTACCCTATCATATTTTCCGTTACATTAGGTTTCGTGTTTCTTAATTTTTTTTATTAAAAATGTAATTATAAAACTAGCATAGCAACAGATCCAAAACATTGTTATTTTGTACCATTTCTCTCTAATAAAATTTATCTCATATGTATGTGGGCCTAAATATATTTTAAAATATTTATTAAATAAGGAATGGATTCACACATTTTTGGTATATTAATAGTTTTAATACTATTTGTATATATCTTGTGACCAAAGGTTACAAGAATGTCCTTGAAAAATAAACCCAAATTATACATATAATCACATCATCAACCAGAGGTCTTCTTTGATTAAAGGATTATTTATTTGATAAAGGGAGTGACTGTGATCATTATGGATTTAATTAGAGTGAAAATAGCACACTTAAGCTAATTATTAATTAATCATTGAACACACACATCATTCATATTCTCAAGAACAGCTACAAGTTCAAAGCCAACAAGCTATATCGCTCATCTCTATCGATCACTAGACCAGCATGGCATGCCAAATTATTTCCTATTTTTATATTATATTTTATATAATATAATATAAATTAATGAAATGATAGAGCTTCGAGTTTGGTCGTGTTGGCACATTTTAAGTTTGTTTCTTCCCATCTTATCTTTTTCTTCAAGTCTTTTTTAATTGGTAGGTACGTATATATATATATATGTGTTTGGAGAAAAAAAAAACCAATAAAAAAAATATTTATTTATTAAGTTGATGTGTGTATAGAATGCATACCACGTAAAATATTTATTAAATAATAAAAAAATGTATTTATGTAAAATCGCATGCAAGACGATAGTAAATCTAAAACGCTTTAAAACTTTACGTACGTTAAATTTGAGCTGTTACCTTTCTTGTTAACGCTACGTACATCATGACCGCCTATTGCTTCAAATTAGAGCATGGACTGTGTATCGAATTAAATAGTAACTAATCTGACATCAAGCTGAACAGCTGAAGCTAAAGATGGTGGGATGGCCCCTCACCATAAACTCAGCTACTGTTAGTTAAAATAAAACTGACCAATTCGTGAGTCATTTAACTACACGTTCCGGTTGTGGGTAGTACGCAATCTCGTTCGCAGATTCCTCCAAACTAAACAGGTTCACTTTGTGTAATGTTAGTGTAACCAAACACAACACCGGTTAAAAAAACGCAAGTTAATAATTAAATGTTTCAAAATATGTTTAAAGGATATGGGTGGCTTATATATTTAATAGCTAATAACTTCTATTGTACCTAATAAGCAAGCTCATGAAGCACGTGTATAAATAGCTCTTCAATATGTTTTTATTGAACATCACATATACGAAGAAGATGAAAATAATTAAGGTTGTATCAAACAATATGGGTCTCGTCTTTGGTTTCCTAGGGTTTCTGGTTCTTGATTGCTTGGTCATTTCCATGGCTGCCAATGTTCATCATTACACTTTTGTAGTAAGTTCTTGATCAATATCAACATTTTTAAATTAAATTATTGTACTTGTACAATATATTTATACAATTAGTCCATTTTCTTGGTTGGAAATTAAATTTGTGGCGATTTCAGCTGAGGGAGGACAATTTCACAAGGCTATGCAGCACCAAGAAGATGTTGACCGTCAACGGGAGCTTCCCCGGGCCGGTGATTCGTGTCCGGAGAGGCGACACCGCCTTCGTCAACGTCATCAACGCTGGACTCTACGGTGTTACCATCCACTGGTAATTTATAAATCACGAGAGCTGAGTACAGCTGGTTAATTGGTCAAGACGAACATTATTTTATTATTTTATAACAGACTCGATATTTGAATACATGTTGGTCACGTACATAATATCAAACTGTATGGCACTCGCGACTAATGATAATTAATTAACCGTTTATACAGGCACGGAGTGAAACAGCCGAGAAATCCATGGTCGGACGGACCAGAGAACATCACACAATGCCCGATCGTGCCGGGATCAAACTTCACGTACGAGGTTATTTTTTCGACCGAGGAAGGAACTCTATGGTGGCACGCGCATAGCGGGTGGGCTCGAGCCACGGTTCATGGCGCGATCGTCATCGAGCCGGCTATCGGAACCACTTATCCATTTCCTAAGCCTTACAAGCAAGAAATATTTGTGATTGGTATGTATTAATAAAACTATATAATATGATAAATCCAAGATTATGATCATATATGTAACATAGTATTTTTTTTGTTCTTTTTTCAGGGTCATGGTACAAGGGAGACCCGGTGGCGATCGGAAATGCCATAGTCGAAAACGGCACCAATCCTGTTCTTTCCGATTCATGCCTCATCAACGGCCAGCCGGGCGACTTACTTCCATGTTCCAATCGTAAGGATAAGTAAAATGTTCCAAAATACAAGTTACGGTATTGAAAAAAAATAGTTAAGATAACAAAGCATGAATAGTTAGGTGCAGTAAAATGTTACATGCTAGTTGGAATGTGTTCATCCCTTGATAAATACATTCTTAGGTGGATTGCTAGTTATATTATTAGGAATGTATCGAGATTTTAGACTCGAGACCTTTCCCTTATGAGATTTTGTTGTTCGAAAGAGGTTCAACATAAATTAAAAGAAAAAAATACCCATTATCAGTAGTGTTTTATAAAATCTCTATGCATTAATTATTAGATAGAACCCTCTAAGATTTGTGGGATTAATCAGCGAATTAATCATATCAGACAAGTTGAAGAATTCTAAAACACTGATGTTTGATTATCAGTAGGACACAAGTTCAAGTTATTCACCGATAACTCAAGCAACCTCGGTGTTTTTACCAGTATTGTAAAAAAAATTGACTAGTATAGAATTAGTTATAACTAATTTCAGTTAGATCGATAAATTTACGACCAAGCTTTATCCATCTGACTGACGTCTAACATTTCATTGCAGAATCAACTTTTCGCATGCCGGTCAAAACCGGCAAGACCTACCTCCTCCGGATCGTCAACGCCGGCATGAACGAGGAAAACTACCTCGGCGTCGCGAACCACACGATGACGGTGGTGGCCTCCGACGCCGCCTACATCAAGCCCGTCGCCACCGACTACGTCATGATCACTCCGGGCCAGACCATGGACGTCCTGCTCACCGCCGACCAGCCCCCGAGCCACTACTACATGGCCGCCTCCACCTTCGCCGACAGCGTCGCCCCCTCCGACGACACCACCGCCACCGCCGTCATCGTCTACGACGGCGGCAACTACGCCGCTCCGGCGACCCCCTCGCTCCCGGCCCTGCCGGCGTTCAACGACACGCCCCCGGCGACCAACTTCACCGCCCGGCTGAGGTCGCTGGCGACCGAGGACCACCCGGTGAACGTGCCGGCGAGGATCGGTACGAGGATGTACATCGTCGTCTCGATTAATAGGTTGCCGTGTGAAGCTGACCAGACCTGTCCCGGCGCCGGCAATACCAAGAATGCGGCGAGCTTGAACAACGTCAGTTTTGCGATGCCCTCCACCGACATACTCCAAGCATATTACAGGTACTTTAGATGGTAAAAAATAGGTTAAAGTGGTAAGTCGAGAGTGAAAAGTCTAAAATGTCCATGCCTATGGCCGCCTTTCTGATTTTCAAAACATGCCTTTGGTGGCTGACCGGTTCATGAGTGTTGTCGGAGAAGGCGACCGGAGTGTGGAGCGTGAGAAAAACACGTAACCTATCGAAGCGACAACTCTGAGATCTAGAACTCACAAAAGAAATTGAAAATTAGGAGGGCAGTTTAGACTTTTCACTTTCAACTTAACGTTTTTATCCACTTTTTAATGTTACGAGGAAAATATTTTTAGGTGTAGTTGTGTGACCCAAAATATAATGATGTGCATAGCTAAGTGAAAATGACCTTTGGTTGTGAATTGTTTGGTGTTTTTTTTCTATAAAATAGAGTCGTAAACGAAATAGAGTCCTTTTATAAAAACACGTAACGCCTAACGTTTTTTTTAAACAATGCACCTAGTCATGTCTCCTATATTTGGCAGGAGATTGTCGGGCGTGTTCATGCAGGGGTTTCCGAACAAGCCACCAAGAGTCTACAACTTCACCGGAACCGTGGGCGACAATGTGACGATTCCCAAAGTCGGGAGGAAGGTGAAGGTCGTTAATTACGGTGACACCGTTGAAATGGTGTTTCAAGGGACCAACATTCCGGCAGCAGAGAACCATCCCATCCATCTTCATGGCTACAGCTTCTACCTCGTTGGTACCGGTTTCGGTAACTTCAACAAGACTAGCGATCCCAAGACATACAACTTAGACGACCCACCTGAGGTTAACACCTTCGGACTCCCCAAAAACGGGTGGGCCGCCATTAGATTCGTCGCTAATAATCCCGGTACGCATCTTAATTATTTTCATATAATCAATGAGGAGTACCAGAATGTCACGTCGAAAATATATACATGAGTTGATAAGTATTTTTGAACTATATGAGTTTTAATATTTTTTTAAAAGGAGTTTTAATATTTTTTAGAAGGAGTTTTAACTAAATACTATGTGATCCACTATTGAGGTTAGGTAGATACCAGGTTGTTACAAATAAAAATAATAAATAAGAACACCAAAACTGATGTGGTTTATCGATAATGTATCGATTATGTTAATAATCAGAGAAGATGAACCGGTCATCTAGATGATATAATAAATCTTAATTTTAAGAACAATTTTGTTGTGTGATTTTTATAGGGGTGTGGTTCATGCATTGTCATTTAGAAAGGCATGCGACGTGGGGTATGGACGGAGTGCTCATAGTGAAAAATGGGAAAAAACAATCGGAGAAAATTCGCCCACCACCTCCCAACATGCCTCCTTGTATCTGAGCAGTCTTCGACAGTTCTCACCGTCGCCAGCATAAAAAGAACGAGGTCAATGCATATGCTCTCTATTTATGAAATTCTCTCCACTCGATCTCTTAGCGAAGAAGACTCACGATCTTTTCACAACAGTGAGACTCAATCACAGAGGTGTACCTTGAAAATATGCATGTGCTTTGTGATATATGTCCAATATCTTTCCACATTTAAAATTCAATTGTAATGTTGTAACTTTCTTCTACTTATCAATAACATAAAAATAAAAATAATTGCTTTTATGGAGTACGAAAGTGATTGTGATTGAGCAGTTTTTTTTTACTTGTGTTTAAAAGAGTAACAGGAATTTAATTAATTCCTACCTACTTCAATTTTAATTGCTTCTTCCTTTCTATGTTGAGAAAAAAACTAGAATCAAAATGGTCATGTAATGATAAAATCACAAATCAAGCAGTGATGGTGTAATTAACTTGACGGATCGAGCTCAGATTTGTTAGAATCTGACTTTGCTAAGTGAAAAAAAGTTGGAATTAACTTATATCATGTAACTAAGCTTGAATTCAGATTGAAAACGTGTGCTCGTCTTGACCTATCACTACAATTGTTCATTAAATATTAAACGAGTTAATTCGAGATCGACAAGATTCGATTCATGAGCGTTATCAAATCTTGAAAAGTTAGTCTATTTTTGCTCATTTACTAAACAAGTCTAATTTTTAATCGAATTCGATTCAAACTCGAATATAACAAGTCCGAATCACTTATTCAAAAAACAATACATTTATAATTAGATATTGAAGTCTAAATTGGGGAAACAATTACCGCTTGCATAATATTTTAACAACTATGACACATTAACATGGTCATTACATGACTCGTTCTCAATAAAATTTTCACATACAATAAAAATATTGAATTCTAATACAATAATACCATAATAAAAATAGAGAAAATATTACGCCGTGACTCAAATTCAGTTTAAACTCAATTACAATAAATTCAAAACAAATAATTAACGAATCGAGCTCTCTTCAGAGCCTTACATGCAATTTATCCTTTCTATTTCTTAAATTCAGGTAACATGGCAAAAATAAATTATGAAAAGACAAATTTGCCCTTGAGTCTTAAAATTAATTACATCTATGCCCTCTAAGTAGAGACAAGAACAAAAAAACCCACAGAAAGAGAGAAGAGAAGCCTCCACCTCCACCAAGAGCCCATACCTGACAACAGAGATCTCCAGAGGACCAAATCATCTTCTTCAACATCCACTTTTAGCCACAAATCACACACCAACCTCTGACCTACTCTGCTCTCATGGCTCTCGCAGCCGCTTCTTCACTCTCCCTCGGTAACCACGCTTTTTCTCCGGCTCCTTTTCTGTTTTGTATCGGCAATTTCTCCCCGATTTTTCACATTTTCTGCTCTCGATTTGGTGGCTTGCATGGAGGCATTGATGGTGTTTTGATTTGGGTAGTGGATGAACAAATACCCATCTGCGAATTTGTGATTTTTTTTGCATTTAGGTGAACCTTGATCGGTGTTGGTAGAGTTTATGATCGGATTGAGTGATCAGAATTAGTAATTGTTGATTTCCCATTTCTGTTTTCGTGTTTTGGAGGAAACCCATCTGGATTTTTGAAGATTTTATGTTGATTTGATGGGAAAGGTTGAACTTTGATTGGTTAGTGTTAGCTTTGTGATGAATTTTGTGGTGGTTATTGAGAGGACTGTGAAATGCAAAATGGTTTGCTTCAGTGAGTGTGTTTGCTCTGAATTTCTTATTGTTGGTGTTGAAAGTGAAAGGACGGAATGTCAACTTTAGCTTTGTGTGTTCATTTTAGGCTTTTAGGATATGAAAATTATGCGGCTTTAGCTGGAGGTACATACAGGTTAGCATTTCTAATTGAAGTATTTTATTTGAGTATTTAAGGAAATCCATCTCTATCTTTTTTTTGAAGTGTTTCGGTACCATATGCCGAGAAAGGCTGTTGTACTTTGAGTGCTCAAGGTTAGCTTTGTAGTTAAGTTTCGGTTTCCTGAAAAAGTTTTGTGCACTTGCCCATTTGCCTTGGATAGTTGGATGTGTGATTGGTCATGCAACGATGTGTTCTTCTGGTTAAGAAAGGGGAGGTCTTCGAAAGATTATGAACTGCAGTTTTTTTTCTTACTATAATTCAGTTACATAAGCTTATTATTGAGATTGTCTCAGTGATTGGAAACCGCTAATAAACAGTATATACATGTGTAATTTTCTGAACTTCATCGTGCTATCCTCTGACACTTTGCTGCTCTCAGGTCCTAAAAAATGTTGTTTATGTCATCCAGAAGGGGTATGTTGTTCGACATCACATGGTATGACAAGCAGTCGGGTTAAGCCCATGTTTGATGGTCGAAGAGCTCTTGATGTTTCCAGCCTAAGGTAATAGACATCATTTATCCTTTATCTTCTTTTCTTTTAAGTGGACGATTTGAAGTATTTGCAAGATGTATATTTTATTCTAGTTTGACCTTACCTTTTCTATCAAAGGCTGCATGTTTTTGCACTTTTCATTCTCTATCTATGGAAGTTGGTTTTTATTTCTTAGCCTTCTTTACTGAGAAAACACTTCTTTATGTTAGTCTTAGATGCCAGGACCCGCTTTTTGGATCAACACAGTTGCATTGGTTGTCTACTGGGCATAATCTTTGCTCTTCGAAGGTTTTTGTTGCAGCAGATTACCCAGATTCTCTTCCTGAATCATCTAATTACACTGGCAAACGAGGCTATCATCCTCTTGAGGAACTAGAGACTCCCGAAAGGATCTGGGAACCTAAACTCACAACTGCTGAAACCGCTAGAACAGCTATTGAGGTACATGCATTGATTGTTGTGAGTTTATAGACCAGCATAAAAGTTAGCTGACCATGTGAATACTGAAGTTAAAGCACACAACGTTGCAAGAACATTAGTATGCTGATACAATATGCAGGAAATTTCAGTATTGATCTTTTTAAGGATTCAAGGCATGATTTTATTTTTTTCCTTAGGCTAACAGCAGTGCTTTCCTGGTGTTTCCTGGGATGGTACACTCTGAACCACACGAACAAATGTCTTGGGCAGAATTTCCGTATGTTGTTGATGATTTTGGAGGTTCACTCTCCCCTATTATTCTGTGCACTGGTTGTTTCATATGCTGATCTCAACAAATTCATCTGATCATTCTGATTATATTTTTTTCAGATATTTATTTTGAAATTCGTGATCCGAGAAGCATCTTACAAGATCGTGGAGCAAGTAACCCTGTGGTGAGGATATGCCTGCTTTTAAAATTCAATAGGTAGAGTATGTGTAAGTGAGATGTCCTATCTTTGGTGTCTGCTATTCAACCTTCAGAAGTCTAACTTGTCAACATTTCTTTTTCTTCAATGTGTTTTGGAAAAAATCATTTAGTTTTATTTGTTCTTTCCCCCAGTTATATTTGCTGAAATAATAATAGTTGTTACACTTCGAGACATCAATGGTTCACTTTATTTCTAGAGCTGCTGAAACGTACCAACTTTTCCCTCTAGAAATCAGCCAAATTTTTGTATAACTTCACAAGATATGGACCCCTGGAGTGGTCAAAATTACTACGTCAAAGTGATAAATATTGATGCTATCGTTATGTTCCAAAAGTAGATATTATATATTACTTTTAAGGCATTTCGCAAAAGTGCAAAGATTATTGATGCTCACTCTTAGAGCAAGTCGTTGACTCTAGTTTTTTATTAGAAACCTTGAGATTCATATCAAGCATATCCAAGGTCCGAGGGAAAACCAAACTATGACCGATAAGATTGTTCCTTACGTATTTTCAGCTTTCAAGTTAACTGACATTTTCCCGTGCCAGATAATATAACTCATGTCATGCATAATAACATTCTGGATTCTAAATGTGGATGTTGACATGCCCCAAATATTCACCTTCTCTTCTCTTTCTTTCTTTTTGTCTTTCTCTTCCGTTTTGTAAGGCTATGAGCAGCAAGGTCCTAAGTAGTTCCTGATTACATTCCAGAATGCTCTGATTGGGATGGATATCCCCACATTTGAGAATAGAAGGACAGTTAGGGAGAGTAACAATCCAGGTTTTGACGGTTATGATGATTTTCTGTCCGATGATGATTATTTTGAGGTTAGTAGTGATGTGTTTATAATCCTACACTTTGGTAGTCTCCCGTTCGCTTCTATCGCTAATTTTGGGAATGCTCGAGTTTACTTGCTTTTCCATTTGTATAGGTTATGGATTCTGAAATATCTGAAAGTCCACTTGATTGGGGAATGCCTGATGCTGCCCGCTTGATTCACCCAATTTATTTTTCCAAGTGCTTGAGAAAGGTGATTACTTTATTTTGATGGTGTTCTGATGAAGTACTCATACCGAAATGGTGTTTTGTACCGTACGATTTTGGTACTGAACAGCACATACCGAGTCAATTCTGAATCAACACCACAATTAAGAGTACTCTGATATAAAAAAATCAATTACCATTTATTTATTTTATCATGAAAGTCCCATTCTATCCAATCATCAAAACATATCAAATAAGACATGCTATATAGCCTTTTAGCATCTTAACACTTGATTCTAAATAAAATGGCCCCAAGTTTCACTGTTATTTCTTTCTTATCATTGAATCATGTCAAGTTTTTGTTAAGCTTTACTAATCTGCGCATTCTTGAAGGCTATCAATGCGAAATGTGAGAGAGACATGAACCATCCGAGAAATGGCGTTTCCATCGTGGGGTGCCTGAGACCAGCTTTTGCTGATGACGCATCTTATTTGAGAAGTTTATTCCGAGGTGAAAATAGTGATGGCTACGACATGGAATGGGAAGGTATCTCTATCTTTTACATATCTCTATCTTTTTTTCCGTGGGCAATGTTAACCAAATTGACATGGGAATCAAGTCAGAGAGGTCATGGAGAATGTCAAATCAGATTTACTTCATAAATCCCTCCAATAATTTTTTTGGATCAACTTTTAAGGGAATTTGAGTTCTACTGATGGAAGAAGCTCATTCACGTCTGCTTACAAAGTTTGCACCCAAATTACTTTTGAGGCATGCCTTGAAGTTTAATCGATATTTAGCCACTTAAGGGATGGTTACCAAACCTGACATCGAATAAATGCTTCTGGTACTTAACACCTATCGATAGTTTCTTTGGATTTTGAAATAGAGGGTTTGATTGAAGTTTGAAATTCTTTCAACATTATAGAAAGAATAGATTTCTCTATTCCCGATTCCGACTTGCGCTTATCATCGCTTACCTCTGGCATTTTTTCCACCAGACTCGTCTTATTTTAATTTAATTTCCATTTAAGATGGTGAACATTGGAGCTCTGATAGAACTGACAGCGATAAGTTCAGCCCTACTCTCTTCAGGCTCGAGATTATGAGAGTAGAGCTATTCTCCGTGTATGGTGTTCAGGTATGTATATCATCACAACATTATCTTCCTTTTTTTCTATCGAATTATGTTGAATTTCTAAGTATTATTATGAATTACAAGAGGAGGAACCTTTATATAGGGAACAATAGGAAATAAAATAAACTAGGAAACTTAATAATAATAGGAAACCCTAATTAAATTAACTATTCTGACAATCATTTTATATAATTCGGCTCATATTAGTGACATTTTTGCATTTCTCTGAAAATATGCAGTCTGTGATCAATTTACGAGATTTCCAAGATGCAGAGGCTGATGTTCTTGCAAACTCATCTTCAGCAATAGCAGCACTATTCAAAGAAAAAGGGTTTGACGCCGACAATGCTCTTAAAGCTCTGTGCAAAAAGAAGGGTTTTCACGTTCAGGTAAAAATAGCCTCTCTTTTTTACTTCTGGCGTGTAATTATATCATTTGGCATGATGTTAACTTGTATATCATTTTGTTGTAAAAATTGACCGATCTGTTCGTAGCATATTCCTTGGAGCAACCTATGCACATTATTGAGTTAGGCATGTATATATATTTGCCGATGAAAATAAATTATTTAGAGGATGTGGAATGTACAATTTGATTGCCAAGTATCTTTCTTTTGTAGAAACACATTTTGCAAAATCCAAGGTTTCACTGAATACAAAAGGGAAAATGGCAAAAACATGTTGTGTACTACCACACTTTTGCAAGAAGATGTTGTGCTTTGTTAATGGCAAAAAAATGCTCTGAACTTCGATTGTTTGTGCAAAATGTGTGTATTTGTAAAAAAATGACAAAATTGCCCATGAAATTAAGAATTAAAATTTTATAAAATAGTTTTAAAAAGTTAATTTACAAATTTTGTTCTACAAATTTTAATTAAAAGATATTCAGAAAAGCTTTCTAAAAAATTTAGTGTTAAAAAAAAACTCTTAATGTTAAGGGCAATTTTGTCATTTTTGTAAAAAAAAAATCAAAGTTCACAACAGTCTTTTGCCATTAACAAAGCACAAAGCACCCTCTCGGAAAAGTGGTAGTATACAGCAAGTTTTTTGTCATTTTCCCAATATAAAATCAATATTTGTAATGAAGCCTTGTTTTAGTCATTTACTTAAATAAATACCCTGGCAATTATTTATCATTTCGATTTATTTTATTGAGAGAACAGACTTCTGAATCTCTGAATGTACAGGGAGCGAATTTGATCGGTGTAGACAGTCTTGGCATAGATGTTAGAGTTTACTCGGGGGTGGAAATGCGAACTCATCGATTCCCCTTCAAATTTCGGGTAATGAAGAGTAGTGAACGGTTTTGGATTAAGGGTTGTGTCAAATATGCATGTATTTTGCAGGTGACGTCGGTAGCTGCAGCGGAGAAGCAAATACTGAGGCTGATGTACCCACGCTCGCGCCGGAGGAAACAGAAAACTACCAGCAATGGACTCCGGCAACAACGTTGATTTGATTCCTTCTACTTCTCAAAATGAGGCTGAGGCTTCAATTAGCATCAAAGGTCCTTTTTTTCTATGTTAGGTCAATCTGTACTAACATATTGTGTAAATTAGTTTGGTCCTGCACACAGTTCATAATAATAAGGGTTAATTGCAAATTGTGATATTGTAAATTAGTTTGTTCTTGTTCACTGTACGATTTGTATCCTTCTCGAGAACTTGCCCTCTTTCTTATTAATATAATTTTCTTTTTGCTGATAAAAAAAATAACAGTGATTCACATACATGTATATTTATAGCTACAAATGCCATAAACTAGAGTCTATCTCCTATGCTTGACTCCCAAGTAACTTTCCTTCATCCGCACCGTTTTCCCGCGAGTTCTTGATTTCGAACTCGAAACAATGCACGCAGCAGATGCTACGCTTTGCTATTCTCCCCCGTTTTAGAGGAGCTCCCGGCAGCCTCTTCGTCGAGGCGCTTGCTTCCCCGCGCATCCTCGTCTGTTACACCTGTGCGATTCTGATCCTCCCCTTTATCGCCCCTGTAAAATAACCGAAGAAACGTCATTCTTATTCAGATATCGCCTTTCTCGTGATGCCAGAGTATAAGCTGAGGAAGTTCTTACAGTGAGTAGATTACGAGCCCAACGGTAACAACAGCGAAAGCCACAAAGTACATCCAATCAACCTGTAGAAAATAACATGATATTCTCATACTTCCAAATCTTGATTTCATTTGATCAGAAAATGACTGCAGACCTTTTCATGGTACGCGAAGATGCGAATCACGACAGCCCACATGTCTGATGTCAGCAGCGACAGGTTCAGCATCGTCGATCCATTGATCTGTCAGAAGAATGGAAAAGAAACACCCCTATAGCTCAATTCGCTATTTTTCTTCTATCTTTCAAAGCGTAGAGGGTTACGAGGCAATACCTTGAGCAAGATCGGAACCAGCGAGTAAAATAAAAACATGGCGACTGAAAATCCAGCAAACGGGAGACCCTGAAACCAATAACAAGGAAGAGACATGGAACCCGGAATGTGATTTTCATGTTGCGAAATGGTGACTGAAAGCACATTCCACAACATAATTATAGGAAGGGATGAGAAACTAAAACTTACAGCTCCAGCGGTCCAGTTTATGGATTTGAGCTCACCGCGCTCGAGTATACTTCTACACACATTATTATTATCAAGGTATGCAAATTGAAACCGCGCTCGAGTATAATTCAAAAGATCAGCTACGCTCGTTCAAAGACAAGAATTCCTAGAATAAGGATGTTCAATTAAATACATAACACTCAAGGATACATTTGGATACCACTGATCACAGCACCAAAAAGGCCAAGCATGCCCATGAGCTCAACTCTATCAGCATTCTTCACAAGAAACTCCTAAAAACACAATTATAACACAAAACATATATAAATAGCATGCTTACGCGGGGAAATTGCAATAAAAAAAGACCGTCTTCAACTATTCGTGATTCAGTTTACCACTCTTGACTTAAGAACGTTGCAGATCTCCACCTTTGACTACTGATTTTTATTTTTATCTTGCATTTAACTATATGAAGGCGTGCACAAGAAACAAGCTTACCTCGCTGACATTGCTGATGGCGTAAAGCGTAGAGCCGGCAATAACAAGTATATCCCCTAAGAAACGATTGCTCCCTCCTACACCCTCAAATAATGTGTTAAGCACATTATATAGATTTTAACTTGGTAATGGCGATGGACAATGGTGATATTAATAACGATAAACACAGTGAAACCCTGAATCGCATGGTTAAGGGTGAATATGGATGGTATTTACCAGATCTGTCACTTCTGTGAACATCAGAGAAAACAACGATTACAAGACCGACCAGACATGCTACCACACCAGCGATCTTTCGATATCTGTATTTTGTCTTGAGAAATATCCGAGTAAGAACCATGACAGTCGGGATAGACCAACAATCCAGCAGCATGATGCTTGTTATAGAAGTGTACTGATAAGCCTTCACCACTGCAATTCAATGGGGATTGGCTAAAAATTAAGTTCAAAGCTTCAAGGTTTTGTAAATATCAGATTACAAGTTTAATGAAAAAAATGATATTGTTTTATATGGGTTGAGGATTTGAAGATCTCACCGAGATAATTGGCCTCTACATCCACTAACCCGAGAAGTATATAGTAATACCATTTCGCCTGAATTAAGTTAAGAGTTAAGATCATGAATTATAAACTAAGCAAATGTGTTGAATTCAAAGAAACGGAAATTAGTTGGGTGATTGGATAAAAAAAATACAGCAAACTTCTATCATTACTGCAGATTATGGATGTTATGTTATTGCTTCTGTTTAACTTTAAATGAAATATTATATGTTGATTGCTCTATAGTTTTCACAATTCTTAAGACATAGAGACACATAAATGATGTCACAACCACCAAGCAACACTCAAAACCACTCAAAACAATAGTTGTTCCATCGCTAGAAATTCAATAACTCGAGAATGACAAGATAAATTTCAGCACATCCAAGCACGTTGATGATTGAAAGACCAACCTTGAGCGCTTTCCTTCGATAAAGCATGATGCTTCCATAAACGATTGCTAAGAGCGTGTAGTTCAGAAGAGACTGTGAAGTTGGCGCGTTTATTCCTAGAATACAGAAAGTTGATAAACACTACATAAATTCAGAAAGAGTGACCCACACACATGTATTCTGTTCTCATTACCAGAACAAAGAATTAGAAATTTGGATATTGAAAATGAAATGAAATGTAGGCTTAAGCTTTACAAGTTAAATATCTTTATATCATACATACATGACCAGAAAATCAGATTATAATGAACTATGCAAAGCCCATGGATTGATTGCTCCACAAATCCATGAGCTACAAGCAAAATTGTGGGTCAATACCAAAAACATAACCAGGAAAAACAAAACATACCTCTTCTGGCAAGCTCAGAAGATGTAAAACCAGTGGAAGTGATGAGGAGTGACAAAAACTGCCCCAACCCTAAACCAACCAGAGTCTTCTTAGTCCAAAACTCCTTAGAACTAATCATTTTTCCTCTATGTAAAAAGTCCCTTCCACGCCAAACCCAGAATCAAAAACCAATCACCAACAAAGACCCAATTGAGATAACAGCTATAGAAAACCCTTCCACAACAAACCCAGAATCAAAAATCAATCACCAACAGAGACCCAATTGAGAAAACACCTAAATCCTCACAAACCCATTTGCAAAACAGCTCAGATTTGGGGATTCAGGAGTTTTCTCAAACACCCACTTCAGATTTCTGGTGAAAATTGAAGGTTGAAGCTAAGACTGAGCTTGGGATTGTGTATTATTTGAGGTTACAGTGCAGAAGAGGCTTTTGGAAATTGAAAAGGGCAAGTAATGATGAGCTCTGGGCAGCGTGGAGAACTCAAATTCTGGGGAACCGTTGAATTTGGAATATTGGGATAGTTTTGTTTGGCAAATGGGAAAATAAAAAACAATCTTTTCTTGTAATTTGACGGCAGTATCTCTCTTTGAGAATGCAGAAATGAGAAACAATAAAAAAAAAAAAGTGATTTTTTATAAGAATAGGACAATGAGATTGGTTTGATGATGATGATGATGATAAGTACTGTTGATCATTGACAAATAATCTTGAAATCAGCTGTTTGGTGGTGGTGATGCCAAAGGGAAAGAGACACTAATCCTCTTTTGATGTGATGTGTTTGTTGTTGAACTCTTTTTAATTTATCAATTTAAAGTTGCCATTTTTACCTATGAAATGCAACAACCCACAAATATGGGTTCATAATTGAAAATTATACCATAATTTAACTTGATGCTTTTTAATAGTTGATTACTAAACAAATTGCTATTATCATTCTTATGTGCCTTCTATTTTTAATTTTTTTTCTTTCAATAATGTCTTGTATTATTTTTTGAATAATTGCATTTTGTTTATTCTACACAAAAAGTCTCACAATTTCAGATACTTAATAAGATTCAAATTTCTAATATTTCTTCTAAAAGTGCATACTTGTATTATGTTGAGAACATAATGTCTTGTATTATAAATTTTGACAAATCACTTTTGTTTATTTATTTTATGAAAGGACGACGATAAAATTTACCTTAGAAGAGAGTATACAAATAAGTTATTGATAAACTCACCAAAAAGAATCATGACTGAACTTTATCTATTAAGAAAAAAAATTATATTCAAGATTGTACAAACTTTATTTAATAACAACAAATAATATAAATATTTTATTTACTATTCTATTAATATCAATAAATAGTTGAGACATAAAAATATGTTATTCTGACTCATTATTAATTTTGGGGGCACGTAAGAATTGAGTGTATGAATATTTATAATTATATAATAATGGAAAAAAATATTTTTTTCTTAAATTAAGTAATGTTGTAAAAATCTCCGACTAGTTTCCGAATAATCCCTCCGACTAGTCTCCGATTAATCTTCTATATTTACCGATAAATAATTTAAACCGATTTATTTTTCGATTAATCTCTAACTAATTTTTTATTAGTCATTCGAAAGCCCTTACCGACTGACTAACGTCTAACGATTTTTACAACACTGAAATTAAGTGAAAGTTGATAAATGATATTTGTTTATCAAATAATACAGTATTTATAATTTTATATGATACCATGTAAACGTCTGACCGCATAGCGCAGTGGATTAGCGCGTTTGACTTCGGATCAAAAGGTCGTGGGTTCGACTCCCACTGTGGTCGTGTTTTTTCATCACACGTGGATCGCTCTAATTGGCTAGGATGCACCACCTCCGACACGTGTGTTTCACACTCACCGCACGCTTGCAACTTTTCCGACAAAAGTAACTTTTCTTATTTTCCGCTAATCATATCATAAGATAAGCTCATAAAGCGACCTCTGCTGGCCGCGTAATGTTGGTCCGCTTTTGAGCTTTGACTATATATTTGTGTCTTTTGGTGCCTTTTTCCTTAATAAATGCAAAAAGGAGTGCTGTGCTTGTGCCACTTGGAATGTACTTTTCCGACACATTACAAACTTACTATTTTTGACTTGTCCTAAACCATTGCAATAATAGCACCTAATTCTCTTTTACTTTTGTCAAAATAATGTATGAATTGGTAATTTTAAAATGTAGGTTAACCAAATAAATTTTAGGTAGAATATTGAAAATTTGTAAACTGATTTACATTTTAAAATTACCAATTCATACATTATTTTGACAAAAGTAAAAGAGAATTAGGTGCTATTATAAAATTTCCAATATTCTACCTAAAATTTATTTGGTTAACCTCTTATGTTACCCAAAAAAATTATGTTTGATAAAAAAAATATTTCCGACAGTCAGACAAAAAGTTATAAATTAGTTCATTGGTTTAATAAACTTTAATATGTTAACTTAATATTTGCACTCTTGTCTGCATAATAGTCACCTTCAATTTTTAAGTGGGTTAAATTCTTAATTATTTTATTGAATTTTTCAAGTTGAATTATTCTGATATATAAATAAACTGCTTAACATATTGATATGTGTTACCATTAAAATAGCTCCAGTTGTGTATCAAAATTTTAAATTACACTTAATAAAGTAAAGCAACTTGGTGATTCCATTAAAATATAATTCATAGCCCATACTGAAAACTGATAGATGGTTTTTACTTTAAAGTTCTGTCAAAACAGAGTAAGATTGCAATGTGATTCATAGGATTTGGGTCGGTGATATACTGATATGTGAGGCCTGTACGGATAATGGGTCCATTAATAACCCTCTAATAATGGGCCGTTGTGCTAATAGGCCCAATCTTTCTAAACAATCTCTTTTATTTATTTATACGAAAATTATATTTCACTTTCTCCAACTATCAATCATTTTCACATGATTATCCCAATTTATTTTCATGGTAATCTAAATAGGCCCAAAACTTATTTTCCAAATTAATTTGCACAGTAATCTAATTTTGAAAATAACTTAATAAATTACATTTAGCTTTTTAAAAATTCCTAAATATTTATTCAATTTACAACTTAGATTCATATATAAGATTTTAACAATCTCTTCGTCTATGTCGAGTCCATAACAATATAAGTTTTAACAATATTGTCAACAAATTTAGGAAAAAAAAATAAGGGTAACTGATTAGAGTGAGAGTACACTAATTAGTAAATTGTATTTTTCCCTTTAATTACTTTCAACAAACTGAATAACAGTTTAAATAATCTTTTATTAAACCATTGATACATTAGTTACATTCACTCCTTACCAGTTAAAAAAATGCAGTGCCGAAATGTAAATTTTTTTAGCAGACTGTTATATGTATGTGTATATATATATATATATATATATATATACACACAACATTCTTCTATTGGTTATATTCACAGTTTATGTTATTAACTGCTAATTAAGCCTTTGACTACATTTATTTCAGCTGTGTGTTCCAAAATGGAAGCTGTTAAATGTTATATTTTAATAAAAAGGTGTTGATCTAGTCTTTTAGAAATACATAAAGTTCGATTCAATTTAAATATATATATATGATATACGTATGCATCAAATTCAGACACGCGTCTTTGTATACAAATTCTGTCAAGTAAAATAAAAATAACATAAAATATACTTAAAAGTATCGAATAAATATTAACATGATTACATAAACATCTCTAGTCGAGAGCAGTATGTGTTAAAAATGCACATATAGCTAGATCTCTTTTAAATTAATATTCAGTAAATCAATAAATTCTAAAATAAATAATACATATTTTTCAGTCTCTCCTGTGCAATTTGAAAATTTAAGAAAAATTATTTTCGGATTATATATGCAGTTTCTATCGTCATATTTATGAGCTAGCATGACCAACCACTTGGTCAAATATATATTACTATTTCAACCAGTAGATTTTTTTTATTAATTTCAACCCGTATATTTGATTATTTTTAATTACAATATTGTTGTATATATATTTATACAATATTTGGACAATTAAATTTGAACAAATTAATTCACTCCTCTCTTTTTTTTTTCCTCCTATAGAAATGGTGTTGTTTTCACCGACCTCGATTCGTGTCCTCTCCACCGCCACAACCCACGAGCCCAAACCCTCCCACCGCCTCTTCTCCACCGCCACAATCCACGAGCCCAAACCCTCCAACCGCCTCTTCTCCACCGCCACAACCCACGAGCCCAAACCCTCCCACCGCCTCTCTCAGAACACGCGCCGCCTACGCCCCGGGCCGCGTCGCCGACCCGAGCTACGTGCGCGTGTTCGACACGACCCTGCGCGACGGCGAGCAGGCGCCGGGGGCGGCGATGACGTCGGGGCAGAAGCTGGTGGTGGCGCGCCAGCTGGCGAGGCTGCGCGTGGACGTGATCGAGGCGGGGTTCCCGGCGGCCTCGGGGACGACTTCGCCGCCGTGAGCGCCGTCGCGGAGGAGGTCGGGAACGCCGGCGACGACGACGACGTGCCGGTCGTGTGCGGGCTGGCGCGGTGCCGGGAGAGCGACGTGAGGGCGGCGTGGGAGGCGGTGAGGCGCGCCAGGCGGCCGAGGATACACACGTTCATCGCCACGAGCGAGATCCATCGGAAGTTCAAGCTGAGGAAGAGCGAGGACGAGGTCGTCGAGCTCGCCAGGAGCATGGTGAGCCTCGCCAGGAGCTTGGGGTGCGACGACGTCGAGTTTAGCCCCGAGGACGCCGGAAGGTAGAATACTTATGTCGGTCTTTTTTTAGTCGTTGTCTCCAACTAGTCAACAAGATAAGAATCCGTTCACCAACTTAAATTTTTATCCTATATAATAACATTGACGTCTAAATAGATCAGATTCTACCAACTTAAAATGGTAATATAATAAAGTTGGTAAAGATTCACATCTTCTTAACGTGGCATTTTATTGCCCCTCGTCACGTTTAGTCTTTATAGATAAGATTGAAAATGGTATACAAAAGAAATTTCCACGTAAAAAGAGACGTGTGTTAAGTGTGAGGCCAGTGCATAAACGTAAATCGATACAAATCAAACGAATATACATGCACGGAGAGAAATATATGGATTTCACGAACTAAACAGATTCAAAATAATACTTCACTTTATTAATAATATTGGTAACACAATAAAAAAAAGGTCGTGATAAATACTACTTAACCAAAAAACTGATACGAACGGGTTGGTCGAGATGAAATTAAGTTTCGTCGAGGCACAATGGTCCATTTCTCTAATTACGGCATTTATCGTCCTGTATGAGCAACTGTTGTCCGTTCTGACTTTGATTTTCTTAGAAACTAACTATTTTACTCAGTTTTGGACCGGTTCAAAACCAAACTGTATATAACAATAGACTAAATGTAAAAATTTATGTCGCACACTTAACTAACAAGGTTGATTAATTTCTCATAAATCAGGTCTAATAGAGAGTTTCTATATCGCATATTGGGAGAAGCTATAAAAGCCGGAGCCACAACCGTGACCATCCCCGACACCGTCGGCTACACCATGCCCTTCGAATTCGGGAAACTAATAGCTGATATAAAAGCCAACACTCCCGGGATCGAAAATGTCATCCTCTCTACACACTGCCACAACGATCTCGGGCTCGCCACCGCCAACACTTTAGCTGTACGACGCTCTCTTCTTTTTATAATAAGTTGTGTATCAAGATTTGGACTCGACTATTTCTAAAAATCTGTGTATTAACATCTGGTGTATAAACTCAGGGCGCACTGGCGGGTGCAAGGCAGGTGCACGTGACGATCAATGGCATCGGAGAGAGAGCCGGAAACGCCTCCCTAGAGGAGGTGATGGTCATTTTTTTGTGTCTTATAAGTTATTTGATTTGGTTTAGGGTTTAACATAGGTATGACAAAGAATATCGAACCCAATGGATATTTGATGTCCCCGACTCAATCTGAACGGGTATACCTAAAAAAGAACGGATTATTTGTCGGGTAATAGTATTTTCGTCGGTACATATACGATAGACCTATATTCCCCCCTCATCCATGCTCAATACTTATAAAATTATCATGTTTGGATATTTAGACTGAGAACTTTATTATATTTGGCAACATGCGGATGTGTATTTAATTTATGGTCGAGGTGTCAGAAGATAGCCATACCTATCGGGTATGGTAATATCCGCCCATTACCCCAACCCGTTGTCATTTCTAGTTTAAAATTGAGTGTTATGAGTGTCGCGGTTCAAATTTGAACTGAACCAACTAACTTAATTCCAAAAAACTTAAAATTGGAAACGGACCAAACAAATTTGCCTTAATTTAACTTTGAACCGGTCAATTTTCAGTTCAGTTAGATTTTTTTGAACTGATTTCATGTTCTTTTCTATCTACCGTTTTTTGACTCTTATTGTTGGTTTGATACTTTTAGGCCTAACTAATAGAAATTTATTATATGACATAATTTTTCTGGCCTAATATTTTTAGGTCCAACGAAGAAAATTAATTAATGACTTAAAGTAGCCATACGTCCAATTTGATAAATTTTTGGTTCGCTTCAATTTTCACATACCAAAACAGTTTATAATCGGTTTTAATCACAATCGAACAATATTCTTTGATTCTATCCAGTTTGTTTTATTTTTCGAGTCGGTTCGGATATTTTCAGAACAGTCCTAACCTAGTGAATTAATGTGCAGGTCGTGATGGCGTTGAAATGTCGTGGAGATGATGCGTTGGGAGGCTTGCACACCGGACTCGATTTCCGGCACATTTTCAAGGCTAGCAAGATGGTGATTTCTTCAACTTATATATTATATAATATAAAAGCTTTTACTTGTTTTTTTTGTTACTTAATTACTATTTTTGATACTTGTGTTTCATGTTTAATTTGATACTTGTGTTTGATGTTTAATTTGTAGGTTGAAGAGTACTCGGGATTGAGAGTGCAATCGCACAAGGCGATTGTGGGAGCTAATGCTTTTGCTCGTCAAGGTGGCATTCATGAGGTTGGTAATGTTGTAAATCTTGATTTTGTCTAGGGAGAACCGGGCCTTACTAAGGAGAAGCAACGGACTGAAAGGTTGTGGTTTCGAGAATTATAATGGTTTGTTCCTGTCGTTGAAGTATCGTACTTGAAAGATGTGAATATGTTCATCGGTTTAAATGACGGTTTGACATTCTATATGTTAGATTGAGTTTTTAGGTGGGTTGAGATTCTGATATGGTATAAGAGGTTGATCTGGCATGGACATGACCCCTATGGCTGGGCATTGGTCCAGAACCGGACCGAACCGGAGTCCCTGGTTCTCAAAAATTGAGAACCGGAATCGAACCATTATATAATGGACCGGTTCTGGTTCTAGACCCATTTCTCCGGTTTGGTTCCCTTGTTCTACCCGTTGGAACCGATCAATTCTTTATTTTCGTTAATTATGCGGTTTAAGATGTAGTTTAAGGCACAAATTAAACGATTTTGATCCGATTTTTGGGCAAAACATGAAATTTACAATTATTAAAATTTCTAACAAAAAATACATTAATACTTAATTATTAAACTCAATCGAATTATAAAGTTTGTTAATAAAATAATAATAATAAATACAAGTAGGTATATCTTTCTCGGTTTATTCTTTGCTTCACGTATTTTATCTCTATTTTTCATGTAAATTGACGGTGGTTTGATGACTCTTTAGCGATCTGGTCCGGTTTCGGGTACCCGTCGGTTATATAATTTAAGAACCGGAACCGAACCAAACATTTATGGTTCTTCATTTTTAGAACTGGAACCGGAACCGTTACCTGCGGTTCCCGGTTCTCTGGTTCTAGGTCCAAAGTGCCCACCCCTAATGACCCCCATGTGTCATATATTTCGGGCTTAAGGTCTATGAATTGGAGGGCGTTCATGCACCCCGCTCGTTTGTTTCCACGTGTATTTCATCCCGGCTTGTTAGGGAGACTGGATATTAGGGTACCATATCTGAAAGACATGGTTATGTTCACCATGTTAAATGACAGTCTGAGTCTCCATCTATCAGTATGAGTTTTTAGGTGGATTGAGCTTCTGGCACCTCTAAGTCCACCGTTAATTTTGAGGAATGTTATTGTTTCATATTTCAAAATTGTTTTTCAATGATACATATCAAATCATATCTCCAGAGGAAATCGGACTTCAACGGAGCAACAACAATGATATTGTCCTAAGCAAACTTTGGCAGGGGCGGAATCAGAAATTCATCGAAAGAGGAACAAATTTTCATATTAAAAATAATTTTTTTATATGCTAAATATAAGTTTGTAAGCACCATTTACAGTTTTCATATTCGTAAAATAGAAATATTTTTGTGTGAACGTGAACGCAATAATGTGTTTGTACGCAAAATTTATCTTTGTGTGTAAATAGGCCGAATAACATTCATATATGTTGAGTCTCCGCTTGGATCAAGAAATAATTGTTTGACTCGAGTTTGACTTTGGCTTGAACTAGCAAATCTAGTTAAGCTCGTGTCCAGTTCGAAAACAACGATATTCAAACTCAAAAAAAGTAATCAAACTTAAATTCAAGTTGACTTATTTAGTTTGCTTAATTCTAACTGTTAATATTTATTAAAAGGTTATAGTTTAATTATAAAATATGATTAATTACGTATTAATCTAAACGAGATGGCTCGTGAGAGCTTATCTCAAACTCACACATGAGGTGCTCAAACCAAATACTTTAATCAATCTTAAATGACTTATTAAAGATTTGACTTATTGCTCTTATTAGTCTAGTTAAGATTAAATTAAAATGTAACTTTTTAATTGTATATAAAACATATTAATGTTATCTATATATATAATTGATTTTACACTTAATTACCCCTATCAATTTAATTTGAGATCACTAACTATGTTTTTTTTTTTTTTTTCATTTTTCCTATTTAAAACTCATACATACTTTGGATATTGTCACTTAGAACCAAAGACAATTCTCAAATACTCTATAAACGCAGAATCAAAAGACATTGACGCGGTAGTCACCACATGCGTTGTGATTTATAATAAAAACACTGACGCATCTGATTACGTATCATTCAGATGCGCTATAAATACATTATCTCGTCTTATATATAATTTTTATCAACAATAACCGTGTCGTCACGACACGATATTGTTTCACTTTCAGTGGACAAGGACAGGCATGAATTTTGTGGTGTCCAATGTGAATATTTACATTGAAGGTTTGAACAACATGCTGAGCCAAAGAGGTAAAGCAACTCATGAACCATCTTCATCTTCTCCAAGCAAGCAAGCTTGTTTAGCAATAACATGTATACGATGATACAGTAAAGTAAATGTTCTGTGTAGTAAGGTAGTTTAATTACTGATAATGAGACGAAGTTAGAGATATGGTTTTAGGAATCATGTTTGGACTGATGTAATAATTGACATTATTAAAAGAAATTAACGTATCATTTTAATACATCAATTTATTAAGGTTTATGACTGTCCAAAAATAACCCTACTAATCAAATCAAACCGATTTGAACCGACCCACAAAATAATTTAAATGAAAAAAATCGAATTAGTTCGGATAAAAAACTAACTCAATCAAAACTTCATCTGTCCATTTTCAATTTATAAAATTGAAACCGATAAAAAATAGAACCGACACTGTTCGATTTGGACACTGAGCGTATTTTAGATCATCGGTCTTTATTAATTGGGTCTAAAATATTAGACCAACAAAAAGATAAGACAAATAATAAATCAAGGCTGATTATGAACGGGTGAATCGAAAATCGGTGAACCAAATAATAAGTAAAACACGACCTTAAGTATAGGAATTTTATGGAGTCTTATATATAAAAAATTGAGCCCGAAAACCGATCAATCTAAAATCAAACTGATAACGGTTCAGTTTCGATTTTTATTTTCTTAAAACCGAAAACCGACCGCCTTTGGACAGAGTAACAGACACATTTTGACTTTGTCACTCACAGTTACGGTTTTTCTCCAGCAGTTTTTTTCCTTCTTTTTTTTTCTCTCCTTCTTCTTCGTTTTGATTTCTAGGGTTTTTGGTCTCTGTGTCGTCTCTCTGGTTCAACAATGGCGTCTCTGTCCACCAACCTCCATTTCACCCCCGCCGTCGCCGTCTCTCCGCCGTCTCGCCACCCCCAACCCCAGCCCCAAACCCTCCTCCTCCACCGCCGCCACAAGCCCACATTCCTCTCCGCCCCTCCTCCCCCCAAAACCCTAACCGCCGCCGCGCCCCGCTGCGCCGCCGCCCCGATCCGCCGCCCGGAGTACGTCCCCCATCGGATCTCCGACCCGAGCTACGTGCGCGTGTTCGACACCACCCTCCGCGACGGCGAGCAGTCCCCTGGAGCCACCATGACCTCCAAGGAAAAGCTCGACATCGCCCGCCAGCTCGCCAGGCTCGGCGTCGACGTGATCGAGGCCGGCTTCCCGGCGGCCTCCGGTGACGACTTCGACGCCGTGAGATCGATCGCCGAGGAGGTCGGGAACGCCGTCTCCGGCGACGGGTACGTGCCGGTGATCTGCGGGCTGTCGAGGTGCAACGAGAAGGACATCAAGACCGCCTGGGAGGCGGTGAAGCACGCCAAGCTTCCCAGGGTACACACCTTCATCGCCACCAGTGAGATTCACATGAAGTACAAGCTGAAGAAGAGCAAGGAGGAGGTGATTGACATTGCCAGGAGCATGGTGAGCTATGCGCGGAGCTTGGGGTGCAATGATGTCGAGTTCAGCCCCGAGGACGCAGGGAGGTGAGGATTCTGTATCCTTGTTGTTTGTGGTAAAGGAGTGTGCTTTTCAATTATGGCTAGTGTGAGACTGTTGCTTAAGTGGAATTTAGGCGCAGAATCATTGTATTTATGAGTTTGGTATCACTAGATTACTTCATGTAGTGAAGTAAAAGAGAGTTAGGCTTTGAAGGTATGGACATAATTGGAGCTCTATTAGTAGTATCATGCTAGTGTAGGCCTTCACTGAAGTATTTTCTCAAATGGGTTTTGCACTGGAAATTGTATTTTTGCTAGGATGGTGATGATATAAATTTATGCATCTGATATTTGGATTATGACTTATAACCTGCAATAAGGGAAAAATGTATTTTTGCTAGGATGGTGATGATATTAATTTATGCATGTGATATTTGGATTATGACTTATAACCTGCAAATGTAAGTGTGGGATACTTGGATTATGTCTTGTAACCTGCAATAAGGGAAAATTTCTGAGGCGGAGGAAAGCAGTTGATACGTGGGGTTTAGATTAAATCTTCATCTTGGTTCTTAACCAAAATACAAGAGAGTTACATACTATGTTATGTATTGTTTAGGGTGTGTCTTGACTGTCTTTGGGTGGATACCATTATCTTTGGTTCTGTTTATTACTCGAAGAAAATTTATATTGATTTTGTTTCTCAATGCTTGTTCTTCAATTAAGTTTATATTTGGCAAATGTTCTTCCTTGGGAAAAATGTTAATTTCTTACTTTTTTCATGGTATTGTCGTGTGATAGTTATTCTGTTTGATTGTTAATATTTGCTGTACTTCATATGAGTCTTGCTCTGTTCACTGGTTAGGATTCTATATCCTTGTTGTAAGTAAAGGAGTGTACTTTCCCATTATGCTTAGTGTGAGACTATTGCATAAGTGGAATATATTCATAGAATCACTGTATTGATGAGGTTGGTATCACAAGAATGCAATGCATTTTGATTTATAAGCAAATGTAGTTAAGTGAAAGAAAGTTAGATTTTGAAGGCGTGTACATAATTGGAGCTCTGTTAGTAGTATCATGTTAGTGTATGCCTTAGCTGAAGTATTTTCTGAATTGGGATTTGCACTGGATTTATGCATGGGATATTTGGAATATGTAGTATAACCTGCAATAAGGGTGAATTTTAGAGACAGAGGAAAACAGTTGATAAGTGGGATTTTGGTTGAATCTTTCATCTTGTTACTTCACCAAAATACTATAGAGTAAGAGAGTGTTGAGGGTGTATTTTGATTTTTCTTGGGTGGATACCATAATCTCTGGTTCAGCTTATTGCTTAAAGAAAGTTATACTGATTTTGTTTCTCAGTGCTTGCTCTTCAAGTAGGTTCATGTTTAGAAAATGTTCTTCCTTGGGAAAAATGTTCACTATGTACTTTTTCTATGGTATGGTTGTTTGATAGTAATTCGGTTTGATTGATAGTATTTGTTGTACTTCCGACAACTGAAAGTCCCCTTCTGCTCAAAGGGTGTATGGATCTTTTTACGTACACTGCATAAAATTCTGTTGGGAGATTTTGATTTATGTTGGAGTTTGTTCTGGTTCTCTTTGTTTGTTGTTTTCTGGCTTGCTGTCTTATCTATGACCCTTTTTCATCTTCTACCAGATCTGACAGGGAATTTCTTTATCAAATTTTGGGTGAAGTTATCAAGGCTGGTGCCACAACTCTTAACATTCCCGACACTGTGGGTTACACAGTGCCCTTTGAATTTGGCAAGTTGATTGCTGATATAAAAGCTAACACCCCTGGCATTGAAAATGTTATTATTTCAACACACTGCCAAAACGATCTTGGACTTTCAACTGCCAACACTATAGCTGTATGTATGATATTGTTTTTCTGCTATGCATATTGTCTGGTAAGAGAAAACCCTTGTATTCACATCTCCTCCTTTCTAAATTCAGGGGGCATTGGCAGGCGCTAGACAAGTGGAAGTCACAATCAATGGCATTGGAGAAAGGGCCGGGAATGCTTCACTAGAGGAGGTGATCCTTTCCCTAATTCTGTCAATTGTTAGCATGTATCGGTGTGAACCAATGGGATGTTTACTTAGACCAAGCCAAAGCAGAAACAGATAATACCTATACATTTAATTTCTTATTTAGATATTATAAAGTGTACATTTCTCAATGTTATGGAAGATTCAAATGGCTTTTTTTCCTATGTATCTATTTGTCTGTTTGGTTTTATTATCCTATCTGGTATTTGTTCTTTTCCCTTGATTCTTTTATCTTTATGTGCATATAAAGTGTATCTAAATGCGGACTGTGCAGGTTGTGATGGCTTTAAAATGCCGCGGAGATGATGTTTTAGGAGGTCTTTTCACTGGTATTAATATTCGCCACATCGTTATGGCAAGCAAGATGGTGATTCTGAATTCTCTACAACTGTTACCTATTTTTTGTTAGTTTTGGTCAAGCACTTTTGATTAAGGGGTTTTAGCCAAATTCACGGTTTCTAGGTTGAAGAATACTCGGGCTTACATGTACAGCCACACAAGGCTATTGTTGGGGCTAATGCTTTTGCTCATGAAAGTGGTATCCATCAGGTTGGTATCTTGTAATTCAGTGGTTTCAGGGTGTTTATTTCTGTCAGACAAGCTGCACAATGTGGTTTATTTATGTTTGATTTTAATTTCATCCATTGGTCATGTCCACCTCCTTTTGTTTCAGAAATTGGGTTTTCCAATGTGAAATATATATTTTTTACTGACAAACTGAGTTTTGTTGGAACCATATGCATTAAAGTCAAAGATACATATTTTCATTAATTAGTCAGACGAGGGGTTAAATGGAATTAACATAAAATTCTAATAGTTGATAAATGCTACTCTTACTGTTTATTTACAGTTAATGAAAAGTTGATCTGGTAGTGAGCAATCTTTTCATCGGTTCCTGAATTGAATTTTCTTATGAGCAAACATGCATTGAGGTTGAGGGTTTTCCATATATTTATATATATATATATATATATATATATATATATATATATATATATATATATATATATTCGTTTGTCAGATACATTCTTACATGCATGCATGCATGCTTACAACTCTGCTTAACTCATATCCAAAGTTCCTTCAAACATGTTTTTATTATATAATAATGTTATGATGCAGGGCTGATAAAAAAATGTTATGATGCAGGATGGAATGCTTAAACACAAAAATACATATGAAATTATATCTCCGGAGGAAATTGGGCTTGAAAGAACCAATGATGCTGGCATTGTCCTTGGGAAACTCAGGTAAGTTCACTTCCATTCTGCCAACTATTTATTTGCCAGCTTGATAGTTCTAATTATATTCCATAATTACCCTCTCACCTTACTTCGAATCAATATTTTTCATAACTTCTTGGGTATGCTTTAGCCTCTAAAGTAAACACACTGAACGTGAACTTTCTGTTTGCATTTCTTATTCCTTTTTGGTAGATATAACCCACATTTGATGTGCGGCATTGATTGTGTTTTCAAATTTGTCTTCCTATCGTGAACTTGACATTTAACATACATATTGTGTACTTGCACTAAACACTGCAGAATTTTAGTTTCACGAAGGAATTTTCTCGTGTTTTTTTTTGGCTTCGTAATCTCATCTTTCTCATATGACACAAGTAACCCTGTCTTAATCTTTCTGATATAGTGGGCGCCATGCATTGAAAATGGCTCTTGAAGAGGTATACATCAATTTATGCTTCTGATGGTTATCATTAAATATCACTTCCTCTCTGCCATAATGTTTGAAGACATCTTTCTTTCTTTTTTCCAGCTTGGTTATGAGGTTGAAGGAGAGAAACTTCAGAATATATTTTGGCGTTTCAAAGCAGTAGCCGAAACAAAAAAGGTAAGATATAATTTTTGGCAACTGTGGCGTTTCTTTAATATTTCATGAAGGTTATTGGAGCTTTCAATATATTTAAGAAAACACTTATGAATATATATCATTTAATTTTGAATTATGATATTATACATGTAATGCATATTTTATCAAATACTGTATAGTGTTGGTATTGTATATTTAATTTCTCATTTCTTCAGGGCTTTGATCTTTGTTATTTTGTTGTTTTGAGATATTATTAATTTTAACCAATGGTTTCCAGCGAGTTACCAATGCCGACCTTGTCGCGTTGGTGTCAGATGAACTTTTTCAGCCAGAAGCTGTTTGGCAACTTAGTGATATGCAGGTAAATAAATCCAGTCTTTCTCGTAAACTATTTGCCCAGTCCAGCTTGATTTTTGAATAATTAGTTTCTCCACAATTAAATCTGTCTGGCACACAGGTTACCTGTGGAACTCTTGGTCTTTCAACAGCAACAGTTAAGCTCATCGGTGCTGATGGGAAAGAACACATTGCATGTTCGGTTGGAACAGGGCCAGTTGATTCGGCTTACAAGGCAGTTGATCTCATTGTGAAGGTTAGAGAGAGAAAGTAGCATCACGTTGTTACTTGTCAGACTCAGCTTTTTTCAACCTTCAACCCTCTTGACTCGTATGCTTCCCGTTGTTGTTTTACACAGGTGCCGGTGACACTTCTTGAGTACTCCATGAATGCAGTAACGGAAGGCATTGATGCAATAGCCACCACCCGTGTTCTAATTCGTGGCGAGAATGTCCATACGTCTACTCATGCTTATACCGGAGAAACAGTTCATCGAACATTCAGGTACAGTCAGTGTTCTAAGACTCCCAAGAACTCAGTATAATCGAATTGGTCAATTTTGGACCGAGATTTAAAACTCGATCTCGTTGGTTTAGTTTACAGAGTTTTCACTGGGGCAACTTGAACAAACCTGGTCAAAGTTGGTCAAATTATATTTTTATATTTCACATATGCTTATGCTTTTGTTATAACCTATTAAGTTGTTTGAAAGTATCTTATTTTACCAAATATTGTTATATTTATCTTTCATGTGAATTATATGCATATGTAATGTTTATTTAAAATAAATCGAGTTTGTCGATTTCTCCCCGAGTTCTTAGAACTCCTTGTTGTTTGAATCGCCAAGAGCAGCTTGCTCTACCTTATAGACATTTTAGACCTGAACCTGCTATTATTTAATATTTCTTGATTATTGTCACCTTCTATTCTTGATTACCAGCGGAACCGGGGCAGGCATGGACATTGTCGTATCCAGCGTGAAGGCCTACGTCGGAGCGCTGAACAAGATGTTGGGTTTCAAAGACCAGTCCCCGAAAAGTGTCAACGAAGAAAGAACTCCGGTTTCTGTCTGAATCGCAAGGTACGGGAGCTGAACTCTTCCCGTTATGCACGATGCGTAGGTTAATCTACGTATAGTGAGAGCGGAGTTTTGAATGAGGCCGTGTTCATAAATATCTGTCGTTAGGTTTTGGCTCTTGCTTTAGCTGTGAATCTGTAACTGCTGAATTTTGTGAAGAGTTTGCTGACTGAATGAAGATTTGATTTCAGTGTTTGGTCTCTTTGCTGTTGCTGGAAGCAAACATTGGTAGAGAAATTATTGATTTCTTCACTGTTGAGGAAAGCAAAAGCTTCCTTTGTTCTAAAAAGGCTCTTTCCCACCAAAGCCTTTTGCATAATTAGCTATGCACTTGAAATTATATGTTTTATCATTGCAACTGCTTCTGTATTGGGACAGTTAGGAGCCTAGAAAGCAAAGTTTAAAGTACAAGCATGAGCTTTGTACACATTTCATATTTTAATAACTATTTATATCAAAATTAACAATTTTGTTTTGTTGAGTATTGGTTGATTCTATCACAATTAAAATGATATTTTAAAAACTCTTTTTAAATGACTATAAACAAGTTGTGGTAAGCAGAGTTGTTAAATTAATTGTATTAATAAACGATTAAAAGAAATAGTTGAGGTGGGGAGGCCAAAAATGAACAATAAAGTGAAATGGGCCATCCTCTCGAGTCTCAACATATGATCATTGAATTAATTAATTTGGGATGTGGACCTAATTTGGTCAATTTTGACTTAAATGTTCTATTTTTCCCTATTCTAACTTAATTATTTATATTATATTGGAATTTTTAATTACTGGTCCTAAAACCTAGTTGTGTTTTCTAATAGGATCCAAGTACCATTATTAATATCTAAAGATTATTTTTTAGATTACAATATCATTTTTTAGATTACAATATCATCGTATCTACTCAATAACTCATGAACATTATTAAACATCGAATCATAAACTGAAGTCAGGAAAAATGTGAATATCATCGTATCTACTCAATAACTCATGAACATTATTAAACATCGAATCATAAACTGAAGTCAGGAAAAAGCACATTAGACCATTGTACGTTAAGTAACATGTTCAACGTTTAAAATTTAAAGTGTGTCATTTTCGTAATTTTGTCTTTCGGGACATTCCAACATGTTTAGATCCACACATACTGTTAAGAGAGACGAAAATGACTTTTTACATATAATAAAAAATATGTGATTGCTTAAAAGAAAAGAAAATGATCTCAAAAGAATAATTGATTTTGTCTTTACCATGCTCAGTTTCATCGAAGAACATAATCATTAAAACAAAAATTAATATTACATAATATTGCAAATATGTAGTGTACAACAATCCAATTAAATGGTTGAATTTATATCACATACAAATTAATTCAAATTGATTTTATTTTGAACATGAAGCTAGAATTTGTAGACAGCTTGAGCATGACTCTATTCCCTCATTGACCTCAGATAAAAGGATCGAGACTCAACATAATATTTAGTCGTCGTATAAAATTATATCTCTAAATACAAATCATATGTATTAATGGTTAAACATTACACTGATTAGTTCGAGAATAAACTTATGGATAGGCAAATTCAATGATGTGATTTCTTTTGAAAAATGAAGTATTTTACAAGTCAAATAATTTGAAATATTTCTTAATTTACACCCTAAAAAGACTAGCAAAAATGGTTTTTATGCAGTAAATAATATAATAAATAAAAAAGAATATTTTAATAAATGTCATAAGAGGAAGGTTTCTTAACCTTTTTTTTCAACCTCAGAAATTCCATTTATAGAGAATGAACAAAAACTATACATATCAATCAGTCAAAAAAGAAAAAAACCACAGCTCGCTCGCTCGCTTAGCTGATCTGTATCTTCTTCTTCGCTCACAAAAAGCGAATCTTTCTGCAAACCCTAGAAAGAGAGAGAGAGAGAGATAAAGAATTAAGCTTAACCAACTCTGAGAGAAACCAGGTAATTCCCTTGATTCTTTGTCGCTAATCCTCCATTTTCGGCTCGCATCTGCGCTTCTGTCTCTGTTTTTGCTGATCTGTCCCTCTCTGCTCTCTTATTTTCACTGCCTCCTTGTTCCCTTTTCCACATCCCAATTTCCAATTCCTCTCACTGCTTTTCTCAATTTTGGGGTTTGGATTTTGGGATAAAGTTTTGTTTTTTGTTTCTGGGTTTCGTTGGTTTTGATCCCTCTCTTTGATTGGTTGCTTGTGTACGTATCGTTCTTAAATGGAATCCGAATTGCATCGCCGTGGTTTGGGGGTAAGAGCTAATCGTTTTGTTCCTGATTTGGTATTTGGGTGAAAGTGAAACCCTCTTTGGTATTTTGGGGAAATTTTCCTTTTATGGTAAATTTTATAATTTTTGAGGACCCTTTTGATTGTTTTTGGTTATGAAGCTATGATTTTTTTTCATTTTTTATTTCAGAAATTTGTGGGTTCTGAATTGAAGGGCATTTACTGTAACAGTATTCCATATTTGTTGTAGTTTTGATTGTTTGTGTTCAGGGAAAGGCAAATGGTTGAAAACATGTAATTTGGGTGATGCCGTGTCTGGTTCATATGATCATTTTATTAGTTATTGGGGCAATCAGCTTTTGCTTTGGCATATAAGTAATTTGTTGTTCATTGATGTTTTTAAATAAAAGGAAGGTAATGTTAAGATAAAGATATAGCAATTTGGATGTTGGATTCGGTGATTTTGGCCTTACTTAAGAGGCAATTTGGATGTTGGATTCGGTGATTTTGGTCTTACTTAAGAGGCAATTTGGATGTCGGGTTCGGTGATAACGATATTGCATGATGGACAGATATATGGTTACAAATGGTCACAGTTGATGTATTATCTGACAGTTTGATTGCCTCTTCGCAGTCACGTGCACCTCCTCCTGGGCGCTTTGTACGTCTTAAGAATAGGAGTGTCGACGACGATTATATTCTGAGGAAAAAGACCAAGATGCGCAGGTGGCTTTGTTGTACGTGTCACATAGACGAGCCTTTCTCACCACGTGACAATGACGTCATGAAAAACCAAGCTGATGGTATGTTTCATGTACTCTTTGTACTCATGCACACTTGTTGATGGAACATTAGCCTTGTAATAATTTTATAGATTGAATTATGGTTTGCACCAGGTTGGTTTGGGGCTTATTATAGGTTATATTACTTCCATTCTAGCTGAAAATGATTTTCTGTAACAATCTTTAATTATAATTATCTGAGTTGATTTTGGTGTGCTTCAAACTTCACCAGTTTGTTGGCATAAGCTTTATGCTATGCGGATTAGCAGATTTCAATGAATCATTGAAGTCTTCAATTTCTTTTTTGTTTTTCTAGTAATAATATCTATCCTCAAGTTCGAAATGAGTTTTCTGACCATCAGTACCACATTCTCACAACAATGACCCAACTGTTGATATTCCAATACCGTACAGACCACGTATTTCTACAGCCAATGTCACCACCATCTACATTCTTGTTTATGTTCATTTCACCCCATATTAACCTTTAAACTGAAATACGTGTCATAATAGCTGCTGTTCTGCTATTTTAAAGGATATTATCATGAGATCTAATCTCAGTGTGAGCTGTGACAAAAATTTTACAAGAACTGTTACAATCTTCCTTTTGGTTATAGTTTATTTCTCCAGAAATGAACTAAAATCCAGGATTTGAGAGGGCTTATTAGAGCTATTATTTAATTATCCAAAGACTGCCTGGGGTGGTCTTTTATGTGATAGTTTGGTGAACTTTGGATCATTTTTTGTATTGTTTCCATAACTTTTAGCTTTTGCTTATTTCTCATTTTATAAGCAATCATATCAATATTGCTTCTTGTAATGTTGGGCATGTTTAAACTGTTTCATGCATTCCAGTACACCAAAAGAATAATAAGGTATCAGCTCCTGTGAAACCCGAAGCGCAAAAGTCACCACCACCTATCGAAGTGCCTGCATTGTCTTTGGAAGAGCTGAAAGAAAATACCGACAATTTCGGGTCAAAAGCATTGATTGGCGAAGGATCCTATGGAAGAGTGTACTTTGCACATTTAAACAATGGGAAAGATGTGGCTGTAAAAAAGCTTGATGTTTCATCTGAACAAGAAACGAATAATGATGAGTTTCTTACTCAGGTATGGTTGCGCTGAACACATAATTGATATTATCAACTAAACACACACACACACACACACACAGATGGACTGTGTTTGGCTGCAGTTCTTGCATGTCTGATTAGAATTTTAATTGACTATGCAATTCTATTTTGAATATGTTGTGGTTGTATACTTGTTTCCCCCTTATTATTGCACATTTGACTTCTCTGACATTCTTTATGTAGGTATCCATGGTTTCGAGATTGAAGCATGAAAACTTTGTCGAGTTGCAAGGTTATTGTGCTGAAGGAAATTTCCGTGTGCTTGCATACGAGTTTGCTACCATGGGATCTCTGCATGACATATTACATGGTATGCAAACTCATATTAACCTCGTAGTTTATAGTTTCGATTCATTTAATTTGATCTTCCCTTGTCTAATCTATTTTAATTTCTTATACTATAGGTAGAAAAGGTGTGCAAGGGGCACAACCGGGTCCGGTGCTTGATTGGATTCAGCGTGTGAGGATAGCTGTTGATGCTGCACGTGGATTGGAGTACTTGCACGAGAAGGTTCAACCATCTACAATTCACAAAGATGTTAGGTCCAGCAACGTCCTTCTTTTTGAAGACTTCAAAGCCAAGATAGCAGATTTTAACCTTTCCAATCAGGCTCCTGATATGGCTGCTCGTCTTCATTCTACTCGAGTCTTGGGGACCTTTGGCTATCATGCCCCTGAGTAATGCTTCTGAAAACTTATTGTTTATTTGCTGATGATCATTTTTAGAAGAATCAACACATGACATGGTTTTGTTAGTGTTGTTATACGCTGTTTATTTTCTTGTCACACAGCCCCCGCTAGATTTTGTCAATATTAGGACCTGTGGTCAATTGTGTTATCAGTTACTTTTTAACCTTATGATTTGGGTAATGCATGAACTCCATACCCGGTTGAAGTTATAATACATATTTTAACCACCAAGTAGGATAAAGCATGTGTGGAAAGTCATACTCATCCTTAAATTTTAGAAAGTCAAATAGGACTCTCATTGTGAGAAAGTCAAATAGGACACTCATTGTGAGACAGAGTAATATTATGTAGACAAACTTGGTTATGCAATTATGCTCTTTATGATTCCATTTTATTCTGGTTCTTGTTATCTGTATATGTTTCCCATGTATCTTGAATTTAATTAGTGCTTGTAGTGAATAAAATAATGGCCCCCGTGTGAGAGATATGTTAGGAACTCTAGATTTTTATAGAACTCAGCCACAAAGTTAGGTTTGTTCTATCCTTGAGCTGAATACACGATGTGGCACTTATAGCTTAGTGTTCTGAAAATCCATGACTTGTCCGATTAATCCCCGATTAGTACCGAGAATGCACTCTCCGCCCGACTAGCGCCTAGCGTTTTTTAGAACATTGTTATACTGCTATACATGTGAAAGCAGATATTAATTTTATTTCAAAGGCTATCACACTGGTCTTTTACCGGAGGCAGGCTCAGATATTTAGCAGGACAGTCGTACACACAATTTTTAACACTCGGTTTTGGAAGTCATTCCTCTTCTAACTGAATCATTACTTTTCTCATAGGATTTTATATTTTAGCCATAGCTCACTTTTTTCCATAATTTTGTGTTTGTGAGTGTGTATATACGAGGTTATATGCTTAACTTGGTGTGATATACAAACCCCTTTGCAGGTATGCTATGACTGGACAGTTGACACAGAAGAGTGACGTGTACAGCTTTGGAGTAGTTCTTCTTGAGCTTCTGACTGGGAGAAAACCTGTTGATCATACCATGCCTCGTGGGCAGCAGAGTCTCGTCACTTGGGTAAGTTTTCTTATCCACACACTCTTAAAATATTGGGAAAATGGCAAAAACTTGCCGTTTACTGTCACACTTTTGCAAGCGGGTGCTGTGTACCTTGCTAATGGCAAAAAATTGCTATGAACTTTGATTTTTTTGTGCAAAATGTGTATTAGTACAAAAAGGACGAAATTGCCCATAAAATTAAGACTTATAATTTCCATTGGATTATGGATATACATGGCTTACATAGTCTCGTATTTTGCTAGGCTACACCAAGATTGAGCGAAGACAAAGTTAAACAATGTGTAGATCCTAAGCTAAAGGAATATCCTCCAAAAGGAGTTGCTAAGGTCTCTCTCTTTCTCTCTCACTCTCACTCTCATTCACACACAGACACACGCTCGATGATGTTTCTGTTGGGTTATGTAACTAATCGGTAATTGGGTCTGGTAATGCAGCTGGCGGCTGTGGCAGCACTGTGTGTTCAGTATGAAGCAGAGTTCCGACCAAATATGAGCATTGTTGTGAAGGCTCTTCAACCACTGCTCAAGGCTCCAGCAGCTCCTCCAACACCCGCTCTCGACATCTAAGGATCGATCCATGTGTGAATTCAGTTTCTTGTCGTTTTCATGCGGATTTCATCAGATCATTTATACATATTTTTTCTTCCAATTTTTTTCCTTGTGATCTGTATTTACATTGCTTTCTTTGAGAGGATGGTGCTGAAGCTTGTCATGAATTGTGTTGTTTATGGGATTGGTTTGCTTAGTAACTCAAATGATGTTTTCTTGAATATGTATCTCATGAGAAACTTTACATGGAATTGGATTGTCTTGTTCATTTGAAAGCTTTATGTATGACAAATAATGTTTGGATATTTTGGCCAATTGAGTCTAATTCAATTTATTGCCCTTTAAAAAAGTCTACTTATTTTTTATTATCTTATTGGAATTTTAAATGATGGATTTAATTGGACTTTAATATACTATGAATTCCATTTGAAATGCTAGAATGATGATTATTACAATACTATGGTGGCTGGTTCGATTATTATTTTTATTATTTATAATCACGCTAAATCATATATGATTTAATTTATTATAAATTAAGGTTAGATCAAATATTTTGATTCAGATCGAATACTAATTTATTATTTCTATGATTCAAGTTTAATTTAATATTTTGGTCATTATTAAAAATTGCACAATCTTAATTGAGGTCTAGTTTGACATTTGTTAGAATATGAAATTAAAATTGAATTAAGTTTCATACTTTAATCTTTGATTGAATTGAGATTTAAATTTAATATTTTGTATTCAATATTTAACACTCGTTTCAAATAAGTGTGTTTCTTTTTTTTTTCAAATGTTTTAAATTGAATGTATTTTCTTTTTGATCACTTAATTCTATATTAGTCGTTATTTTCCCTCAAAAAATATCTCTCTAACTCTAAGAGTCTAAGTTAGTTAAGTTCTTTAATTTCATTAAAATGTATTTTAATCTGTCCGACACACTCGTGCTAAATCGAGTTCAGGTCTACCCCAAATCCTGTTTCCAAACACTCCGACAGGTTTATCCCAAATCCTGTTTCCAAACACTCCTACTGCTCTTGTCTCCTACATATACAGCAAAGTCCAGTCTCATTCTCTCTAAATCAATTGCTCTCTCTCTCTCTCTCTCTCGTGAACGAAGAAGATGATGATGATGATCGGCGAGACCATTGATTCCGATGCGCGTCCACAACAGACTCTCCAAGAACCGCAAGCCTCTCTCGACGTGATTGTTTCAGCTCTGAACCAATCCAGGCCTCACATGGCGGGTCTTTCTCGCGGCTTCTCCTCCAATGGCCTTCACAGCAAGCTCAGTCGCGCCTCCCATGGCCGAATCGGAGGCAGCCTCCAACTGGGTTTCGCCGCCGGCGCCGGAGCGGGTCAAGAACGGGTCGATTGGGTCTCTGGGTGCAGGGAATTTCAAGGGAATGGTGAAACTGGTGCAAGAGTGTCTGAGAAGAGGGTTTCTGGGTCTGTGGAAGAGATGGGTTCTTCTTCAGCTGGTGGGAGTCAAGATTTGCTGGAGAAGCAAATGGGTGTGAAAAACAAGGGTCCTTTGAGTTTGAGTGAGGCCAATTTGGGGAAGTTTGCTGAGAGAAGCTGCTTGGAAATGCACAATGCTGGTGCAAAGATGGTCTATGAGAAGTGTTCTTTGAAGGTTCAAGTGATTGATGAGACTGCTCTGTTGGAGACTGTTTTTTCTGTCCCCAAAGCCGGAAATGGCCGCGGGAAGGAGATGGGTTTGGCTGGTTCTGATAAAGAATCAGAGAAGAAAATATTGGATGAGCAGAAGGCGAAGCAGCTGAGAGGAAAGGGGAAAGGTGCAAGAAAGGCCTTTGACTCTAACAGAAGGCACAAGAATCTGATTCACGTGGCCAAAGCTCAGAGCGGAGCCAAGAGGGTGTATTCGAGGAAGGAAATGGAGGTCCTGAGGTTTGTGCAAGTCGCGGAGCAGCAGAAGATATGGAAGGAGATATACATTGGGCTCGGACCTTCTGTGGCGAGGGAGTATGATGACCTGGCCAGTGCGAGGCATCAGAAGCAAGTCCCCAGTTTCGATCCTCGACAGCAGCGCTATGGGAAGAACCAAGCTCCTGGGATTCTTGGTATGTCTTGTTCTTTGAGTAACTTTCTTGTTTGTCTGCTGAGTAAATTTGAAGTTGCAATATATATTTCTTGGTTTGTTGTGTGCAGAAGATGATAATTGGACTGCAAATCTTTGTTTGAATCAATTAAGATGGTCTCAGTTATTTTCATCACTATAGTTCCCCATCAACAACTTGTGGTGGATAATGGTGTTCTGTTTGGTTAATTAGTATATGTTTTTCACTTTTTGGAGGTGGAGTATATTGAAATAGTTCTGCCTGGCTATGCATGCTTTCATTATGTATGATATGATTGTGAGGTTCCAATTCCATGTAAAACATTAACAAATAGAACAAAAACTATGACTGTTTTTGCCTTGAGTTTTTCTTGTCTAAGTTGCATTAACCATGCTGTGATTACTTATATGAATACAAATGTGTGCTTGCTGCAATGCTCCAAATCTATATTTGATTTCGATCACTGTTGGATTTACCTAAAATAAGATGATATGGGCATAGGAATGGGGATGCCTAGATATTTGATCATCGGTTAGATTCTCATTATGTGATAGAAGAGAAGCAGTTCAATGATATTGTTTAGTCTCTTAAAGTTACTGCATTACTTGTTGGACTATAGAGTGTGCTTCTGGTAGTGTCATTGCTTACACATTGGCACAAAACTTTCATACATTGTGCCTTTATTGTGGATGTTTGATTCCATATGCTGAGAATGATAGGGTCTAATCAATGATCACACTGTCAATTACACTCATACAATGTAGCTCAAGTCTTGAACTCTTTTTTCTCAATAATATCTGCTGTGTGTTTAAATCCTTACATATTTCTGAATGTGTGCCAAATTGATGGGTTGGTTCATCTTGTCCTGTTTACAGGTGTTGCCAGCAGGGGAAGGGGGTACCATACGAACGTGTTTGTGCACTGAGGATGACGAAAGACAACACACACACACACCTGAGCTGAGATGAGGTTTTTGATCTGTGGTTACTTTGGCAAATCATTGTTTGCTGTATATTCTTGGATAGCTCTTTTTGCTGCTGTACAGAAGAAGCAAATTTGTTCATACAATTGTTGAAATGCTGCACAATTTGTAACAATTGTTTTGCTCCCATTCCTTCATGTATAGTATAGTACACAGTATAGTAGTAGGCTGGTCTCAGTCTCAGTCTCAGTCTCAGACAGCACAAGTACTTTTGTTCTTGTTGTATCTGATAACAAGTTCCCATTGTTTTGTAATGAGCAGAAGCAATAAAATGAAGCCATTCTTGTCATGATCACTTGGATATTGTTAGTTACTGTCTTCTCTTTGAATGAAGAAGCTTTATGGGTTACAAAACTGTTTGTGCTCTTACTCTACTTATATGTTAATATTGCAGATATGAATTCTGAAAGTGAAGATTTTCTTCTCATAAGCTTTAACATTTTAGATTAATTCGAACTTGAATAGAGATCGAGTTAAGTGAGTGTATTTTCAAGCCGTTCTGAAGGCAAACATGGTTTTTTTTCCAATCTAACCCTACCAATCTGAGGCTCGAATTATATTACGAAAGACAAATTGACAATCAGCTGAACTGAACGGTGGAAGTCGAAAAAGACGTATCAAACTTTAACGTTACAAATTATTTCACTTTATCGTTTGTAGTTCGGTACATTTAATAGATAACTACACGTAGTAATAGAAGTAATAATTTACAATGCCTCTTAGGTCACATTTTTTTTCCAATTATTTATTAAACATACCAGATTAAGTGCCTAAATTTTTTTATTTTTAATATCATAAAATAGTCTAAGCTGAAGGGTATAATCGTATTTTCAATGCGGCTTTGAATCGGATGAAGGGTACAATCGTAGTTTCACATCTTCCCTGCTAAAAAAATGACATTTTTATTTCCTCTCTGAACCAAATCGCAACCATTTGCCATCGCCCACAGCGCCACCGATCCACCCAGAAACCCCCAAAATCGCAGGTCGGTTCTCGTAGCTCTCTCCGCCATGGCCAAGGCCGCATCGAGCTCTCTGATGCAGAACCTGAAGCGATTCTTCAGGAAGCCGTGGGAGATCACCGGGCCCTGCGCCCACCCCGAGTACAAGCACGCCGTGCCCGGCGCCACCGAGTACCGCCTCCGGTGCCCAGCCACCACCGAGCAGAGGGCTATCGTCCCCACCTCCGACCCAGAGACCGTCTTCGACATCAAGTACTATTCCCGCGACCAGCGCGGGAACCGACCCCCGATCCGCCGCACCGTCATCGGGAAGGCCGATGCGGTGAGGATGATGGCGGAGAGGAAGGGTTTTGACCCTTCTGAGTTTCCTCCGGTTTACCTGACGGATACGGTCGAGGAGGACTACAGTGCCAGGGGCGGAGGCTACCAGTAGTTGGGTATTTTCTGTTTTCTTTTCTATATCTCTCTGTTTGGGAATTTTGATTTTGTTGGTTTGGGATTTGCAATTGGGGTGGTGGGGTTGGGATTGTTTTGGTTTGATGAGTATTGGGTTTGTGAAGTTTCAATTTTTTTTTTGTGTTGATGTGTTTAGGGTCGATTGGTTTGTATGTTGTGTGCAAATTGGGATTATTGGGAAGATGGGTTTGTTTTCAACAATTCCTTAGTTATGTTGTGGAGTAAGCTTGGAAAGTTTTAATCTTGCAGTTTCTGGGTTTTGCAATTGGGTTGGGTTGGGATTGTTTTGGTTTTATGAGTATTGGGTTTGTGAAGTTTCAATTTTTTTTGTGTTGATGTGTTTAGGGTCGATTGATTTGCATGTTGTGTGCAAATTGGGATTATTGGGAAGATGGGTTTGTTTTCAACAATTCTTTAGTTATGTTGTGGAGTAAGCTTGTGAAGTTTTAATTTTGCCGTTTCTGTCAAATGGTGAGTTTTATTGTGAAGTTAGGGATGGGGATGAGGGTATGTTCGGATTTTGTTAAACACGAGGACAGATTGAAGGATGTTTGACTGTTTGTAATGCTCTTCTGATGGGAAATTATATGCTAAATGCATTATCATACTTCCTGAAGTTCTTGGTGGGTTTGTGGAAATAATTTATTTTTGATGGATTGGTTTGTGGAAAGTTTTGGGGATGTATCAGTTTGTGGAAGGATTAGATTTTACTTCCTTGTCCAAAATAAGATGATGGAGGTGGATTTGCCGTTGGCACATTCTGGTGTAATTTATTACATTTTAGCTTTGATTTTTTTCTTTTCTGGAACATAATGTGTTAGTGGCTTGTGCAATGTGTTGCGAATTTCACATGTTTAGTGATGAAGAGTAACCCTTGAAATTATAGATTAGTAGCAGCCTAGTCAATGTTTGGAGATGGCATTTTGGTTTATAGTTTTATATGAGGGAGGAAATATTGAGATAAGGTGTATGTATGGAAATGAAAATGATAGTGGTTTGAGTTGTTATGCATTTGAGTTGAGAAAAGCTTGGTCCATTCGCAAGACATTAGGTTTCCAATAGACTATATAGGAAAAAAGTAGTTTGGTTTACGGGAAGAAGTGGCAGAATAATAAATATGTTGATTTTAGGGACTACAATTGAGAAGGATGTTATCAACTATATACATATGAACTTCTAGTGATGAATTCAAGTGAAAATAAATGTGTAGTATACCCCGATTTTTATGCAATAAGAATTTTGAACAAATAATTATTATTAGAGAGGTTAAGTTTCTAGCATGCTACTATGCCAAGAAGTGTTTAAAATCGAGTAGATTTGTTCACTCTTTACCATATTCTAAATGTCTTGATGGATTGCAACTTCATGAAATATATTGATGAAGCACGCTTGAGGCTTTAGTTAACCATCATAAGTTTTAAGTTAAAGACACATTCTGATTGAATAATCGGCTTTCATGGATACAAGATGTCACTATGAAATTATGCCAATTCTTAGCAGGTGTGCTAGGGGCTGATTCTTAGTCAAATGACAATTGTAAGATCCAGTTAAAATATTAAATAATATCTAGACATTTGGAAGTAATTCTCGGGCAGTGTTCTAAAAATCTCTAGGCTCTAGTCGGACGGAGGGCCTTTTGGGGACTAATTGGAAATTATAGAGGATTAATCAGACAAGTCGGGGATCTTTAGAACACTGTACTCGGGTCATATTCATGCTTGTTGTATTATTCATAGTACAGTTTGCCTCATAGGATCAATTCATATTTTCAGCGGGTAGGTGTAGAGATAAAGAGAACGACCAAGTAAACTGATGATTTCTACTTTGCTCGGGTTGCAAAAGACTTCATGATCAGAATCAGAACTCAGGAGTAGGTAGCCAATACATTCATGTCATTGTAAGGCAGCATTGTAGGTTGAAATCTTATCATGTGCCATTGCTTCTGATGCATGATTACCATTTGTTTTGCAGTAATAGTTACGTCAAGATTATTTTTTCACACCCCCGGATATATGACACTGACTTGGCTCTTTTGTTTGACTTGTTCAGGCTTCTGCTGGAGCGTGGGATCTGATCATAAGGGAAGACAGATCCAGGGAACGAGAAATAATTCAGCTTTTGTGTTTTGTGGACAATTTCTCAACACTGTCATTTTAGCGTTACACAGAGCATATCTGTTGTTTGATTGATGTTGGCGAATAATTTGAGGGAGACAGTCTAATGGTACTGTGTTGTTACTCTTTTGAAGAATTTATTCATGAAACAGCTTCTGAGAAATTTAAATGCTATTCTAAATAAATGGTGTTGAGTTGCAATATGCCAATGTCGCTGTATTGTTACTTCTTTCAGTGTTCTGAAACTCAAGTGGGCTGAGCCATTGTTCTAAAAATCTCCGACCTGTCCGATTAGTCCCTTATCAATCCCCGACTATTCTTCTACTAATTTTCTGTTAGTTCTCAATTAGTTATTGAATTTAATTTATTTTTTAATTAATCTCTGACTAATCCTCAGATGCTCTCTCTGTCCAATTAGTGTTTACTGTTTAGTAGAACACTGGGCTGAGTTTTAAAACTTGTTTAGGTGGGTCAATTTTATCAAGCTATCACTCGACCTAGTCAAATATTACTTTTATTTTTAAAAACAATTTGTGTTTCTGGTTTAACTTATTATTTTGAACTTATATATACATAATATTCATTCATTTTAATATTTTATTAATAGAAAATGAGTTTTTCAGATTTTTATTCAGTATCATTACAACTTGGGATGCAAATTGCCAACTTCACTGGAGTTGCTCTAAGCTCTTTAAGGTTTGAGTAAAAAATTTAAAAGTGTAAAGCTAATGTAACACAAATCATAACGAAGACCCTGCTTTTAATTGCATTCAACAATCAGAACAATACCGTTTGTAATGGACAAACTTATATCCCATTTTGCGAATGCAATTGCAAAAAAAAAAAAAAAACCTACCCAGTGGTAAGTTCAGGTACAAATCCATTTTTTCCCTTTTCTGCTTTCTAGTAAGAAATAGAGTTGGTAAATCATCAGAGAAGTTTTTCAGCGCAATCCACTGACTAACCACGCAAATACAATGAACAAATTCTACGTCTATATTGGGCAGTATTTTTACAAATGGGCTTTGTGTGACCACACATCTTTCATTGGTCCTTCAGTTCGAGGGTTTACACAGGCACCCGCTTTCCACGGTTCCGGTCAAAGAACTGCACAGAGGAAGGACAAATTGGCAAAATAGAAGAAGCAAAGCGAAATCGAGATAAATTCAAACAGCAGCAATAGTATTGAGTTTTGAAGGACCTTTTGGGCAGTGAACAGTAACATAACACAGAGCTTAATTAACTACATCTCAGGAGATTTTTTTTGTCCCTTGTTTCAACTCTCTTTCCAATCATATATTTCGTATTGAGTTGTTTAAGCATTGCACTATAACCAAAACTGACTTTTCAGTAAATTTTAAATTAATTATTTTATAGTAAGTTCTGATTTGCCAATTCTCATAACCTTTTGAACATCGGAAATTGTATATGTCATGATAAACTAAAACACTGAGACTACATAATAAGCAACTATACAAATAATAGATGGATACCAATGTGCAATAGCAACCATGCCTTAGCTTAGCTAAAGGCAGGGGAAAACAAAGCAAAATACAAAATCATCATATTTTACAAACTAATCATTCTTAATTCGCGAAACCGTCATTTTTAGTCATGTAAATAATGGTGTGTACTAGACTTCATGTACATTGATTTGATGAATGCTTACCATAAACGAGAAACCTTCTTTATTATGAATATCTAAAGATCTAGAACGAGTTCTACACCCGTTCCACAAGTAGGTATGTACAGGACCACTCAACACAGTATCTTATACTATGCAATTATAAAAATGCCATATGCACAACATATGTTGTTGAGAAAGCAATAAACTCAGCTCTGAAGGAGACGTACCGATCTAATAAATGGTTGTTGGAAAATCCAGCCAAGAATGGGTATCTTCTGAACAAAAACTGACAGTGTTGGCCAGAAACCGCTGCAAAATACATTCCATCAGCAACTCAATGAAAGTACCAAGAAATGATGATATGTAAAAACGAACATTCAACTAAAACAGCAATGCTAAATGATATGTACCTGAAGAGCACAATGAACCCATAAGTCTCCAGAATCATACCCAGAATGGGCCATCCTATGACAACAAAGAAGAAGCCAGCACCAAACGAAATTGTTCCCTGTCAATCAATGAAAACAAAATGTGAGACAAGATTAAGAGATGAACCCAATCATTGCCCTGCAAAAATAAATGAATTAAACAAATAAAACCTTAAAATTCTGTCGCTTCATGAAAAATTGCATGGTGGACTTTGGACCGATGGTTAGAGTCACCCCGGAGAAGAAGAGAATCTGATAATATGGCCCAAAGAAAGAAGAAAAAAAGAATCACAAACATGCTCATATAAAATGTAAGCAAAACAGTTGGGAGCCTTAGTGATAGAGTGAATAATCATATGACCCTTACATTCCCCATGGCAAGTAACCCCTTGTCAAAGAAGAATATTATTCCGAGGAATGAAAAGAACACTCCAAATCCTGTCAATCCTAGCCCAATCTCTGTTTCACGCATAATTGCATCTATCAGTTTGGCATGAAAAGTAACATAGTAGACTAATAATCAATCTAAACAACAACAAATTTTAACAAGATGATGATTCATATTGAAAGTAACAAACAGTTATAGATTACCACTAACAAGATTTCAAGACGCAATAAATTGATATTAAGGAATCTAATATAGTAATATTGGGCAGCTATAAAAGCAGAAATGAAATAAAATCAGGCCTTTACATGAAACATCAGGGATAATTGTATAACTGCAAAATGAATGAGTACATACTTCGTAATAGATGACTGTAATTATAATTGAAAGGAAAACGAACAGCGAACGATTTTAGAATAAAAGATAATTACTTAATCTAAGAGAACAATAGGCAAATTCTACTGCAACATTAAACAGGACTTAAAATAACTTTGGGCTAGCCCAAAGATCACGCCAGTTCCAAAACTAAGGTATCGTCAAAAATCAAATGAATAGAGCCCAATTTTTTCAATTCCTATCTTGCTCCTATCATCTTATATCTCAACATAAACTAAAAATTGAGGATCAGCAACTCATTAAGACATAAGTATACATTTAGCTTGCTACTAAGTTTTTCATTTCATTTTCCACTTTCTTTACCTTCTCCAGCTATTCTTATTCTTACTCTTCTTTTAGTGTTCCAACTACAATAGTCGCAACATCTAACAAGACAGGTCCATATTTAAAATTCTTCACAAAAATTCACAGATTCTTACAACATTGCAAATTCATTTCACAATTCACATCCAACACCATTTACCAGATCTAAATAAGCTACCATAATTCATCAACGTCCCATATCAACACAAATCACATATACATTGAACTATTGAAGAGAAAAGGAAAGCTGAAATGACAATCTCACTCACTTTTCCTGTCATTCATCTCGAAAGAAACCATCGTGTCCGCGATTCAGAATCTCAGAACACGTATCGCCTTCACTGCAATTCAAATCAAGAAACAACGAAACACCTGAGATCCGCACAGAACGAAACGAAACGGAACGGCTCAAACAAACAGCAAATGACAAACTTAGGGTTTCCGATTATACCGAGTTGGAATCGGCAAGATCAGAGCTGATTCGGCGGCGAAGATCTCACGAAGAGCTGCAAAACAGATATCGAATCGAACAATTCAATTCACAGCAGCGAACGGATTGATAAATCAGGCTTTGTCGCCGACAAAAATTAGCAATTCGAAGTTTCCGTCAAAATATATATCTGTTTCTCGGCAACCAAACAGAAAATCAAATCCAGTGAATCGCGAGAGAGAGAGAGAGAGAGCGAACCTGATGCGAGAGTGAGAGAGATATGAGAAATTGATAACAGAGAGAGAGAGAGAAAATGATGATTATGAAGAAATTGCAGGTGATATAGTTTTGTTAAGCTTCGGTTTGTTTGTGATAATATATAATTTGCCTCAGTGACGCTGTCTGGCCAATAGCGTATGAGAATTTTCTATAAGCTCGTTACGTTTCATTTTTCATTTTATTTTATTTATAAAATTGTAGGTCAATTATTTCGAAACTAATATAGTAATAAAGGAAATTGGGTTGCAATAATCGGGTGATTATTTGGATAAATTTAGATCGACATGTAATGTAAAGAAATTGATTTATAAAATTAATTAGTCATTTGAACTTTACTTTTTGAACTAGTTATACAATTTATTCATTTCAATAAAGTTAAAAAAAAATTTATCCAATCTGAACATCATAAAATTAATACATTCAAAATTTTCAGCAATATTAATTTATAGACTTTAGTTACAGAAGGGCGTTTAACATCGAAAATTATACTTTCTAACTATGAATCATTTAAGTTCGGTTCTTTTCGATTAACTTCACATTTTGACTTATAAGAATCATGTAGAGACACCAACATGCTACAAGTCAACTTATTGAAATATTTAACCAAAATTGAACCATTTTTCAAATATAATTTAGTTTAATACTCGGCTCACAACCGACTCTCGAATCAAAATAAACATTCTTACGAAAGTCGTAACATAATTGCTGAAAAACACGTGATCAGGGCAATCCCCACTGACATCATCTGTATTGGGATAAGAACATAAACCACAAACACAATTCAAAGGTTAAAAAATGAAAATAATAACCAAAATTTAGCAAAATACGAATTAATAAACCTTTGCACTGAGTTCATGTTCATTTCAAATCTACACAAAAAAATAAATAGAAAAAAATATGAACGTTATGTATGCATCTTGATCAGCATCGTAAAAGTTAGGCGCTAGTCTGTCAGGCAGACCCAACTACATTTGCCTAGAACTACCTAGCCAACTTAAACCGCCTGATGTAAAATCGGGTGAGTGTTGTGAAAATACATGCCTCTCGATACCAAAGCATCATCGCCTATGTCCTCCAGGAGAGCGCATTGGCGGACTGTCAAAATCGAGAGACGTTGCCTGAGCTGGAGAGGAGGAGGTGTGGCAAGATTGTTGCAGCTTCCAATATTCAGCTGTTGCATAGACGACAAATCAGCTATCCATTCCGGTAGAGTCCTCAGGCTGTCGCAGTGATAAAGCTCTAGTCTTTTCAGTGACGAGAGCTTGGCCATCCATTCTGATAACTCCCCGAGCCCACCAAATCCATGTATGAACATAGCTTGTAAATCACAGGCATGTTGAAGCTGGTCAGGTACAAACTCCAGCTTTGGCCACCCAAACAAGCGCACTGTTTTGAGTGACTTGAACAAATTCAACAGGGAGGCGGCTCGGCCCTCCCTCGTCGTCTCCACCTAAGGAGGACAGTTTTAAGCATTTCCTTATCGTTATGGAGGAGAGAGCGTGGCAGTGTTGCAAGCCTGTGATTGCTGTCAGATTGGGGCAAACCGAAATGCTCAGCTTCTGGAGGGAGGAGAGGGGCTTGATACTGCTACTGGTTGGACTAATGTGTTTCAGAGAAGGGCAGTCACGTATGGTTAGCTCTTGGAGAGAAGCAAGGGTCTCGAGTTTCTCCCCCAGATACTTCAGATTCGGACACTCAACTATGCGAATTGATCTGAGCGAAGAAGCTACTGAAGAATTGGGGTAATCGACTTCAATCAGTGATTCCATATCACAAACACCTCTTATAGTAATGGAAGTGAGGTTCTTATTGTTTTGTAGTATATCTTGTGGCAGACATTTCAATCCTTCTTTCACATCCCCTATGTCAAGTGATGCAAGACAAGTGAGGTTGCTGAGACTCTTCGCGAATGACTGAGGCACGCTTCTGACTTGAAATATCCTCAATTCCTTCAGTAAAGGAAAATCATAATGATTAGGATTGTTAGGGAATGATTTCAGCTTTGGACAGCAAAACACGGCCAACTTCTCGAGACAAGGGAAGGCGTTCATCAATCCCTTCCGTTCATCATCTGCTTCCAGTCCGTTCCATTCCACGAGCTCGCTCATCTCTTGCAGCTTCAATGCTTTCAACGCCGGAAAGGTTGCAATGCTCATCTCCGTTTCACCATAGAACTGATCCGAGACGCTTCCTATGCATTTCACCTTGTGGAGTCCAATTATCTCGAGAGCCTTAAGGCATGGTAAATGACCGAGCATGGGAACCTCTTCGCATTCGCTGCAGTCCTTTAACACTATCTCCACCAAATTGCCAAGCAGTGTCATGTTCTTCACCCATGATGGAAATCCATCGCCTCTGTACCTTTTAATCGTCAAACTTCTCAAATTTCGATGCGGTTGAAGACCCTCCAACACTTCTTTGTCTCTGTTACATTCACTGCCCTCAACTGATCTGTGACCCCATACAAATACAAGTTTCTTCAATCTGTTTTTTTCTCTTATATTTGCTTTCCTTGCTTCCCCTCCATTTGGTACCCTTTCAAGACAGTAAATACCTAATTCTCCCCCGAGTTTCTTCAGGCTTCCTAGCTCATCAATTCCATGTCCCCTTTCCGAACCCACAGCAAAGAAAGACAATGTTTGGAGATGAGTCAGCTGCCCCATATGGATTGGCATGTTCTTCCACAAAACGGAATGAGAAGATCCGTTGTCAATGAGAAGATGTCTCAAGTTGGTTAACTTCCTAAGATCTTTCGGAAGCCTATTAAGATTAACACAACCCTGAAAACCCTGAAATTTCAGTGTCTGCAGATTGTAGAGCTGAGAGATAACTTTTGAAAGCGAGTCGCAAATGCTAGATGGTATTTCAATGTATCTCATGTGTTTCAGTTCAGTAATAGACATTTGCGGCTTCTCCAGATCAATTTTGCTAGCAAGCAAGCTCCGGTAGTGTGACTGTTGTACGCTTTGATCATAAACAGAAAGTGCCAGATCATGGACAAGATCATGCATCTTGCAGCTTGCAATATCTCCATACTCATCCCTACAGACATCTTGAAATAAAGAACTCAACAGTAAAACATGAAAAAACTCATTGCCTACCTCCTCCATCTCCATCGTGCTTCGCTCGGGTGGCTCAAGCAGACCTTCAGCCATCCAGAGTTGCACTAGTTGTTCCCTCTCCATCGCGTGATCCTTGGGGAAAGTAGAACAATATGCAAAACATTGTTTCAACTGTGGCGGCGATAAATGATCAAAACTGATTCGTAGAGCGGATAAAACTTCATCCTTTGTAGTAGGGGAATCCCAGATCTCATCTGCTTGAACGTGCAACCAGTCTTCTTTATTTTCTTTGGATCGCATCATACCGCCAAGTACTTTTGCTGCCAATGGCACTCCTTGACACTTCTTCACAAGATCTAATCCTATCGCCTCCAAATCTTGGGTGATTGGTATATTTCTAAAAGCTGTTTCCTTGAATATGGACCAACATTCATCATCAGACAAGTTTTTCAGCTGAACCCTTTCAATTGCTTCCATCACTGAAGCCACTCCATTGCTGCGAGTTGTTACAAGGATGCTACTTCCCCTTCCCATGTTGCTCCTCAGCAAACAAGTTTTAAGGTTGTCCCACTTTCCACGATCCTCGTTCCAGACATCATCAAGGACAAGAAGGCACTTCTTTCCTTTCAATTCTTTTTCAAGACTGAGGCATATGGACTCCAAAGCATCTTGCTCATACTTTCTTTGCCCTCCTGACAGTACCTCGAGCGTATTTTTCAAAATGGTTGCGACCTCAAAGTTATCAGAAATGCATAGCCAGATTGTGACATCAAAATGGGTTTTGATCGTGTCGTGATTGTAGACAAGCTGAGCAAGTATAGTTTTCCCAAGTCCGGCCATCCCTCCAATGGCAAAGACAGGGAAGGCTTGCTCTTGACTGCGGGAGCCACTAATCAACAACTGGACAATATGAGAAACCTCGTCGTCCCTTCCCACGACCTTGGAGTCATCAACATAAGACTGACTCTCCCACTGTTTCCTCATTGGTTGAGGAGGAGAAAGTCCCTGTAAGCACGGCCTGCTTTGAAGGCCAAACTTGTTGGCCTCATCTTGAATTCTTGTCAAGGTCATGTTGATGTCCCTGATCTTACGAGCCATCACGAAACGGAAAGCAACAGGATTGTTGGGAGAAAAAAAGTTGCTCACCTTTCTGGTCAGCCTGCTTTGATGCTGACAACGGAGATTCTCATAAACAAGATCGTCCAAAGCATCGCGAGCTTGGTAGGCAACATCAGTAAGGTTGTTGAGCCAAAGCTTCAATGCACGATCCGTGACTTGCCGGTCCAGAGCATCATGTAAGAAGGCATTAAGCATGGTGAGTGAAATGCGAAGCTTGGACAGCTCTGCCTTGAAACCGCCTGCAACGCCAATCTGGTCAGCAGCAAGCGAGATGGCCCTCTTCAGCAGTTCCCCCACGAGAACACCAACCAGCGCCCCAGCCATACTGATCAATCACTGGTATGAAATTAAGCAATAATCAATCAGAGCCAGAGCCAGAGCCAGAGCCAGAGAAAAAAATGAGATCAATCAAAGGGTTTTCAATATTTAATACATATACTCCAGTCTTTGACTTACCTCCATCTATCCCTTCTAATTAGTTCTATAGTTGACTTGGACATTTCTGGTCTTCTCACTAGTACATGTGCTTTCACCAATTGGCTCCATCTTTCAATTATTTCGGCTTCAGAGCCCATTTTCACACCGTATTTCTGGTCTTCCCCTAAGTTTCTCATAATCAATGCACATCTCTTGCCCTATTTTTAAGCATTATACTCACTCAATCCCTTGTTCTGTCTTATTGAACTTGATATTGATATTAACAACATCAATTTCATTACAAGTCAATCAAATAATCAGATTATCTAATACCAAAAACCCAATGGTAGTAGTCATTGTGAACAACACATCACATAATCAATACAATACAATACACACACACACACATACATATAAATTAGTACCTGAAAGTTATTTAACCAAATAAACCCAAAATTATACCTCAAGGAACGTAAAGCTTCTGCTTTTCTTCTGAGAAAAGAATGGAGATGCCAGATCCGTGCCCTAGAGCTCACCATCGCCGTCGCTGTTACTGTTGTTCTCTCCTGTCCCGTGCCTTTCAAAGCTCGCTTTCGCCGAGCTCTCGGGTGGTGTCTCCGCCATGTCGCTGTCCTCTTTGAGAGGACCCTGAAACCTTGACTCCACCATTATTGCCTGTATCGGACCTTGACCTCTCCGATCGGAGCCCAGTAATGGCCTCTGAAGCATCTTCTGGTACCGCCAAAGTGACGACAGCAAATAGAGAGAGATGGGCTCTAACTAAAACGACAGCGTACAAAGAGGACGAAACGGTGCCGTTTTGCAATAAGTGGGTATAAAGGAAAAAGGCAAATTCTGCATATTCATATGAGAAATAATTTAAATTCAATTTCAAATCAATTCATTTCACAATCGAAACATAAATACCCTTACATAGTGTAGCAGCCCAAACTAATGGGCCTAAAATGGCCCAAGCCAATTGGCCCAAACCCACATGAATCTTGGAGAGTTCTCTAGATTCTTCCCGCCCGAATTGCCCAAATTGCCCGAAACTTGCCAAGCAAGCTACCAAAGATATTTATATAGGTATGAATATTTTATTTAGGATATTTTTGTAGAGAAATCTAGAGGATTAATCCTAACCCTCCAAAGTGGAATGTACAAATTAATCCTAACCGTCCATTTAGGTAGAAACCTACTATAAATAGAGGTGGTGTCATTTGGCCAAACCACTCAAGCATTGTAAACACATCCACGTGTAATACAAAGAGCTCTTACACATCTTTCTCTCGTGTTCTCAAGTTTCCTTCCCTCTCTTTCGGGTTTTCTTGCTTTCCTCTTGTTCTTACATTGTTTCGTGTAGGATCAAGGCTGACTTAGGGCGTGCACAAGGAGTGCTAATCACCTAAGTGCCGGACGTACCTCGAAAAGCTAAAGGGGAAGCTCTCGGGTCGTCACAGTTGGTATCAGAGCTGGTCGTTGGGGACACGATCAAGGAAAGCATGTCGGATATTGCCGTTGGAAGCACACCTTCTCAAAGCGACACTCTGCATTCAGGTGTTCGGACACGGGGAAGGTCGAGGGATGCAAATGTCGCGCAAGAGTCCATTGGTGCCAACCTTCAAGCTGTCGTGGGGGAGATGAAGGACAGGCTGGATGCTGCCGAGCAAGACCTGCGCGATCATGGGGAAGATCTTAAAGCCATTAGTGAAGGCATGGAGGAGCTCGAAGGATCTATGGATGTCAAGATGGAGGAGATCCGCCAAACCGTTCGCGATCTTGGAGACTCTTCCCGTCGCGAGCAAGTGGTGCTTGAGGGAAAGTTCATGGAGGCACTTAATCAAATTCAAGCTAGTCTCGAGAGACAGGTCGCGGAGCTAAGAGCTAGCCTGGAGGAGACGCGAGCTGACTGGGCCATATGTCGGCGAGCGGTTGCAAGCGGCGTGATGGGAGCGCAAGGGCGGGAGGTTCCGCGTGTGGATGCTCCAAAGCCGAATAGCTACGGTGGACAACGCGATGCCAAGGAAATTGACAACTTCATTTGGCACATGGAGCAATACTTCGAGGCGCTGAACGTAATGGACGATAGGACGAAACTGCGCACAGTTGTTCTTTACCTTTCGGACACGGCGGCAATATGGTGGAGGCGCAAACACGCAGAAGCACAACAAGGTAACCCCTCCATCACAACTTGGGATGAATTTAAATTCGAATTAAAGCGTCAATTCTTTCCGTCCCACGCTGTTCACGATGCACGCTTACGAATGCGAGAGTTGAAACATACCTCTTCCATTCGTGAGTATGTGAAAGAGTTCTCGGCGCTCATGCTCCAAATCCCCAATATGGGAGAGGAGGACTTGTTATTCAACTTTACAGCTGGGCTTAAACCATGGGCGCGGACGGAGTTGGACCGACGCGAAGTGCGGGACATCTCAACGGCACTCACCGTGTCAGAATCCTTGATGGAATACCATCAAAGTGAGAGGGGCGAACCGTCAAGATCAAAACATTCCAAGGCAAGTGCGAGTCCAAGCCATGCCGCCAAACCCCATAACCAAGGAAACGGTGGGGGAGCACCCAAGATGTTATCCCAAAGGAGCAACAACAACAAATCTGCGTGGAAAACACTACGGAGTACCGAAAAGAGGGATCGCACGCCAGGGAGCTGTTTTCTCTGCAATGGGCCACATTGGGTGCGAGATTGCCCAAAGCGCAATAGACTTAGTGCCATGCTCGAGGAGGAGCCTGTAGAGGAAGTCGCGGAGGAGCAAGCCAACTTGGGAAGTCTTTGCCTTAGTGCATTGGCAAAGCGGACGGGAAGACAAGTTCAAGCAAAGGAAGGAACACCTATGGAAAGGACTCTCCTATATGTGAATGGAGAGCTTAATGGAAAGATAGTGTCCATCATGATCGATACCGGCGCCAATCACAACTTCATCCGCAAGAAGGAGGCGGAACGACTCGGGTTGACGATGCAAAGGAGTGCTGCCACCCTCAAGACCGTCAACTCGAATCCTATCCCAGTAGAAGGCGTCATCCATGATCAAGACATAAGGCTAGGCGCTTGGAGAGGTAAGGTCGATCTCACGGTGGCAAGGATCGACGATTATGACATCGTGCTCGGCATGGAATTCATGAGAAGGCATCATGCATTCCCAATTCCGCACGAGAATGTCTTCGTAATACTCTCAGGAAGTCAACCCACCGTCATGCGAGGTACACCTACTCCCTCTCTTCAACTTAAAATTAATTCTATGATTTTGTCGGCCATGCAAGTAAAGAAGGGCGTCAATAAGGGAGAGCCAACATTTCTGGCCACTCTCAAGGAGGAGAAGCCTCTAAGGGATTATGTTACAGTACCAAAGGAGATCGAGGGAGTACTGATCGAGTTCAAGGACGTCATGCCTCCTGAGCTGCCAAAGAGACTACCTCCACGGAGGGAGGTGGATCACAAGATTGAATTGGAGCCCGGTGCCAAACCGCCGGCAAGAGCACCGTACCGTATGGCTCCGCCGGAATTGGAGGAACTCCGAAAGCAACTCAAGGAGCTGCTAGATGCCGGATACATCCGTCCGTCCAAAGCCCCTTTTGGTGCACCTGTGCTCTTTCAGAAGAAAAAGGATGGTTCGTTACGCTTGTGCATCGATTATCGGGCGCTTAATAAGGTAACCATCAAAAACAAGTATCCCATCCCTTTAATTGCTGACCTGTTTGATCGCCTTGGGCAAGCCAAATATTTTACGAAACTAGATCTTCGATCCGGGTACTACCAAGTGAGGATTGCGGAGGGAGATGAGCCGAAGACCGCGTGTGTGACCCGCTATGGCTCATACGAGTTCCTAGTGATGCCATTCGGACTCACAAATGCCCCCGCAACCTTCTGCACACTCATGAACGAAGTACTCCATCCGTATTTAGACCGGTTCGTGGTGGTTTACTTAGACGACATCGTCATCTATAGCAACACTCTAGAAGACCACGTACAACAATTACGAACTGTCTTCAAGGTCTTGCAAGAGAACAATCTCTACGTGAAGAAGGAGAAGTGCTCATTTGCGGAGGAGGAAGTCCACTTCCTTGGACATATTATCAAGGAAGGACAACTACGCATGGACCCGGACAAGATCAAGGCGATTGTAGATTGGGAACCGCCAACAAAAGTTCCAGAGTTGCGGTCTTTTCTTGGACTTGTCAACTACTATCGGCGGTTTATCATGGGATACTCCTCCATCGCAGCACCGCTCACGGATATGTTGAAGAAGAATAAGTCGTGGGTATGGACGGACGAATGTCAGAATGCCTTTGAGAAGCTTAAGGAGGCAGTCGTGAAGGAGCCGGTCATGGTGTTACCAGACTACGAGAAAGTATTCGAGGTGCACACGGACGCGTCGGACTACGCCATCGGTGGAGTACTCATGCAAGGCCGGCATCCCATTGCATACGAGAGCAGGAAGCTCAATGATACGGAGCGGCGCTACACGGTGCAAGAAAAGGAGATGTCTGCTATTGTGCATTGTTTGCGGACATGGCGTCACTACTTATTGGGCAGCAAGTTCGTGGTGAAGACTGACAACGTTGCCACGAGCTACTTCCAATCGCAGAAGAAGTTGTCTCCAAAGCAAGCTCGCTGGCAAGACTTTCTCGCGGAGTTTGACTACATCCTGGAGTACAAGCCGGGCAAAGCCAACACAGTGGCAGACGCTCTTAGTAGAAAAGCAGAGTTTGCAGCCATTACTCAGCTCGAGGGACAACTGCTCAGCTTGATCAAAGAGGGGCTCAAGCACGATGCAGTAGCACGTCAGCTCATGGAGCTTGCTAGCAAAGGGAAGACCCGCGAGTTCTGGATAGAGGATGGCCTACTCCTAACCAAGAAACGGCGGATATTTGTTCCAAAGTGGGGAAACCTGCGGAGGAATCTACTAAAAGAGTGCCATGATACGATGTGGGCAGGACATCCGGGTCAACGACGGACGCGAGCATTATTAGAGGCATACTACTACTGGCCACAAATGCGGGATGAAGTCGAGCAGTATGTGAAGACGTGCTTGGTGTGCCAACAAGACAAAACAGAGAATCGACTACCTGCTGGATTGCTGGAGCCGCTCCCCATTCCCTCTCGTCCATGGGAAAGTATAAGTATGGACTTCATCGTGGGACTGCCGATATCGGAGGGATGTGGTATGATTCTTGTGGTCGTGGACAGATTCTCAAAGTATGGCACATTCATTCCCGCACCAAAGGATTGCAAAGCGGAAATGGCAGCAAAACTCTTCTTCAAGCACGTCGTGAAGTACTGGGGGCTGCCACGTTCTATCATAAGTGATCGGGATCCTCGCTTCACGGGTAAGTTTTGGACCGAGCTCTTTCGCCTCATGGGATCCGAGCTATGCTTCTCAACAAGCTTCCATCCCCAAACTGATGGGCAAACGGAGAGGGTGAATGGACTATTAGAGCTCTACTTGAGGCATTTCGTCAGTGCAAATCAAAAGGATTGGGCCAAGATTCTTGATATTGCACAGTTTTCGTATAACTTGCAGCGGAGCGAGTCAACGAACAAGAGTCCATTCGAACTTGCAACCGGGCAACAACCACTTACTCCGCACACGCTAGAATCAGGATATGTGGGTAGTAGTCCAATTGCCTTCAAGACTGCTCAAGAGTGGCACGAGCAGGCCGCCGTAGCGCACTCTTATCTTGATAAGGCCGCCAAGAAGATGAAGAAATGGGCCGATGAAAGGCGAACACCAAGAGAGTTCCGAGTCGGCGACTTGGTCATGGTGAAATTTCAAAGCAACCAACTAAAGACCACACGACCGCTGCATAAGGGACTTCTTCGGAGATATGATGGGCCATTCCCAATTCTTAAAAAGGTGGGAAATGTAGCCTACAAAGTTGAGTTGCCACCTCAACTAAGGATACATCCGGTCTTCCACGTAAGCAATCTCAAGCCTTACCACGGAGACAACGAAGATCCGGATCGGGGAATGAGCAAGAGGGCACCACCGGCAACGTTCATCTCTCACGAAAAACAAGTGGATGAAGTGTTAGCCGAACGGAAAGTCTCGAGGAAGGGTGTTCCAGCATACACGGAGTATTTGGTGAAATGGAAGGACCTTCCTGACAGCGAGACAAGCTGGGAGCCTGCCGCGGACCTTTGGCAATTTGAAGATAAAATCCGACAATTTCGTGGAGATTTCGCGACGAGGACGTCGGCGGATTAGGTGGGGGAGAATGTAGCAGCCCAAACTAATGGGCCTAAAATGGCCCAAGCCAATTGGCCCAAACCCACATGAATCTTGGAGAGTTCTCTAGATTCTTCCCGCCCGAATTGCCCAAATTGCCCGAAACTTGCCAAGCAAGCTACCAAAGATATTTATATAGGTATGAATATTTTATTTAGGATATTTTTGTAGAGAAATCTAGAGGATTAATCCTAACCCTCCAAAGTGGAATGTACAAATTAATCCTAACCGTCCATTTAGGTAGAAACCTACTATAAATAGAGGTGGTGTCATTTGGCCAAACCACTCAAGCATTGTAAACACATCCACGTGTAATACAAAGAGCTCTTACACATCTTTCTCTCGTGTTCTCAAGTTTCCTTCCCTCTCTTTCGGGTTTTCTTGCTTTCCTCTTGTTCTTACATTGTTTCGTGTAGGATCAAGGCTGACTTAGGGCGTGCACAAGGAGTGCTAATCACCTAAGTGCCGGACGTACCTCGAAAAGCTAAAGGGGAAGCTCTCGGGTCGTCACAATAGGCTATATTTCAAAATTGCACCATCTTCAAAAAAATATTAATATACTAAAATATCTAGAAAGTATTAAAATACTCTAACCAAAAATTTTCATACTAAAATATTTAAATTATAATATCTAGATATCAAGACATAAAAATATAATCATCATATTATAATATAATATGGTATTTAAATTAATTATTATTTTTTAAATGTTTTTGAGTTTGGGTCGGCTTTAAATTGAGTATAGGTTTATTCCCACCCGCTCAAAGAATCAAGTCAAAAATGTACACTCGATTTACATCTAAAATTTTTCGAGTTTCACCTGTTTCAATCAGAACGAGTGCATCGAATGATCCTCAAATCTAATTTTTCTTGTCTTCCCTAATTAAATGTAAACATATGAATATATTACTTGAAATGAATATAGTTTAGAGGTGAAAAGCCAATGATTTGAGAGCAAAATGGGAAAGAAACGAACGTCCGTTGCATTAATCAAAGAGCTGTCTCATGAAAATCACACATTTTTATAAAAAAGACTGAATTTTTTGTTTGTTTGTTTGTTGTTAGGTGAGAGTTTGTTAAACCCCAATTTTGAATTTTCTCGAGAAAATATCTCAGTCTCCTTGCATTTTTTCCATCACTTTCCCGAGAAAATCCAGAACCATGCTCTCGATTCGGTCGGTCCTTCGCCTCCGGCGGCAGCAAGTGTTCTTGCTGCATTCCTACTCTTCTCTGTCGTCTTCGGCTTCAGCTGCTGCGATTGAAGCTGAGCGGACGACCCGAGAAGGACCCAGGAACGATTGGAACAAGGAAGAGATCAAATCCATCTACGACTCTCCTGTTCTCGACCTTCTCTTCCATGGAGTCAGTAACTATCTCTCTCTCTCTGACCCATTTTCTCTGTTTATGTTGTCTTTGTGATTTGTGCCTTTTTTTCGCTTTTGGAGTTGGAGGTTTTCAGATTTGGTCGGTGAATTAGCTTTAGGTGGAAGAAGGAGAATTACTGGAGTCTGGTTGAGTGTTGTTGATTTCTGAGAGGTTTGATTTGTTTTGAATTTGGGGGTTTTGATGCTAACTGATGTTTCCATTTCATGAGCATTTTTAGCTAGTTTATGGGGTCTCACAGAAATGTGGGTTTTGGTGTAATGATCACAGTGTGAGCTTTACTTATTGGCAGCTAGTGATAATCTTCAGTGGTGTTCATTGCTGTAGCACTGTGTTGCATGAGGAAGTTATTTTTTTTCATATTAACTAGACATATGGGTCAAATATGCATCCAAAAGTATCTATAGCAGAATCGATGATTTGTGGTGAAATGGATTTTTTCAGTGAAGTGTGTCACTGAACTAGCGGCCTTCTTCTTTGTTTCCTAGTATTAGATGTATAGTACTCAAACATGCTAGTTTAGTGACAACTCTATGTAATCCTTGTATTTCATTCTAGCTTGCGTTGATCGGTTTTCTCTAACGATGAACAAGCTAGGGTAGTATTAAAGCTCCTTTCTTCTTTTTGCTTGTAGATGTGTAACCTGTTTTGATACGCCGATTTGAATGGTTTCTTAAAAAATGATATGGGGTTAATGTAAGGTTTGTGGTTTTGCAGGCTCAAGTTCACAGGCATGCTCACAACTTCAGGGAAGTACAGCAGTGTACTCTCCTATCTATCAAGACGGGTGGTTGTAGTGAGGATTGTTCGTATTGTCCTCAGTCTTCTAGGTACGACACTGGACTCAAGGCCCAAAAGCTAATGAACAAAGATGCCGTTCTGGAGGCAGCGGAAAAGGTTAGTTTCCTTATCTTTTAACCCTGTTATTTGTACTTGAGATCCCTCTTTTCTCTAATCGCATAATAATTCTGTTGGTTATGCATCACAAATTACTCTTCTTCATTGACAAATACGGGGATTAGATACACTCACCTGTCACCTGGTTTGCGCACAATATACACGTTTTTAATTTTTTAATATCCAATAATGCACAAAGCTTGCTATATTTTAGGGAGAATTTTCAAATCTCGTTCTTCCTTGGTGAAACGATTTCTAGATCATTTATTAATTGATGGCAATGCTTTATTATATGATAGATCAAGTAATTGCTGCTCTCCCGATATTCATTTGAAACTGGCAGGCTTAGTTTACATTTGGAGAATGATCTCTCAACTTATTTGCTCTATGTATTGTGTATGATCCTGTGACCTTTCTTGTGCCATAACTTGTAACTACTCGTAATGCTTTGGCAGGCTAAAGAGGCTGGTAGCACGCGTTTCTGTATGGGCGCTGCATGGAGAGAGACTGTTGGGAGAAAGACAAATTTCAACCAAATCCTAGAATATGTAAAAGAAATAAGGTAATCAATCATCAATGACCTTATTTTGAAAAAGGATTGCTGCTTGTTACAAATATGATGTGATGTCAGTGATCCCTATATTTAGTTTCAAGAATGTGGTTTTAAACTTGAAGTATTTTTCACATAACAGGGGCATGGGAATGGAGGTCTGCTGCACTCTGGGCATGTTAGAGAAGCAGCAAGCTCTCGAACTCAAGAAAGCCGGTCTCACAGCTTACAATCACAATCTCGATACCTCTAGAGAATATTATCCAAACATTATCACCACAAGAAGCTATGATGACCGCCTTCAAACTCTTGAGTTTGTTCGTGATGCAGGGATTAATGTCTGTTCAGGTACTCTGCATAGAATATATAATTTTTCATCTTACAGCTTTCTTGCTGAAATGGATTGTGAATAAGTCTACTAAATTTGTCTTCATATCCTCCCAAATGATGATAATAAAGAAGCAAACATTTTACAGACGCTTTGAACTCCTTCGAGTTCTGTTCCTTATACAAGCAGATTGTTTTAGCATTTAGCCAAGCATTTAGCCAAGCATAGTGTCGATACGATCATATCTTTATACATATCACCATAAGAAACTTGAAATGCATATCCTTATAGTAGTTTGTTCGAATGACAAATAGTGTTTATTTGTATATCAAAGATAGAAGTTCTTGGAATTCTTATTTCTACTTAATTCACGACTTGCTTATCTTTCTGCTGCCAGGAGGAATAATAGGGCTCGGTGAAGCGGAGGATGACCGAGTTGGTCTGCTGCACACATTGGCAACGTTGCCAACTCATCCAGAGAGTGTCCCCATCAACGCGCTGATTTCAGTGAAAGGCACTCCTCTTCAAGATCAGAAGGTAAAATTCTTATCATCATAACTTTCTCAAGACCGTCTGCTCTTGGACATATTTACTGTATGCATTTGATAGAAGCATGTCCATTCTGAAATTCTCTTTTACTACTGAAGCGTTCCCTTTAATTCCAAAATGCTATAAACCTTGTAGTCTTTGTCTCAAGTTCAAAATTCCATTTCGCATTTCCCTTTCAGTACGAGTAAACCGTTCACAAAGCCTACCAGTAGGAAAATGTCAAATTTTGCCTAGTCTTCTATCGTGGAACACTAGTCCGAGATCTCAATCTCCAACATTTTCAAGAACATTAGTCCCGAGAAGACACCTTGCTTCGTGAAAACATGTCAAACTCTTTCATGTAAAAGTAATGTACCTTACGTTACATGTTAACACTTGTTTTTGTATGCAGCCAGTTGAGATATGGGAGATGATCAGGATGATTGCAACGGCTCGCATAGTCATGCCTAAGGCGATGGTAAGACTGTCAGCGGGTAGAGTCCGATTCTCCATGCCGGAGCAGGCGCTGTGCTTTCTTGCAGGGGCCAACTCCATATTCACAGGGGAGAAGCTCCTGACAACTCCAAACAATGACTATGATGCCGATCAGCTCATGTTCAAGATGCTTGGTCTGAATCCAAAACCTCCCAGTTTTGGAGACAATGAAGTGAATGATTTTGAAGCCCAAGAAGCTGTTTCTGGTTCAGGTTGAGTTTCTTGTTTCTGGTTGAGCCTCCGTGTAACTTATAACTGAGTTGTTGTATTACTAAGCTTTACAGTTTCTATCTTATTTTGATTGTGGAATCTGATAATATATGGTCATTGTTGTGTTATCAAGCTATACAATCTTTATGTTGCTTGATTGTGACAATGAGTAATCTTATGAATTGCCCATTTTTTCACAACCATTATTTATAAAATTTGAAAAGTTTAAGTAATTTATTTGTAATTTTCCCTACTTATAATCAATGAAATATAAATGTAAATAAGTAATTTTCGTATTTGCATGTATGCGATTAATCGATTCCTAAGGACCGTATTCCACTTTGACCTTGACCAGTTTTGCTAAAGGGTTTTATCATCAGTACTTATTTGCTATTCTTATATAATCATGTTATTCTACGTTCGAAATCAACTTGAAAGCGGCGACAAGGTGGGGGAATTAAGGGTGTGCTTCGGATGTGTAGGCTTGAGAGGTCGGGCTTAAGTTCGTGCAGATTGAGTGGAAGTGACATATTTTCTTAAAAGTGTCTTTTGCAGGATACATCACTCAAGATCTTTTCGAAGAAAACCTTTCATCGAAAGTGATCAAACTAAAATATGGTTTTCTATAAAAATTAGGCTAATTCGTCTGATCGAGATCAATTAGTTAATAATAAACAAATGTGAACATAGAAAAGATTGCTTATATGCAATTACGTTTTATAAGGACACTTACTGGAAAATAAATTTAAGTAGTTCTTTAAAGTGGACAGCTCACAAGTCACAAAAGTGTGTTTATTGACTACAATTTTTCTTTTCCTTTTCTGAAAAAATAAACACATTAATCACATTCACCATTCAATTAAACCAAAATGTATGTGGCAGTACCAATTTTCCAAAAAAATTGGTCAACATTTACATTGTAAATTCACACTCTCTTGTTACCATGAAATATTTATGACACGTACTTATAATTAAACCCTATGTTTGAAATTTTGGATTGCATAAAATTTGAATTGTATTTAATTTCTTGTCGAATTAAATAATCTTGAAAGTTGAAACCAACAATTCTTATGAAAGGCAAAAGAAAAGTAAAACAAGGAAGAGAGATCAATTCTGTTAATGCACTCAACAAGTGATTAATGAAAAACAAATACAAAGTATCTTATCTGTTAAGATTGTTCTTTTTACTTGTTATTATATTATTATTATTATTCATAAAACAATATCTCAGTCTTGAGATTTATATACTAATTAATTAACTGTGATGTCATGTAATTATTCTTATAATACTATTTGTAATCAAGATTATCTTTCTTGATTCGATCAAATCGACACGCGGTTATGAAGATTGTGACAGTTTCATTTTTTGTTGTTGAAAATTTGACAATACGGAGTTCAAAGTAAGAGAAAAGAGCTTTCTGGAACGATAAAATAAACCTATGGGTTTGGGAAATTCTTAAGCATTAGTTGATCTGTCAATCTCATGCAAAAGCAACTAAAAATCATTATCTTAATATAATTTTATTGTATAAACAAATGATTTGTCCACTTTAAGGTCCATGTCATTGCGAAACCTAACTTGTAAATAAATATCAAGACATTCATATATTTTCAACGAATTAATTCTAACTTGATTTGCAATGAGTATTATATTTTGCTCTGGTCAACTTTTGTTGGAGGGTTTTCATCCGGAATTCTTATTTGTTGTTTTCGTCTGATCATGTTATTTCTTGTTTAAAATCAATTTGTAAGCGTCGAGAAGGAAGAAATTGAAGAATTGCTTGGTGACGTGTTGGCTTGAGAGTTGAAATCAGCAAAAATGAGTAAGGATGATTGGGGCTTGAATTCGTGTCGATCGAGTAGAAGTGACATATCTTTTCAGGAGAAGTTCTCGCCAGATAAATTGATATGATATGTTAATGAAAGTCTTTCAGCAAAATTAATACAAGCGTGATATACGGTAAAATTTAACTCAAAAGAAATCATTACGATAAAAATTTGTGGAAATATATACAATTTACAATAATATGTGTATGCACGTGAAAGTGCACAAATCCTCAATTCCCTTAATTTATTCAAAAATACAATTATTTGTAGTATTTACTTTTAATAATTTTTTTAAGTGCATTTCATGAGATTAATTGCTGTGAGCTTAAAAGATCATATGAAACCAAACCGACCAACAAACACATTAATCACAATCACCACTAAACCAAACCTAAATGTATGTGACAGTTCAATATAAAAAAAAAATGGTCAACATTTGCATTGGACAATCACTCTCCTTGTTACCTGGAAATATTTATAACACAGAGTTATAGTAGTAAATATTTCTTCAAAGTGATAATCAAACTCGAACCAGTCCCAACCCATGTTTGAAAATTTTGATGGCCTAATAAATTTGAATTGTATTTAATTTCTTGTCGTTTTGGATAAGCTTGAAACTAGCGACTCCAGTAAAAGGCAAAAGAAAAGTAAAACAAGTAAGAGAGAGATCAATTCTATTAATGCACTCAACAATTAACACATGAGAAACAAATATACAAGCATTGTCTTTTATGATTAGTTTTTTAGTTGTTAATGCATGGCAAAATTGCCTTTCTTAAGATTGTACTGTGTATTTTGATAATGACAAAAAAATAATATGAATTTTAATTTTTCTTGCAAATGTGTATATTTATACAAAATATATAAATTGTGGCTGTACAGAGCCAAAACTACTCTGATTATACATAAAGCAATGTATTGTTATTGAGATTTATATACTAATAATAAACATTATCTTTGAGACATGGTTCTTCTTGCTGTTGAAAATTTGGTATGATAGAGTTGAAAATAAGAGAAAGTAACAATAAAATAACCCCATAGGTTTTGGAAACTAGTTGAGCTGTCAATCTCATGCAAATGCTTAACAAAAACTCATTATCTAATCATAATTATAAGTTTACTATATGAAGATTGAAGACTTATTCATGCCAGAAAGGAACCTAAAGATCACAAGGACATCATCTATATGATTTGTTAATTTTTCATATATCAGATATGATTCAGTGTTATGAATCCAGTTTTCATATCAAGATGTAATGATGATAAGATTAAGATTATAATAATCATTTGTTCTGAGAGCTTTTAAATTTTGTCTTCAACATCAGGTCAGTTCCAGGAACTTGGCATGAAATTTCTCTTGCTGACCAAAACAGAAGCAAACAAAATGAAGACTTCTCAATGACTGTAACATCACAATTCACAGTAGATCATTTCAGAATACAAGAAAATAGTGTTTCATGCAAAAGAGCAATGGCTTTTTTCTTCATCAACTCATCAGATTATCAGTTCATGGACAAAAAAACCAGTAACAGCCCATTAAACAAAGACAGGATCTGATTTCACTGCTCCTTTTGCAACAAAGTTGTGAATTTCTACAAGAACACATGTTATCAGACAGTCTTCAGCTTTAAGCTGCTAAAGAAATCTCAAGCCCTAAAATTAGATTGGAGACAACAAGTTAGAGCCACAAGAGAGGAAATCGTAGAACTGATCGAGACATCCAAGTTGCCTACTCTTCTCTCCCCTTTCTCTTTCGCCTCCACAACACCAGCCGGAACAATACTCATCTATCCATAGGATGGATAAAGACAATTTGTTAGCACAATCAGTCATGTTAGGGTTAAGCTGTTATAAATGAAGACATCCATAAAAATTAGGAAAAATAGCAAAAACCTGCCGTTTACTATCACACTTTTGCAAAAATGTGTCGTGTACTTTGTTAATGACAAAAATATGCTTTGAAATGTGTGTATATGTACAAAAATGACAAAATTGCCCATAAAATTAAGATTTAAATTTTTTATAAAAAATTTAACTAAAAAATTAAATTACAAAATTTGACAATACAAATGTTAGTTAAAAAGATGATTTCAGAAACTTTTTAAAAAATATTCACTTTTAAAAAAATAAATCTTAATGTTAAGGGCAATTTCGTCATTTTCATACAAACACATATTTTGCACACAAAATCAAAGTTCATTGCACCCTCTTACAAAAGTGTAATAGTGCACCAACATGTTTTTGCCATTTTCTCTAAAAATTAGTGAGGAGACGACAAGGTAGAGCAACCAGAGGGAGGAACATACAAGTTGATGACTCCTCTTCCATTTCACATTGCCTCCACAACACCAGCCGGAATAATACTCATCTATCCATAGATTGGATAAAAACGATTTGTCAGCACAATCAAGCATGGTTAGCATCAGGTTAATGAAGTCAATCACTACAGATTTGTGATGGTTAAGACGACAGGAAGTTAGGAACCATGCACCTATAAACCAGTTAGATTAGTTACCTCAGCAAATGCAGAGGTCTGTAAGTAGCGAGTCAATCTCTAATATACATGCTCTCATGACCACTGCATAAAAACCAACAACTAAGGTTGGACTTCTTCATAACCCATAAATCAAAACACTAACATAACAATCAGAAGTCGAGGTTGAAGATAGGAACTTTATTCATAACAAGATCGATGTCCCAGAGTACCCAAAGATACACAAGTCATATGGCAATATATATATTCACATCACGAGAGTTAATTCAGATTCAAAATGGTTACTTGGTTAATCTAATCCCGAACCTGAATCTCTCCCATTCCATCTCCTCAACATCAAAACGCCATTTGGCAATTAAATCGCAATTAAATCTCCATCACCAACAGATTCTTCCCCCATTGAATCCCATGTCATGTCCAATCCAATCATATGACGGAAATGTTCAATTCATGAACCCTGAACCCATGCTCCAATCTCCTTCTAGCTGCACAATCTGACAGTACATGCCACCGCTTGTGCCCAATATTTCAGCCTTGCCTTCACATCCTCTGGATGATCACCTAAACAAATAAAAAACAAATCACAAATTTAGTTCATTCACCACAACTTTCAGATCCCAGATTCAAAATATGCTCAATTCCCATAAAAGCACAGAATTAGCTCACTCACAACATAACTCAGATCCCAGATTTTATGACAGTATCAATAACTCAATCTAGTGATTCAGAACATACTCAATTCCATCAAAATCACAAATTTTCAGCCTAATGTAATGTCAGATCTGCCCTAATGGAGGGACTAAACACCAAAGGCTCAAAATCAGTAAATTACTAAATTACACTCCACAGGCACAAATCAAAAACTGAAATGTCACAAAACATTGAAATTCCAAAAAACCCAGATCACTCACCAGGACTCGAGATCTTCCAGTTCGCGATCGGGCTCGAAACCGAGCACGCGTCCTCGGAAGCAGAATTCTCCGGCGACTTCTGGTGGTCGTCGAGGAACTTCTGGCTCATGGAGTAGCAGAGCTCGAGCGCGGGCAAGGTGTTGCACAGTTCTGGGATCTCATCGTAGCTGAACCCAAAACCCAGATCCAAACAACCCTTAAGCTCGTCCAGATCCTCGTCCGTCAGGCTCTTGGTCCTCGTCAGATCGTCCTCGTCGCTCGTCTCCACGTACCCTTCGAGCAACACCTGGTTCTTCCTCCTGCTGCTCTTCATGCTACCGCTCCTGCTCTCGCTCCGGCGACCAAAGGACCCGAATTCGGCCTCTGGGCTCTCGCCGATCGATCTCGGCGACGAGACCCATGATTCAGATTCGCAGGACAAGCTTCCCATTGTAGCGATTCAAAAGAAAAAAAACCAATTTTTCTCTCTCTCTCTCTGTCTCTCTCTGTTCTGGGTTTGTGAAATTGGTGGAGGGAGAGACTCTGCTTTTAAAGGTGAGTCCACAGAGAAGAAAGAGCAATTTATTTTTTTTAGGTTAGAAAAATAAAATAAAATAAAATATATTATTTTATTTTATTTCTTTTTTCTATGTATGTGAATGATGATGATGATGGTGGATGTATGGATGGTATGTGTGTATGTGTATGTGGATGATGAGTGACAGCTGTACCTGTAGAGATAGGATGAGGACAAGGAATCAGGAGAGGACACGTGGTGGTGGGGCCTACCGTTGATGGGACCTTTTGTTTGTATCTGCTGCCGCCGCTGATACAGAGAGAAAGGTGTGATTGGTATAAGCGGTTGGTGAGTGATAAGTGGTGGAGGTTTTCTTGGGAAATTAAATAAAATTAAATTAAAATGTATGGGAAAAAGGAAAAGAAAATAAATATTTATGCCCATGGTAATTTTGATGGTAGGTTAACAAAAAATAAAATCACAAAATAATTATATTTAATATTAGGGGTAATGAGATTTGATCTTGTGGCATATGGTTCAGAATGGTTTAGAAGTGTGAGTCTGAAACTATGGGCGGGCATGGTTCTTAAACCGAACCAATGAGAATCGGGCACGATAACCTGGTCCAACCCTTTGATTCCCCGACGATTGAAACCATATTTAGGACTGTCGTGCGAGGAAATGGTTTGTTTATACATGCAGTTCAGTAGTTCGATTATACCGTATTGAAACCGGTTAGTTTTCGATTCACATACCGAATTTGAGTATGGTTCGATAGCTAAAAGTCTAAATTATCAATTATAAAAACAATATCGAAAAATAAATGTTAAGGTTTAATTATTGCGACTCAGACAATGTATGAATTTTGCAAACAAAATAACACACGTGGGTGTGGGTGGACAAGGTGGATACTGCCAGTACAAACAGGTTCAATTCTTATCGATTAAATGATAGTTATGGGTTTTAAGAACTAGAACCTAACATAAATTAAATGATCCTCTCGAAGTTATAATCGAAATTAAGTGGTGGAGATTATCTTGAGAAATTAAAATGTATGAGAAAAGAAGAAAATAATTTTGCCCATAGTAATTCTGATAGTGTGGGTGTATGTTATTATTCATATTTAGAAGTTAACCAAAAAGCTCATAAGTAAATTATATATAATATTATGGTAACAAAATTTGATCTAACAACTTCTCATTTAGAAGTATGAGTCTGAAATCAATGGGTAGGCATGATGGATTAGCAGGAATCAGACCGATCTAAATGTTCACCCGTTTCTCGACAATATTTATAAAGAGTTTGTTCAAAAAAAAATAAGTCGATTTAATATTGAATAAATCGTTGAAGTATTCCCTTGAAAACTTATATTATATTATTGCACTGAATTTTTAAAGTCGGTATATTATATTATTTTAATCTCTTATCAAATCTTTTGAAAGTGATAAAATATTCTTTCCCAAATCTCAAATTATTTTCAAAAAATGATTTGGGAGTGCATTTTCTGCGTTATAAAAGATTTGACACAAAATTAAACTACATGAAGTTACTCTTATTGTATCTAATTCTTTAAAAGAAAAATTGTGTATCACATGTAAAAGAATAGGAAAATATATATAGGACTCAAAAATATGCATCTAAATATGATAAAATACTTTTTTGTATGTGTGATTCTCATAGTTTGATTTTTTATTGAACATTTAGAAGGGGAAAAAAGGAACAAAATGTGTGAGAGATTAGAGAAAAAAAACTATCCTTATTTGGCTAAGCAAATCACATGGCCAAAATGCAAAGTCACTATACCATTTTTAGCAGCTCTCTCTATACCATACAATAATTAATTTATTGATTGGCTATTAGGCTTTGATAGGGAGCTTAACTAATTAATATGTTTTGGCCACATAATTTATGCACATTTCCTTCGGCGATTAATTACTTAATTAATGGACAATAATCAGTTACCATCACTAATAGTCTAATATTGATCAATAATCAATTCATGCATATATAAATTCTTATATAATATTGAGTATTATTAGTATTTAATTTTATCACCATCTTATAAATAAGTTATCTATGAATTTAAATTTTGTGTGGGTTAATTAATCACATTTAAATAGTGCATTAATGATATTATTATTGTGTTTTTATAATCAATCGATTTGAATATATTGCATTCAAATTTCAAATTTTAAGAATATTTTTTTGTACTCTTTATTTGTTCGCTCATATCGAACTATAAATATAATATGCGTAGATCACTACCCAAAGTAGTTGGATTATTCAACACTACTCTATTCAAAATCAAATCACTATATATAATAATAATTGTGTCATCAATTTCTTATAGTTTGAACGTTTGGGTCTTGCAATAAAAGCATAATTATAAATATTTAATTGGAACAAAGATCAAAATGAATTGTAAGCTATTTGGTAGATATGCCATTTGGCATATGGTGTTAAAATTCATTTACTTCAAATTTCATGGTGCTAAACAAGGGCACGACAATAACAAATTGAATTAAATTAAATTTGACGCAGGTTAATTAGGGATGACAAAAGAATCTGAAATGCATGATGAATAACCGATATACTCGAAAGCGAACAAATACGCACGCAAATACAAATATATTTATAGGAATTTTATCATATATGAATCAGATATATATATATATATATATATATATATATCATACTCGACATGTACCTAATACATTGAAGATAATAATAATTTAACTTTATTATGTTTAGGAGCGTGGATTGTAAATTTTATCGTTATGTAGATTAAATTGAAAATTTTATTGTGTTTTATAACTTGTATTAAAGACTTTATCATGCTTTTATATTTATTTTAATTATTATTTATTTTTTTGATTAATTATATTTACTTCGACCACGGATACGAATATGAAAAATTATCAATATTCATCGGGTATCGAACATATCATATACTTAATAAATGAGTAAATATGAATACTCGTTCAAGCGAGTGAGTACGTTCCATTGCAATCCTTATAGCCAATCTATAGTTACGTAGAACACGATAAAAACAAACTATATGTAACAAATTCATAGTTTATGCGGATATCAAGAAAGAGAATAATTTTTTATCATGTTTTTTTATATATATTGGTGGTCCATATGTAATTGAACAATCTAGAACCGCTAAATATAAGAACATAGACACAAGACCTAGGAAATTACAAATGACTTCGTCTATGGTATTAGACACTACATTTTATGCCTAAAAATACACGTAATTTGTAACACATTGAAATTTAAAGGTATATGTTTAAGATACATCACATCCAAACTCACTCGTGTTCATCTTGGATAAACCACGTAACAATTAATTTTTATTGATAAATTTTAATATATATGATATTATTGCTAAAGTATCTGAGAGAGCATCACAACTATTTGAGTTTCAGAATATTAATAAAGAGTTATGAGTTTCAAACACCGTTGTGCACAGAATAGGAAAGTGTTATAAATAGTAGATTTACGGATATGTGTAATTGTAATTAAAAAAACTAAGATAACTAAAATGTATTTAGAACATGGTGTTGTGTATTTTGTTAATGACAAAAAATGTAAACTTTGAATTTTTTTTTGTAAAAAATGTATATTTTACACAAAAATAATGAAACTACCCTTAAAATTAAGAATTATTTTTTAAAAAACAAATAATTTTTTTAAAAAAAAACTGAAAATATATTTAGACCCATAATCAAATTTTATAATTCAATTTTGTAGTTAAATTATTATTTTTAAATTCTAATTATTAATTGCACTGGCAGTTTCATCATTTGAATACAAATATACACATATTGCAAAAAAAAATCAAAATTCAAACTTCAAAACACCCCTTTACGAAAATGTGATAGTACCCTCTTTTTTTTCCATTTTTCTTTAAATATATAAATAAAGCTAGACCCATTTTTATGCATGATATATAAAAAATATATATAATGTAAACCGAAACTCATGTGAGTATATTGGTCATATTCACGGGCTTGGATTGGGAACACAAAAAGGAGAAAAACAAATGAGAAAATGCAATGTAAATAATGCTTTTTTAAGCCAAAAAGTACTTTCTGCTCTCTCTTGTAAAATATAAAAAAGTAGAAATCACTGTTTTGAAATTGATGGCCACAAAAAGAAAGAACCAAAGTGTTCACATAATGTTACAAGTGTGGTGTGTGAAGAAGATAAGAAAGCTGTTCCAGTTGTTAGTCCAATTGGGAAAAACCAATTTGCAGAAGCAAACAATGAAGAGACAAAAAAAATACAGTGTATTGTGATTTGTGTGTGTGTAAATAATGTATGTGTAATTTATGAGGCTTGTGTTTTGGTAAGAGACATGAAGCAATTATGAGTTTTGGCTTTGGTGTCCAATGCACAAACATGTGGGTCTTGAGCAAAATTATTCATGGGAAGAAAACAAAACAACATGGAGGATCATGCTTGGGTTTGGGAGGTTTATCGATTTGGATTAGCCTATGTTGTGTCATGATACATTTGTATTATGATAATAGTGTTCGAAATGGTTTTGGTTGATCGGGTTGGTCAAGACGGTTGTTATCTCATACAAGATTTAGTATTCGAGTATTTTTGAGTATTAATTTAAATGGAGAACCAGAGAGTTCAGTCCGGTCCGATTCTTAATCGATATGGTTCGAAACTAGACACATGCCCACCCCTAAACGTGCTCTTTCAAACGTTCAAGACTTAAGTGACACATCCGTTAATTTTCACGGATTTGCACTGTAAGTACAAATTTGAACATGAGTGAGAGATTTTTTACAAAAATACAGTAAATGAAGAATTTGTACAAAAAATAATTATAAGAAGACTTTTTATAATGTTTCCCTAAAATATATATCTTATGAGAGAAATTTGAATACGACATTTTGTTGTTAATTCAACCCGACTTTTGAAATTTCATCATCACCACCATGTATTTATGTTTTCTTCCAATCCCTATACATCAAAATTTACAAAAATAAAATAAAATAAAACAATACATTTAATATATTCTCCAATCTAGTACCAAAAGAACCAAAAACAAATCATCATTATTTCCACTCTAACATCATTAATTAGAACACCAAAAATAATATGACTTGAGATGACCTAATTATATGGTTGGAGAAGAGCTAATAAAGACATATTCTCTATACTTAACAATTCCACCACACACTCTCCTATGTATATATTAAAACATTTATTTCATAGTTTGATATTTAAGAGTATATGGAAAGCCAAGATCTATAGAAAAATAATATATATATATATATATATATATATATATATGCACATGGTGGGTCATATTTGTAGCATATATAGACATGACATGGTCTGATAAATTGATGATGATAAATTCAGTGAAAGTAAGGTCTCTTCCCAAACATCAATGAATAATATTATTGTTGTTGAAGCTTCCACATCTCTCTCTATTATTGCCTCGTTTCTTTGCAATTTCAGTCACACCTCATTAATATTCATTACCGACCATATGGAGAAAAAAAAATATCTCTATAATTAAACACATAGAGAGATTTGAATGTGATTGTAGAAAAATTCTTTTATTTATGCTAATCTATCAAAAAAAATTTAAAATATTTCTTCAAATATTAAAATTACCAATGATTTAAAGATGTTTCATTAATACAGACGATAATTTTATAAAGAAATATGCGGGATTTATTTTCTAAGAAGAATTGTAATAAAATTTGAATAATAAAAAACGGACCTAACTTTTTTTTGTCAATGGTCACAAAAACAAATATAATTTTATAGCCTAAATTTGAGGTCAAATATTTTGATGAAATTCTATAAAATGTAGATATAGTGAATTGATATATTCTTGTGAACAAATCTTATTAATCTTAACAAATCATTATATTGATTAAAATTAAAATACTATAAATAAAATCAGACATATACATTATATATTTTGCTATTTCTATTGCCACACATTGAATCATTGAGTGTGGCGTCCAAGAAATAGGTTGCTGAAGTTATATATGTACACTACCAAGTGATCATGCCTAATTTACTTAGCATTATTAATATTACTAAATTAAATTCAAGAAATCATTAAAAATGGGCCAAAAAACTTAGTAAACGAGCCACCGTGAACTGAATATATGTTTGGCGGCTTTGATAGAAATAAGTTAGAGATTTATTATTGATGTGTGTATCGTGAATTACAAGAGACCTCTATTTATAGAGGCAATAGGAATAGAATAAAAAACCCTAATATATGTGAGAAAGGAAACATAAATATAGGAAACTAAATATAAGAAACCTAATATAATCTAACAGGCTTGTACCCTTTTATTAGGGTTTGTTTCGTTACAATTAGGCGAAGTCTCGCGTCGCCGATTTTTTATGAGTGTCAACGTCTGCGTGGTACTGGCGGCGACGTCAGTGTGGTGCGGCGGTAGTAGCAGAACTCATGTGGAGGTAGATCTGGGTCTGATAGAGGCGTGGTCGGGTGGTAGATCGAGTTTTGATGGGGGCGAGATCGGGTGGTTTGAGGATGAGCTGAGACGGGTGAGATTGGAGTTGTAGATGGGTCGCGCCTGGGTTGCGACGGCGGAGCATGGAGGGCTGGGTGGTTTTGTTTTTGGTTGGTTGGTAGGACGGTACTAGGAGGGAACCAGAGTTATTTGGCGTCGGTAGACAGATTCATGCAAGCATGTCAAACTAGGGGGGCTCGGCTTGCTCAAGATTAATTACGTGTCTTATAGGGATCAGTACTGGAAGGAAGCGGGGGGTCCCTGATATCGATGGGTTGGTCCGGTTAAACCCAATGAATTGAGAGCATTTGAATTTCGCGATGGCCATATTGATCGCATGATTGATCGAAAAAGTTGGTTTAAGTCGGCCTGCAGCAAGATCATAGGGTTTCTCCATCCATATGAGTTGGAGGCCGTGGCTCTGCATGATGCTAACTGGTTCGAGTCGATTGGTCTCTGGAGTTATCAGAGATGCCTGTGTAAAGCATTCTGCAACAAGATCACGGGGTTTTTCCATCCGTATGAGTTGGAGGCCGTGACTCTACATGATGCTAAACGAGCCGAGTTGAACAACTCTAGAGGAATCATTAGCGAACGGTGTTGCCTATGATCCATTATTAAAACTTCTGTGCTTTGTTTTGCTCGTAATCAAACGGCTCACGAACTGGTCATGTTTGCTTTAACTAACAATAGCTGGGATTACGGTGAGAGCTCTATCCCACCATCTATACCTTCAGCTGTCCGGCTTGATGCCGGATTAGTTACTATTTAATTAATAAAATTCACTTTTCCTTTAAAAAAATCAACCAAATATATGCTTTTAAATAAATATAGTGATAACATAATTAAATCAATATCTCTTAAAATAGTAAACAATTAACAACTATAATAATAATAATTAAAACCCATTATTTAAAGAAACAAAATTCTTGGAGGCTCCCCTACCAAATGTTCGACGACACCATCAACTTGTCTTGGCATGAATGATTAGTGAATCTCCACTCAAATCTTTTCTTTTTGTTTTGATTCTATATTTTGCAAGAAATATTATATTTAAATTAATTAATAATTGCCAACCAAATCAATCATGATCAATTATTTTAATGCTTTTCTTGCCAACTCTCCCCCGAAATCTTGCTAATTAACCAATTAATTAATTAACAAATTAACCAATTAATTAGCCACCATCCCAAAAATCCAGCAAACAAGTTAACTAATTAAGCCACCCAACGTTGATGTTTTTATCTGGTGTACCTTCCAAGACAATAAGAGATCATTACATTTCAATCAATGTACATAATTAAAGATAATATATATTCAATACCCACTACACTAATTATTCAACTTGGTTGTTGGGAATATATTGTTTTTAAGATAGAGGTGGATAAATTTGAAGCATAAACAAGTTTAGTTTAATAGATAGACTTGATATGTAATTACTAAAACTCAAGTTTGATTTTGTATACACATTTGACATAAAACATAATAGGTTAGTTTTAATGTGTATGTGAATTTTTTTATTGTGTGCCATCATTTGTAAATGTCTGATTCTCCACGATAAGTGGATAGAGTTAGGTGACACGTAAGATCATTAGAATCATGATTAATCATATCAGTATTGCTAGATAGACCAACGGGCTTAGGGATGGCAATACTCTCCGTCCTCGAAAGGTTTTTCTGAATCCGAACGGAAACGGAATGAAAAATCCCCGAATCCATATGGAAACGGGGTAGGAACGGGGTGAGGTATCTCCGCCCCGCCCCGCCCCACCCCGCCCCGATATATTAAAAAAAATTAATTAAAAATAATATTTTTAAATACATAGTTAATAAAAAAATAATATTTTTTGTTACAATAATATTTTATAATACATGTTTAATGAAAAATAATAATATTTTAAGTATAGATTTTATTTAAATAATAATTTATTATACAAATTTTATTAAAAAATAAATATGTTTTAACATTTTTGGGTCGGAAATAGAAAACGTGGAATCCCTGATCTGATTCTAATAGGGACAGAGACGGGGATTGCAAAATTCGCCCCAAACTCGCCCCGTTGCCATCTTTAAACGAGCCCGAGAGAGTGCAAGACAGACTAGTCTTTTAGGTAAGGTATGTATTTCAAGGTGTATAAAATGCTTCCTTATTATGTGCTCCTCGATAGATGCTCAATTCTCTTTAACGATAATATTTTAATTAATTCGGTTTAAAATACAATCACTCAGTATAACTAATAGATGCGAATTTTTCAAATAATTTATTCACACTCACTAAATTCTTATTTTTAAGGATTTGACTACTCAATCAAGTAAAGTTTGATTAATTTATATTATTTTAATCTTCCATTCCACAACTCAAATGAAAATCTTTAATCAAATTAAAATCCAGTGTCCAAATTCATCCTTTTATACAAACTACAATATTGAATGATTTTGATATTTGAATATCAAAATCAGTCAAATTTGAATTAATTATATGAAAAGCTCAAAAGATATTATTTTTGTAGCCACAATAAATACTCTCAATAGTTGATGAGTGAGAAGGGTCATGAAGATCATGAATGAAACAGTTGAGGAATTGTCACTTCTTTTCATAATAATACTATTCCCCACTTGTGGGCTTCATAGATGCCTTATGTTACAAGCAATAAAAATCAAAGTAAAGGTCCAATTAAAAACACCAACCATATATATTATATACTCTTTAGACTATTTAGTGGCCACGCCATTGTGTCATTATATATTAGGTGTCCACAACAAGAGAGTGGGCAAGGACGGGAGACTCTCAATGCTAGAGTCTCTTCAAAAGTGGGTGATGTAGAGAAATGGATGGAAAGAAAAGAAGTGGGTGAAAAAGGTAGGAGAGAGAAATAAGGGACTCCCTAATTTAATATATAATAATATATTAAATAGATAATATGCAATTTTTTAAAATTATAAATATATATTACCAAATATATAATATGTCTATTAATATATAATAAAATATAATTAATATTTATTTTTTTTAAGAAAAATACAAATTTTATAATTAATAATATTTATTGTATAATTTTATAATTAATTAAAATATAATCAATATTTATCGTATCTATATATATTTCCATTTTTGATAAATATACAATATGTTTATTAATAAAAAAATAAAATAAATAATAAATAATAAAAAAAAAATATTCATGTAGTATATTTAATATTTAATGTCTTTATATATAACTCTCATGTTCTCATATTTGCACACGAAAGGAGAACCGAAATACGAAGAGGTCGTGTTGCGGGAGCCCGAAGAATTTTCAACCGAACTGAAAGAATATTTTCATATTCGTGTTATAATAAAGTAGTTTGTTTTTTATAATTATAAATGAATAATAATGTTTAAATATTTAATTATATAAAAAATAGTATTAATTGAATTAAATAATATGAACATGAGGCACTCTGTTGTGGCCTCTAAAGAGTGAGTGCCTGCAGAGAGTGAGTGTGCTGATGTGGCAACTCAAAAGCTGACATGGAGACTCCTATGAAGGCACTCTGTTGTGGACTGCCTTAGTCCCTTCGTAAAAACGAAATATCAAATTGCATGCATTTCATTTAATCATCAAACTGGGTGAGACAATTCCTGCACTCATTGACCGAGTGTACTGAATATGTATTTTTTTCTACGAAACAGTAACCTTACATACTAATAACATGTTGGTATAATGTATATCCACGACCTCCATCTCGATTAGTTGGAGATAAACTCCTGATCCTAATGCATAACGCTTTACACAAACATATGCTCGATCAACCTTGCAATCCATGTTAACAACACAAACCGCTGATAATCAAGACAAAAAAAATGAATAATACAATACAAAAATTAATTAATTTTCATATTACAATTTGTACTTACCTTCATATGTATTATATATGATTCGCAAACGACCTCGAGCACTAAAATGAAATCACGTTCTTAAAACTTTTTTACTAAGAATAAATTTTTTTAAAAGATAAATCCCATATTTTATGTGTAACAGTTTTAATTTTAAATTTTCTGAACAATAATTTGAATCAAAAATCTCTTCACGAAATATGTAAGCCTAAATATTTAAAATAATAATAAATAAGTAGAGAAACTTATCACAAGATAGCAAAATTCACATTATATTAAATATGGATCAAAATGCTCTCTAGCTAAATACCATTTCACTTATTTTAAATTAACATGTTTTTGTAAAAAAAAAATATGTTTTTGTAAAATGATAGTTATCCAAATCATATTTTTACATTTTTAACAAATTATGAAATTGTGAGCAATTCACTCCCATGCATGCATGATGGTGCATGATACGTAACCACATGCCATGTCATGCTCTGCTCTGGACCATACATGCACGCCGCCACGTGGTCCAGGCTGATTGGGTGGACATGCAGTAAAGACAATTACAGGCCAGCGACCACGTGGCCTGTCCACATCGGACACTAAACACGAGTCAGCTTTTTGTTGAGCTAATTTAATACCGTGAGGACCCGGGAAGAGCAGTACTCTCCTGCAGCGCCGCCGCATCGTATTATGATGCGGATCTTGATCACTGTCTGAGATGAACGGACATGGTTAAATCTGATGAATCGATGGTCACAATTTTGTGGGTTGCTGTTACTAGCTGTGGCTCACTAGTAGGGGAGTTTTGAAAATAATTATTTATCCAGAAAGTTCTCCAATAATTTTTCTGGCACCAATCATTGTGACTGAGCATTCACATTATTGGTGCATGTAGCAAGTAAATAAATTTGTGTGGATAATTATATTAATTTATTTTACATCATAATTTATTATAAATTAATAAATTGAAGCATGGATCTTCAAGTCCTAATTTCTGGTCACCTAAAAGCATGTTCTTGCAAATATATTAGTTCTTTTTCATCTATAACTCCTGGTTTAAGACCTTTTTGTTGTTGTTAATTTTGCATGTACATATAAAGATTTATTTGACGAGAGTGATTCTTTTTAAATAATCAGTATTTAAAATTTCATAATTTAAACTATTTGGATAGTATTTTAGTACATAGAGTGATGTAAATAAATCGAATTGAACATAATATGTGATTCAACTCAAAAAATAGCGACAAGTTTGAAATACGCTCAGACTCAAATGACACGAGCTAAGCTTTTTACCTTGATTTGATTTGAATGAATAATATTCCGCTCGCTTGAACTCAGTCTCGAACAAAATTATATATATATATAGTTAAGCTCAAAATAGATTGAAAATATTTAAATCCAAATTAATTTGATTTGTTTTATTTTTGCTATATTTATTTAACAAAAATCAATTTATTAAATTATTAAATACAAAATCATGGTTAACTATAATTCTTTACTACGGGAGTGTGTGCTCAAACTTAGCTCAAGCTTTATTGTAAGTTGTAAATAGCGCTGGCCAACTATTTAAATAATCCAAATATTTAACTAATTGAATTCAATTATCTCAACAATGCCCTCAACATGGTTGAGTTCAAGTTTAAAGAGAGAGATAATGAAGTTTAATTGAACTCAACTCAATCTGATTTGTTTATTTTGGACATATATGTTAAAATCTGAAAATTATGGTCCAAGTCTGGCTAAATTATTTAAGTAATCCAACTTTAAGCTCAAATTCAATTGTAACAAAACGCAAGCAGAATATTTAATGAATTGAGCTCCAACTTGTCACAAGTAACAGAAGCATCCATTTGTCCAGCAATTTGCTGCCAACTGCTGAAACAAACTCATCAACAAACAAATATACATACTCTGCAACACTGCACTCAACAAGTCCACATTCAGAAACCAACCAACTTCACATCAGCATAAACAGCACAAAACTTCCCAAACCATAACATCAAATCCAAAATGCAGCAAGAACACAGTCCCTACAGAACCTGACGAAATCAGTTACCCTCCTCCAGAAGGGGCTCTCCGCGCCGCCGACCGCCCCGAGCCCGCTCCTTCCATATCCTCTCCACCTCCTCAAACGTCAATCCCTTGGTCTCGGGCACGAACACCACCACGAACACGAGCGCCACCACAGCCACCCCGGCGAGGATCAGGAATGTCGCGGCAGTGCCCACAGCGTCAGCGACGGATAGAAAACTCTGCGCTACGATCAGGTTCGAGACCCAGTTGACGGTGGCGGACATCCCCCCACAGATCCCCCGGTACGACTCTGGGTATATCTCAGAGTTCACCGTCCATGGCACGGGTCCCATTCCGGGCGCGAAGAAGGCAATGTACAACGCCAGGCCCAACACCGCCAACCAGCCGTAGAGCGTGTCTGAGGTGCTGGAGGATTCGGCAAAGAACGCTCCGGAGAGGATGAGGAGCGATATGATGACCCCGAGCAAGCTCGTCAAGGCCAGCTTTATTCGCCCAAAGTGGTCGATGAGGTAAATGCCGAGAACTGTGCCTGCAGCGTTCATGGCGGCGATGATGAGGGAGAGGAGGAGAGCCAGCTGGTTGGATTCGAATCCCGCCTCCTGGACGATTGTCGGGCTGTAGTACATGACTGTGTTGATCCCCGTGAATTGCTGAAACGCCTGCATAATGTATATATTCACAGGTTTATGCATGCATTAAGCATGTTCATATCAGAAAACAAACTGTTCTATATTCTTCGAATACTAATTGCATCAAAATCGGAACTAAATTGGAACAAGAATCATTATATGACATAGAGTGCCACCGACATTGATTCTTGACTGGTGAAATCAGCAGCTTATGAAGAAAAATGAAGTAAAAGTGTCCCATCCGACTATTTGTCAAAAACTAAACATTCATATTTCAGTGTCGTGTTTCTCATGATATGCTCGATATGATGACAGAAATGGGACAGTTGTTACGGGGCATCCATTTTAGGAAAGTGGAATAGTACAAAACATGACTTTTCCAGAACAGAAACGATATTGCCTAAGGGAAATACGAGGTTTCGAGTGAACTTTATACATTACCTGAAGTCCAGCACCGGCCAAGAACGCGAGCCTGATTTCTTTCTTCCTAAAGACGTCCAAGTATCTGACGGAACCCTTTTTCAGCCGCTCTTCCTCTAATGTAGTTGAAAGGTATTCGATTTCATCGTCTAACCGATCCATGTCGTATATCTTCGAAAGCACTGCGATTGCTTGGGCTTTATTGTCCTGCATATCATAAGGAAGACGTTTAGAGGAAGAAACAAAATATAGAGTTCGAGAAAATTTCCCAAAATCGCTGAAACCTATTTGTACCTTCATAAATAGCCATCTAGGAGACTCTGGCATGAACAGCATAAGGCAGAACTGAACCACGGCCGGCACGCCTGAAACTCCAAGCATCCATCGCCAAGTTCCCGGGACCTGCCCAAGCATTAACATATTGTTACAATAATACCATATACCAGTAAAAGCAGATATACTTTATTGAGATGAGATCTGTAGAAACAGAATGTGAAAAAAAATAAGTGAGGCTGACCTCGGTGAAAGCAAGATTTACGAGGTAGGAGAGAAATTGTCCACCGGTTATCATGAGTACGTTTGTGCTCACTAAGCCTCCCCTTATTTCTGACGGAGATGCTTCTGCTATATACACTGGAGCAGTAACAGAAGCCACGCCCACACCCAGGCCAACCAAAAACCGGCCTGCGATAAGAACATATGGGTCTGGTGCGGCTGCCATGACCACTGATCCAGCTGCAAAGACGACATCAGCTATAAGGGTAGCTTTCTTGCGCCCATAAGCATCATTGATCCAACCTCCACATGCAGCTCCGATCATTGCACCGACTAAAGCCATACTCACTATTGTTTCCTGCGAATTTACTAGTAAATAAATACGAATGCTCCAAGGATGTCCAAAGTTTGTATGACTTATTAGTTATGTCAAAGCTCGTCTCATTATGATGCACTAACTAAACACTATAACTAGTCTCACCACCAGAGATTTGTGAAGCCATATCCTAAATATGATAAAAGAATTTCCGTCGTTCTTTTCATAAATAAATTGTAAGCTCAAAGTAATGTTTAGCTGGGCTTGTAAAGAGTGTACCTGTAAGAAACTACTCTCTTTGACTGCCTCAAAGTCATCTTTGATATAAAGAAGAGCCCCCGATATAACTCCTGAAAATCACCATTTACAAGAACTATAAAAAAGAAATCCAAGAAGCAGAAGCAGCAAAAGAAATACAAGAATCCAAACATATTATCAAGAGCACAAATATTATCAACTAAATGTGGAAATATAATGCTACAACTGCTAGAGTTGAAAAACCAATCAAGTTTTCCCGTATCAAAACTCTAGGCACAACATTGACTTCACACTACGCTTACAACCTTTTTTACCGCAACTTCCAAGGCCTAGGGGTAAGAAACCAAACCCTTAACAGCTTAGGTAAGTTATTGGCTATGTACTTCTACCTTACAGTGTGCATGCACTCATGGTAGAGAGAAGCTGCACAGTTAGTGTATAATCCATAACAGCACGATGGCTAAATGGTGGCACAATAATCCATTCAGCCTCAAGAAATCAATTCTCAGCTAATTAATTATTTGGGCAATGGTGATAACATTGTCCATGTGGGCTATTTACTAAAGTACCATAACAGGACGATTATGATGCATCGATTACCATTACTCATTTCACGTGGTGTTCTCTTTTACATCTGATAACCAATTAACTTCGAAAATGCAAAGACAATGAGAACCATGCATGACACAGACCCAAAGACACATTGCAACATCAACTTTACTTATTGACCAGTAATGAGCAACTCCAAAAAACTTGAAAAAAAAATGTTGAGAGGCTTTTGAAAGATTGCAGATCAGTCAGGTTCAATCGAGCTAATTTAAAATTCACATAGTCGGTGAGCAGAGAACCCCACTCAGACACATCCCAAACCTTTTCACTCAGTACCTTAGTTTGGAATTGAAAAGGCTGTTTCCGTCAAATAACTAGCCTCCTCCAACAAGACCGAACCCGTGCTTTCTGCTTAGATTTCTACCTCCTGCTTTGCACACATAAACTTTGTCTCTTTTTTGCTATACTTAATACGAGTCATTAATATCAACACATTTTATTCAGTTCAAAATGAAAACCAATCGTTACAATAATATTACTCCATGTTAAAGAAATTTTCACATTACTCGTACCAAATTAGAAACAACTCTCAACAATCAACATACTACAATACATATATGAAACTTGACATTAAGCCATAATAGGATACAAGCAATAACTACACCTGAGAAACTTACTCAAACAAAACAAAACTCACATCTCTTAATACTTAAATAATATCACTAAACAGTAAATTAATTTAAAAACAACTCTTCTTCTCCAAGAAACATCAACAACACCAACACACTAATTTAATCATTAACACAATATCTTATCTTATCTTAATCCAAATCTCAAAACCATTAATCTAATCCAAAATCCCCAAATCACTACTGTAGTCCAAATCCAAGTGAAACCGAGTCATTGACTAAGAAATTAACACAAAAGCTCGGTGACCGGAAAATCCAGTACCTGTGTCGTAGCCGAAGAGCAAGCCTCCGATTCCGGCGATCACCGTCAAGCTGATGACGTACGGGCTCTTGAACAGCGACATTCTCCTCTCCGGGAACGCGTCCAGATACCCAGAGCTTCCCGGCAGCGACTCCAGAGTCAGCGTCATCGTCAACGCAACAGCTCGAACCAGAGATTCACTCCTAGCCCTAAATCTAGCTCAAGAACTCGAATCAGTTGCTATTCCGATCGATTTAACTCGATCAAGCAGCGATTCAAACTGCACCCAAGAGAAAATTTGGGGAAATTTCAAAGACGCCCGAGGAAAAAAAATTGGGGGTTTCTTAAATTAAATTCCCCAAGTAGGAGATTTGAAAATGGAGAAGGGGTGATTTGAGAAGTGGGCAAAATGTGGGGGAGTGAGAAAATTTGGGGGGTTGAATTTTCCTGAGAAAATTTAGGGGGGTCGAATTTTCCCGAGAAAATGCAGAGACGACCTCAGAAACGCGACGGCTTGAGGAAATTATTAGAGAGGATTGGGTTATCGAATTCGAAACGTACAAAAATGGTTCGGAAAATGACGTCACTAATATCACCCGCCATAAACTCACCGACCAATTGTATACTTACTCGTGCCCCAAATCATTGTGTCCTGATGATGTCTATTACAATTACAAATAAATTAATTTCTGGATAATTGAAAAATATTTAATTTTAACAGTTGAGTCGAGTCTTATGTTATTTGTGAAGAAGTCGTGATTTAGAGACAGTGAGCAAGGTTGATATGATTTTATATAATTGTTTTAAAATGTCAAATTATTACAATTTAGTCGACAATTTTAAAATGCCAATTTATTACAATTTAGTCGATAATATGTGTTCTTGCAATTAGTCATTCAACATATTTGAGATATACGTGAAATTCTGTCAATTACAAGCTCTTATTTTATAATGTATAAAAAAATAATACAGTTTGTATAGCTCAAATTATAGTAGGGTGCATTAAAGGAGATTGAATCAAGTACATATCGACTAGATTATTTTATACTCAGAACTCCATAAGAGTAATAAGATTGTCGTCAATGTAGATTATTTCCAGTGAAAATCTTGCAGATTTTTCACTAAAAGCATGCTGACATCCACATTCAAAAAGCTAGCACGATAAATTGGCATGCGTCAACTTAGCAAATAACCAAAGTAACTTCGACAGTCATCAGGGAAAGCAATGATCAGCGGGAGCAAGTATATGAAAATTATCACACTCTAAACTTATGTGCGTTGCACTCTTTCTCCCCTATTCTAGTTCTGTCCAACTGAATTTTCCTGAAATTTTTTTAACGATGGATCATTAAGCACATCACACAATGCTTACATAACTATTTATGAATGATAGTGTCCAATTGAGTGTGTTGCAAAATAAAATAAACCCCTCATGTATAGGGTTGTTCGAGCACACTTCCATAAGTTACCATCACCATGTCTCATGTTGTAAAATCTATAAAAACAAAGTCTTTATTTTAGTGTCTATAGAAAGGATCACACGTGAATGAATAAAATTACACATACATTTTATTGTTTTTAGGACTCTACTTTTTTTATGAGAGATTGGGTCACCTATTCTAGCCTCTACCCTAACTCATACCCAGCTCAGCTCAACCGAAGTCTATATATCCCACCCACCTAAAAATTACTTCTCCACCAAAACACCTCACGAAGCTCCTATATGAGCTCAAACCCCGGTCGAGCCCGTAAAAGAGCAAGTACTGCACCACCACTGCAGCAGTAACATATAATTTTTGTTGAAACAAAAATTTGATGGACCCACTAAAAATAAATAAATAAATTCACCCCAACAATTTCTTAGACTTGACTTCACATGCCGTGTGATTTTATCATTGCTCTGTGTGATTCCGGTTACTGTCCGAGTCAGTACAACCAACGTGTCAATAGTCAGGTACACATAAAACATAAGACCACTCGCTCATGATGCTAAAATACCACGTACTCGCCTTCTGGAGACACTATTCTGGATAAGGGGCAATATTGGAAAAAAGAAAAGGCCGAGCTTTAAGGTTTCGCACGCGCTCTATCATTGGCCCTGTTCTCAGTTTCTGTCGAACCGATGAAACGTGTGGCCCTTAATAAAAGGCTTTGGAACCAGCAACACGTGTAGTTTACGTCGGAGCCGAGCACGTGGAATACTGGAATGTACTTATCAAGGTGGTGCTCCTGTTGTACACGTGGGTGGTTGTCGGAAACCAATAAAAGGTCTTTTGGTGAGAAGTCTCTTTTGGATATCACATGGCTGTCCATTTTTACCTAGTATCTACCTCAATCGTATGAAAAATGAGTTGGATTTACCCAACCTGATAGAGGCAGAGGCTAAGTCGAGTCTCAAGTGACATCTACGAAACCATCGAGTCACCTGACTTACTAAACACCTAATCAGTAAAATGGAACAACCCTTTTATCCTTATTAGAATTCAATTAAAAGTTTTAATTACAATTTTAATTTGAGATTGAGAGTTCAAATTCAAATTGATTTCAATTTTAAGTTAGAGTTTCAAAATTTAGAGGTTTATGATTAGGGTTTGGATTTCAGGTTAACTTTGATTTCAATTGCAACTGACTAAACTTTTTGAGCCCATGACCCACTCAACACCTCTCCTGAGTCGAGTCTTGAGTATGATTTTCTAGACCCGATATTTGTCGGGTGAACCCAAATTCAACCGGTTCTACTCAGTCCAACCTGACGTACACCCCTAATGATCTATTTTCTGATTTTGGAGGGTATTTCTTCTCTTTGAAATGCAAAATTTTGTATAGCTAATTAAAATATTTTGCCCAATAACTCAATATAGCAGTGTAAGTAAATCCAATCATAATTTATATGATTAAAATCATAGATTTTCACTTATTTTATAATTTACAAAATATTAATAAATCTATGTTTGGGTTTGGCAATAAAGCAAGTGACAATGCTGTTAAAAAATACCCAAACCGGTCAAACTGAACCGATAAAAAAAATTGAACAAAAAAGAATTAATTTGGTTCGGTTTAATGTCAAACTGAATTGAAAACTGATCAATTTAAACACATGACTCAAACTAAGTCATCGATATTTATTAATTGAGCGTAACAATATTGATCCAACAAAAATAAGTAAATAACAAGTCAATATCGGCCTAAATTATGAGTATTTCATGAAAACCGTTTAACAAACCTAACCAAATATCAATAAGTCAAAAAAGTCTAAATTATGAGAATTTCATAAATTTATTCCATCAAAAAGAAAATTGAGCCGACTTAAAACCAAAAAATAAACAACCACTAGCTCATATCTATCAATTACTAATAATTTTTTATTTAAAAATTTATTTTTAATTGTTAATTTTTTTTAAGATAAAAACAAATTTCATTAATTAAATAGCAATTAACCCGACATTAAGCCATAACTAAAAAAATTAAATTGAATTTTTACATAAAATAAATTAAAGATCCGCAAAAAATAGGAGGATATACTTGTTTCGCATCATTTTCAATAAAAATATTTTTAAAAGTCAAATTAATATGTATAAATATATATGTATATGAGAAATCAAATGCGAATTCTGGTAGAAATACGAACCGTCTGAATTGGTCATTTAGTCGACTATCTGGCGAGATTAAACCAGTGCGCGACACGTTATGCTAGCACACGTCTCCGCATAAGTGAGGACAGTTTCGTCCTTTGGCGAGGTAGCTGGTGTAAACAGAGTTTGAACTAATGTAAACATATTGTACCCTATGTGAACTGAACGGAATAACAGGTGTAAACAAAATGTGAAAATGGTGCAAACACATTGTAACTTGTGAACTAGTATAAACATATTATAAGTTGTATAAACGAGTGCACGCATGTTATACATGTAACAGAAACATAGTGTGAACACGGTCATTGACTAAAGATAAAAGAGTGTGAACACGATATAAACATATAATGAATATAGTATGAATTCTCATAATATCCCTACGGACAAGGTAGAAACACAGAATAAACGTGGTGTAAAGTCGATGCCACGTGTCGCTCGCTGGTATAGTCTCGCCAGATGAACGACTCTCAATTAGTTCAGATGTTTCTCCCTCCAACCACGGTTTGTAGCCAAATCATCCATATTTATTTTTAAAAAAATGATTTCACTATTGTTACAATAAACTAAACTAGAATGTCAAAGAAAGTTATAGGCAAACTCGACGAATCATTAATTACTTAGCATTAGATTAATTATCTCTCATAGTTATGTTACACAATTTTTTTGTATATATTAAAATTTAAAGAGATGCATACCCTAATTTTATATAAAAAGATTTCGAATTCTGAATCCGAGAGGGACGGATGCCCCCTTGCAAGGTCGGCCCAATGTGGTCGGTGGCCTAAAGCGTAAACAGAGGCCTTTTATGAATCTAAAACTCCCTTTTGTTAGTGTCTATAATATTGTTACAAATATTTGTACAATGATGCATTAGAAAAATCAAACTACATACAAATTTATAAATGTTTTTTTTTTCTAAATTGCACACAACAAGACCCAAATCAAATCAAATCATTATCATACATTAGAATCAGATTCAATATTGAAAAATCGGGTGAATATAATACAATTTAGAAATCGGATCAATATGATGCACGGTGGCACCAACAGTCTCTCTTTGTTTGGATTGAGAAAAAACATTGCACATCGGATAGAGGATTGAAAAGAAAAGAGAGCCACAAGAAATTGAATTAATGGTATGTAGAGAAAAAGGAACCAAAGAGTAAATTAAATTAATGTTATGTTGAGAAAATAAAATCAGAGAAGAAAGAGATTCAATAATCTTAAAGTTTATGAGATCGGTGATGAATAAACCTGAAATTTCACTATTTATACAAAATATATGGATTCAATTATAGCATAGACGATCAATTTCATAATTGATTTGCACAAATATGAAAAACAGACGTCATGTTTGGGAAAGTAAATTGTGGGTAAGAAAATTAAGGTGACTCAAAAGAGCCGCATAAGTGAATCACATTAATTAATTAAATTAGGTCATTATATAATTAGTATGGGTGGGCTCATGATTATTAATATTTATGAGAAAACCCAAATAAAACATAGGTGTTGGGCCTACATAAATCTTGGTCCATTATAGATATATTCAACATGTAATAAACTTGATTAAATAGAATGTATTTGAATTTTATTATTTCTTAAGAATCAAGTTCGAGCTTAAACTTATCGTCTAAAATAAAGTTCGAGCTTAAACTTTTAAAAAGGTCCCGGCAAAACAAGTTTTTGAAGCCTAGCAATAGTTTTGAAACAGTGATCGTATTGCGAATATGATAACAAAAATATGAATTATGCATAGCCTACGCGACAAAATTACGTAAATAATTATTTAATTGACCAAAGGCCATTATTTGCAAGATTAGTTTATAGTCGTGCCATCGAAATGTGAGCTGGAGTGAATACATATGCCATACACGATATATAATGATTTATTAAATGAGCTTAAGTACATTTATGATTATTATCCACTCCAGCCAAATAAAATAAACCAATATTTTAAAAGATAATCTCAACTCAATATTATAAATAACAAAAATAATTTTTCAACAAGCATATAAAAAAATAATTTTAACCGAAACTAAGTAAGAAAAATGTGATACAGCGTACGTGGCTAGGAGAAACTTTTTATCAAAATTCGTTGATTCTTGCGAATACCTAAGGTGATAGATTTGAGGGAAATCTCTATTATTTTATTAACTTCAAAAACTAATTCAATTACAAAGACGAGAGTGCTTAAATAATGAAACACAAATTGCAAAAAAAGGAAAACCCTAATTCTTTAGAAAGGAAAAAAAACTAGAAAAGAAAATAAAGGAAACAACTATTAAAAATTATAAAAAAACTGCCCGAAACTTATAAAACGCAATTTTGACCCATAAGATGACTTCGGATGACTGAAATCCATCGTACTTCATGGCATAACCATGAGTTTTGCTCAGAATGCCGTTTCCGCCCAGAAAACACTAGTCCTTTTGTCGAAATCTGACACTTTTGCGATAATTCCAGGTGTTCTACATTCTGCATACCGGCTTCTTCGACCACACTGCATCAAAATGTCAAATCTATTGTACCTACTTAATTTTTAAAATTTTTTTATTAACAGTGTGAGGCTCAAATCGTCGTAATGTTTAATTGAAAACTTTACATTTTTAATTTTATAATTTTATAGATTATTTCTGTATTTGCTACATGATTAATAAATGTTTCCAGCTTTCAATGCGGTTGATCGTGTTTAGTTTTGCACATTTATTTATTTTGGTAAAATAAACTTGTGTGGGTTGTTTACATAATATTTTAAAGGACGTGTAGCAAATGCCAATCCATCTATTAATGAACTGAGTTTTCTATTTACTTTTGGTCAACTCCATTATTCAAGGCCACGTGATTGCATGTGATTTTTGTATTTATTTATCGTTTATTTATTTTTTACAAGAAAGAAATACACTATATTTTATGTGTTATGACATTTAACGTATTAAGCAAGTAAAAAATAAAACTAACTACTCAGCGCACCATTTCCAATTAGTGTAATTATTATTAAAAAAAAACCTATTGAATCGTGATAGAAATATTGAGGGAGATATTATTAATTGTGTATTGTGAATTACAAGAGAACTCTATTTATAAATGCAATAAGAATAGAATAAGAAACCCTAATATATGTGAGAAGTGAAACATAAATATAGGAAACTAAATATAGACTAACAGCCCCCCTCAAACTCAATGCGGTGAAACAATAATTGAGTTTGAAGCTTGATAGTATTGAGTTGTGGCGAGAGTTGCGGCTGCCGAGAATGTTGTCGAAGTGATGCGGCGAGGATTGAGGATGGAAGATGCGCGCCGCTCACGGCCGATGGCGGATGCCTGATGCCCGATGATGCATGATGCTTGATGTCTGATGGTAGATGGCGAGATAGCAGCTGCCCGATGATGCCAGATGTCCGAAGCCCAATGATTGTCATATGCCTGATGGGTGACGGCGAGATAGCAGATGCCCAACGATTGCCAGATGCCTAATGGCTGATGGCGAGATAACAGATGCCCAATGATGCTAGGTGCCTGATGGCGAGATAGCAAATGCCCAATGATTGCCTAGATTGATTTTTGCGGAAGCGAGTGATTAGAGATTGAGATTAAATTATTGGGATTGAATTGAGAGATTGGTGATAGATTTGGGTTTTTTGCAAGGTGATTGCAATAGGCAGAAGCACGAGATTGGTTAGGGATCGAGATTGAATTATTGGGATTGAATTAAGAGATTGGTGATAGATTTGGATTGATTGCAAGGTGATTGCAATAGGCAGAAACACGAGATTGGTTAGAGATTGAGATTGAATTGTCTCGCCCACCCGTCAGAATCACGAATCATCGACGAGTGGGTAAAGCGATAAATTCGTAGAGATTTAACCAAAAATCGATTATGGCTCTGATACCATGATAAAAATAAGAGAGGGATTTATTATTGATGTGTGTCTTGTGAATTACAAGAGAACTCTATTTTTAGATGCAATAGGAATAGAATAGGAAACCCTAATATATGTGAAAAAGGAAACATAAATATAGGAAGCTAGATATAATCTAACAAATCGGTATAATAATATCATTTTAAGACAATTTATTCAGTTTTTCATTTATAAATAACAATCACCCAAAAGCAAAGTGTTAAAAAAAGCCATACGACTAACTGAACTATAGTCGTGCCCTAGAGGATAGGACCTTACTCGCTCTCTAGTCTCCGTACCAGAGTTCGAGCATCAGTTAGTACCCGGAAGAACTATTATTATATCTAAATGTTTGTGCTTGTGTTTGTTTGTGTCTTGCTTATTGGAGTAGGTATTGTTCACGGGGTTTAATGAGTTTTGCAGTAAAATCCCGGAGTTTCTCCACCTAATCGAAGTTATTGTATACCTTTAATTTATGGGTAAATTTGTATGAAATGAATATGATTTGGAAATAAAGATTCTCCGCTCATGTATTTTCAGGTATGGCAAGATCATAAAATCGTTTCCTTTTAATTATAATTGAACATGCTCATTTCTAAGGGTGTGCATTTTTAAATTGGACTGACCCGCCCGCTAATACAGGCCCACCCGAAAGCCATGGACCTCGACCCATGGGCTACGGTCCGAATGTGAGCGGGCCGGACACCGGATCAAAAAAGCCCAAACCGAAAATAACCGGCGCCAAACCACAAAACCTCGTAGGGTTGTGTTCAGCTATAAATTCATGCTTCAAATATAAAAGTACAAATTATTTTTGGACCATACGTAAAACATCTACGGTTGAGATTTTATTTTGGTCTTATGACCCGATACCCTCGTTACACTCTCCCCTAATAGGGTAAACCCATTAGATATATAGTATATGATACCCAAGACTCGTGTTACAGTCGGGAACACTGCTGATAAAAAAACCAGTTGGGAACACGTAATACTCAGACCCACTCGTTACAACTGCTTTGACATCTTATTCCAATGTGTAAAAAATGAAACATGTTTCAAAAACAATCTGAAAAATCGTGAAATTATGATGATACTGAAAAAATGAACCACGTTTCTGAAATAAAGAGAAATCAACCTCATGAAATGTAACTCAATCACATCGTCACATTAGGGGAGAACAAACGTACCGTCATCTTGTAGATCAAAATTAACGTTAGAGTTCTAGATGAGTCTCGGTATCGATTGGGTGTGGGCGATTGACGGAGGAGATCGGCGACTCGATGCAGAGGCAACGGTTGTGACGACAGCTTCCTCAGAGGAGGCAAAGGAGAGGCAGCGAAGAGAGACAAACAACGACATAAATAATGATGGCGGAGTAGAGATTTGGCTAGGGTTTTGAGGGGATGGCGATGGAGCGGTGAACGACGTTCGTGTGAAGTGACCAGCGACGGCGGCGACGACGACGAGAGGAACCAGAGAAACACGATTAGAAATAGTTAACGCGAGGGCGACGAAATAATGATATAATGGGTAGAGATCAGTATGATTTCATATATATATTTATAAAATTTCCCTTTGAATCATGAATTAAAGGAAAATGACAAAAGCATGTCCTATGCCATTATACTCTTACAAGATCATGTCATGTACTTTGTTAATGGCATAAAAATGTTGTGAACGTTAAATTTTTTGTATGCAAAATGTATGTATTCATATTAAAATGAAAAAAATTACCTATGACATTAACAATTATACACATATATTTTGATTCTCACCAGAATACTTCCATGTATATATATATGTATGATAAAATATCAGGTGACGCGACTGAAATGCGGAGGTTTCGTGCTTTCCATTCGCCTCATTCACGTCATGTGTGATTGGGGTGGCTTGACTCAATTTTTAAATGCCGTGGGAGAAATAGCCCGTGGAGCACATTCTCCTTCCATCACTCCCGTTTGGAAAAGAGAGCTTTTCATTGCCGAGCATCAAAAATTGGATCACCCTCCCGCCGTGGATCACGATCGTGATGTTCCTGTTAATAACAACCTCGACTCGGTTCAACGATCCATCTTCCTCGGGCTCTCCAAACTGTTAGCAATCTGTATGCTCGTGCCTGTTGGATCATAATCAAGAGAAAGACAACAAGCAACAACACTTTCCACCAAAGGGATGGTTTTTCCATTACTTACTTGAACTATTTATAAAAGGATACAAGTTTGAAGAGAAAGTGCAAAATAACTCCTAATTAAAACCTAATAACTCTTTTAAAATCTAATAACTAATGTTGTAACAACTTATTCAAAAACCTATTGTAACCGTAGCCATAATATGCTCTTAATGCCTCCATTTGAAGATTAACTCAACACCCTCTTCTTGATTATTTTTTGCACGTCAAAACCACCGGACTTCCGCATGCAAACCATGCAAACTTCACATCCTAACATCAACTGCATGCTCGTGGTTGTAGTTTCTTGCACTAGAAACAACACCATGCTCACCATTCAAGATTAGTCCAACAGTGCCCGAGCACATCCGCTCCCGCTCGACGACCTTTGAGATACTAAATAATTGTTACCTTTCAGATGTAAATAATTGTTTTCAATTTACATGTGAAAATACTAAAATACCCTTCAGATGTAAATAATTGTTTTTCAAATTGAATGAAAAGACTAAAATACCCTTCACTATTCATTTAATTTTCAAAAAAATACCACTCATACTCTCTCTCTCTCTCTCTCTCTCTCTCTCTCTCTCTCTCTCTCTCTCTCTCTCTCTCTCTCTCTCTCTCCACCACCTCCATCTCCTCCACCACCATTCCCTCCACCACCACCACCATCTCCTCCCCCTCCGTCGCCACCTCCTCCACCACCGCCACCGCCACCACCTCCATCTCCTCCACCTCCTCAATCATCACCACCACCACATCCATCTCATCTACGCCCTTCCACCGCCACCACCACCATCTCCTCCCCTTCCGTCCCCACCTCATCCATCTCATCCACCACCACCGCTACCACCTTCATCTCCTCCACCGCCATCCCCTCCACGCCCCTCCACCACCACCACCATCTCCTCCACCACCGTTGGAGCCTTGTCGGAAGTCGGCCGGAGATGGTGATAGAGGGAGAGGAGATGGAGGTGGTAGTGGAGAAGGTGACGACGGAAAGGAAGGAGATGGTGGTGGAGGAGATGGATGTGGTGGCGGTGGAGATGGAGGTGGCGGCGGCGGTGGTGGTAGTGGTGGTGGCGACGGAGAGGGAGGAGGTGGTGACGGAGAGGGAGGTGATGGTGGCGGTGGTGATGGAGGCGGTGGCAGTAGTGGTGGAGGACATGGAGGAGAGAGAGAGAGAGTGTGTGTGTGTGTGAGTGGTATTTTTTTAAAAATTAAATGAATAGTGAAGGGTATTTTAGTCTTTTCATTCAATTTGAAAACAATTATTTATATATGAACGGTATTTTAGTCTTTTCACATGTAAAAAATGTTAAAAACTAACGGAGTTGGACGGAATGAGTAAAGTGAGACAAATGAAATTCTTGGGTATTCACCTTGACACGAAAAATTCTATGTGTAGTCATCTGATAATGTGACATATCCAGGTGTAGTCATCTGGAATTATCCCTATATATTAAGATTTGAAAAATCGTATACCCAATTTTTAGGTCGAATTTTATATAATTTTTTTTTCAAATTTCGAGGCTAAGAGGGACGGATGCCCCCAGTCTATACATGTAATGAACTTGATTAAATAGACTGAAATTGAATTTTTTTTATTCTTTAAGAATCAAGTTCGAGCCTTAAACTTATAAATCAAAAATAAAGTTCGAGCTTAAACTTTTAAAAAGTCCCAGCAAAACAAGTTTTTGAAGCCTAGCAATAGTTTTGAAACAGTGATGGTATTGCGAATATGATAACAAAAATATGAATCATGCATAGCTAGCGTACGCGACACAATTACGAAAATAATTATTTATTTGACCAAAGGCCATTATTTGCAAGATTAATTAGTTTATAATTAGCTGGAATGAGTACATGCCATACACGGGATATAATTTATTAAACGAGCTTAAGTACATTTATGATTATAATTATCCACTCCAGCCAAATAAAATAAACCAATATTTTAAAACATAATCTCAACTCAATATTTTTTTTACTTAAGTTCGTTGACAATTTCTCTTTCAAATAACAAAAATAATTTCAACAAACATATAAAAAAAAATTAACCGTAACTTAGTGAGAAAAATGTTAAATTCATTGTCCAACTCAATTCTTTTTAAATTACAATTACATCATATTCGTAAATTCGTCGGGTGTCTCATTGAAAATTGTATCTACTTAATTTTTTAATCGTTTTTAGTTTTGCACATTTCTTTATTTTGGTAAAATCAACTTGTGTGGATTACTTACATAATATTTTAAAGGACATGTAGCAGATACTAAGCCATCTTTTAATGATTTGTGTTCTCTATTTACTTTTAGTCAACTCCATTATTCAAGGACATGTGATTGCATGTGATTTTTGTATTTTTATTTATCATTTATTTAGATTTGACACGACAGAAATACACTATATTTTATATGTTATAATTTCTAACGTAATATTAAGCAAGTCAAAAATAAAACCAACTGCCCATCGCACCCTATTGAATCGGTATAATAATATCATTTTAAGACAATTTATTCAGTTTTCCATTTAAAGATAACAATCACCAAAAAGCCAAGTATTAAAAAAAGTCGTACGACTAACTGAACGTGCCCCAGTGGTTAGGACCTTACTCGCTCTCTAGCCTCCGTACTAGAGTTCGAGTATCAGTTAGCACCCGGAGGAACTATTATTACATTTAAGTGTTTGTGCTTGTGTTTGTTTGTGTCTTGCTTATTGCAGTAGGTACAAGGTTCGGTTTGATTGAAGGGTTGTTCACGGGAGCTTAATGTATTATGCAGTAAGATCCTGGAATTTCTCCAGCTAATCAAAGTGGAGGCCGTAGTTCTTGTGTACTTTTAATAAATAAAGGTTCATTATTTAAAGGCCAAAACAAGAACCAATAATTTCTATTTATTTGACTATCTGTTGAGAGCATAGACACGATATATATATATATAATATACTGCTAATCAAACCAAAAACAGAACCAATCTCTTATTCCAGCGAAAATGATGAGACAAGCCTTACTGCAATGGCTCCGATCGCCAAAAAGGACACCAAAACCAAAACCCTTTTGGCTCGATCGCCCTCACGAGCCCAAACCTCGTCCGTCTGATGATCACGCGCGTGTTCTTGTCCGCACGACAATGTTGCGGTCCCCATCTCGTCACCGCCGCCACTTTTGTACGGTCCCTCCTCCTCATTACAAGGAGCTCACGGTGACGAGGTCCGAACCGGAGCTCGTGGGTCCCGCGGGGCCCACGCCCCGCGGGATCAAGCGGCTCTCGTCCATCGACGAGAGCGGCCTCCTCCGCGGGCTGATTCCGGTGGTACAGATCTACCGTCACGATCCCTTCATGCGGGGGGAGGACCCCGCGAGGGTCATTCGGGGCGCGCTTGCCCGAGCGCTCGTGCCCTACTACCCCCTGGCCGGCCGCCTCAGGGAAGGCCCTGGCGGGAGGCTCTCCGTGGACTGCACCGGCCAGGGGGTGTGGTTCGTGGAGGCCGAGGCGGATGCTGAGCTGGATGAGCTGGCTCATGATTCGCCTCGGCCTCACTTTCCGTGGCTTGAGGAGTTCAATGCTCCTCTTCCCGGAGAAATTGTCGATTCTCCGCTCATGTATTTTCAGGTATGGCAAGATCATAAATCGTTTCCTTTTAATTATAATTGAACATGCTCATTTCTAGGGGTGTGCATTTTTAAATTGAGACCGAGGCGGATTAATCCCTCCGACTAGTCCATGATTAATCCTCTATAATTACCGATTAATCATTTAAACCGATTTATTTTTTAATTAATCTCCGAATAATTTCCGATTAGTCCCTAGAAAATCCTTGCTGACTGACTAGTGCCTAGCGGATTTTACAACACCGCTCATTTCTAAGGGTGTGCATTTTTAAATTGGACCGACCCGCCCGCTAAAACAGGCCCACCCGAAAGCCATGGGCCTCAACCCATGGGCTACGGTTTGGTCATGGATTAAAAGAATCAATTCGGATGTGAGCGGGCCGGACACCGGATCAAACAAACCCAAACCGAAATTAACCGGCGCCTAACCATCTACAAACTCATGCTTCAAATATAAAAATATAAATTATTTTTGGACCATACGATAGAGCATCTACGATTGAGATTTTATTTTGGTCTTATGAACCGATACCCTCGTTACACTCTCCTCAATAGGGTTCACCCACAAGATATATAGTATGGAACCCAAGACTCGTGTTACAGTCGGGAACACTGCTAATAAAAAAACAGTCGGGAACACATAATACTCAGACCCACTCGTTACAACTGGTTTACGTCTTATTCCAATGTGTAAAAAATGAAATATGTTTTAAAAATAACTGAAAAATAAAAAAATTATGATAATACTGAAAAAAATGAACCATGCTTGTTAAATAAAAAGAAACCATCATCATGAAATGTAACCAGATCGCATCGTCACACTAGGGGAGAACAAGTGTATCGTCATCTTGTAGATCGAGATTAACGATAGAGTTTTAGATGCCATAATACTTTTACAAGAACATGCCATGTGCTTTGTTCATGGCATAAAAATGTTGTAAATGTTAAACTTTTTGTGTGCAACATTTATATTAAAATGAAAAAATTACTTATGATATTAAGAATTATACGTGTGTGTATATATATATATATTTTTTTTTTATTCTCACTAGAATATATATGATAAAATATCAGGTGACACGACTGAAATGCGGAGGTTTCGTGCTTTCCATTCGCCTCAATCACATCATGTGCGATGCGGGTGGCTTGACTCAATTTTTAAATGCCGTGGGAGAAATAGCCCGTGGAGCACATTCTCCTTCCGTCACTCCCGTTTGGAAAAGAGAGCTTTTCATTGCCGAGCATCAAAAATTGGATCACCCTCCCGCCATCGATCACGATCGTGATGTTCCCGTTAATAACAGCCTCGACTTGGTTCGACGATCCATCTTCCTCGGGCCCTCCAAATTGTCAGCAATCCGTATGCTCGTGCCCGAGCACATCCGCTCCCGCTCGACGACTTTTGAGATACTAACCGCTTTTCTCTGGCAATGTCGCGCGTCTGCGCTCGAGCTCGAGCCCCAAGACATGACAAGTCTCGGGTTCACGGTCAGCGCGCGCGACGAGACGCACCGCGTGATACCGGCTGGGTACTACGGTAACGCGTTCGGGATGACGTGGACCAAGACGGGCGCGGGGGAGCTCCTGGAGAGGCCGATGGAATATGCAATAGGGCTAGTGAAGAAAGCTAAGGAAAAGGGCATTAAAGAGTACGAGTCGTCTTGGCGGGCGAATGATGCTATAGGGTGCCCTTCCGATTGCTCTCCGGACAAATGGTTGTTTGTGACCGACGCGCGACAACTAGGGTACGGTGACGTTGACTTTGGGTGGGGGAAAGCGGCCTATGCGGGTCTGGCCAAATTCGAGGTTGATGGGGTTGCTTCGTACTCGCACTTTAGGAGGCACGACGGAGAGGATGGGATACTTGTATCAATATGTATGCCGCGTGAAACTATGGCAAGTTTCAAAATCCAAGTGAACAATGTGACAGTTAATCGGTCGTGACTGAGAAGGTTGACGGATGAAGTGACAGAGTTCTTGTAATAATAAACAGAGGGAACTGTAATTTAGAAATGATGATTGTTTGGAGAAATATTGCATTATTAGGAATTTAGTTAAATAAACCTTTGATTTGATTGCTCAAGCCCAACATACACTAAACACACAGTTATAGAGATAATTGATTCATAATTTTTAAATTTCTTAAACAAAAATAAACGATAATCTTAGAACAAAACTATAAACACTGATTTTTCTATAGACAATAATAATATAAATAATAAATTCACATAAATTTTGATACCAAACAAAGGGCACTTCACAAATAAAACCTTGTTCAAGAATAAGTCACATAGCTCACAAAACAAAACAATCTCCAAACCAAATAGCCTCTAGAATTTGCATTTTCCCGCTAGCCAAACACAACTATCTCTGCACATTCTCAGTTTCTTCCTCAGCAAGGCACTCCCTGTATCCACTGCCCCAAGCCCTCTCCTTCCACACCATCTCCACCTCCTCAAAAGTCAACCCCTTCGTCTCCGGCACAAACACCACCACAAACGCCACCGCCAGAACGGCGACCCCGGCGAGTATGAGGAACGTCGCGCCGGTCCCCACCGCGTCGGCCACTGACAGAAACGTCTGCGCCACGATCAGATTCGACACCCAGTTCACCGTCGCCGACATCCCGCCGCACATCCCCCGGTACGACTCCGGGTAGATCTCGGAGTTCACCGTCCAGGGCACGGGCCCCATGCCCGGGGCGAAGAAGGCGATGTACATGGCCAGGCCCATGACGGCGAGGTAGCCGTAGAGACCGTTCGAGGGGTATGCGGATTCGGCGAAGAAGGCACCGGAGAGGACGAGGAGGGAGAGGAGCACACCGGCTAGGCTCGTTAGGGCTAGTTTTAGGCGCCCGAAGTGATCGATGAGGTAGATGCCGAGGACTGTCCCAGTCGCGTTCATGGCGGCGACGATTAGGGAGAGGAGGATTGCTAGTTTGTTTGATTGGAAACCAGCCATCTGGACTATCGTCGGGCTGTAGTACATGACGGTGTTGATGCCTACGAACTGCTGAAACGCCTGCACAAAAAAAAGAGAGTTAGGTGCTGGTTTGGCAGAGAGAGCCTTTTGAAGAAGACTATCGAGATTAATCGAGAATTAACAGAAGATTAATCGAACAAGTCGGAGATTTTTAAAACACCGCGTTTAGTCCATAAACACATTTTACGACAAAAATATCTCGGAACTGGAAACGAATTTGCCGAAGTTACGTTTAAAGACTAGCATGAATCAAATCCAGTTATAGACCAAAGAATGTGGGTAAGGCAAAGTAGCAGAGACCTCATGTAATAAGCATGAAGTCGCTGGAACAGAAATGTCATATAACAGGGCACCTTTATGCAATTTTCTCTAGAAACAGAAACCAATTCTAGGGTTTGGGACACCATGGTATCTCAAATGATAGGGTAAGAGATGCCATCTTATAATCATGTTTCGGATCCAAATTCTTTGGACATCCAAACATTGGATTTGGATCAAATCAACGGTTTGAATTCAAATTCCAGTTTCCAAACAAAGCATTATTAAAACGTGAAAAAGAAGAACTCGGACAGAATATATGGTTACATAAACATATTACTTTGACGGGAAGTTCAAACAAAGATTTTCATAATATACCTGAAGTCCACCCCCGGCGAGGAATGCTAGCCTGATTTCTTTTGATCTAAAGACATCCATGTATTTGATGGAAAGCTTCTTTTGCCGCTCTTCCTCTAGCGTGGTAGAAAGATAATCAACTTCATCTTCTAGCCGATCAAGGTCATAAATTTTGGTGAGGACCGCAATTGCTTTCTCTTTGTCATTCTACGCAGAGAATAAAAGCAACGATGAGACGGAAGTGTGAAAACGACAACTTGTAAAATAATCTTGTTTATTTGGCCTCAAACCCTTGCATTTGTACACATTCTGTCTTGAATTGTTATAGTTTTTGACTCGTTGATCCTTATAACTTGATCTTAACATGCTTAGGTTTTGCTCCTTCGGCATAGAAATGTGCGCACACATGTGTGGTTATCATAGCACATGAAGAAAAAACAGAGTTCGGGTAAATCACTAAGAATTTGTTAAAAGCGAAATGTACCTTCATAAAAAGCCATCTGGGAGACTCTGGCATAGCGAGCATTAGGCAGAATTGGATAATGGCGGGCACTGCTGAAACTCCAAGCATCCATCGCCATGTTCCTGGTACCTACCCAAGCATTGACATGTTGGGGAATTGTAATAAACAATACGTAAATTAAATAATATCAAGTAGGTGCTACTCGGATAATCAGCAGATAGATCATTCAAACATTGACTTTTATCCTACTCAACCTTCCCTTGATCCAAAAAACAAAAAAGAATCTTGGAAAATTAATCATCAAGATTCTATAAATTGTTATTGATATAAATAATTCTCAAGTAGAAATTATTTTTAAATAGGGAAAGTTTCTTCTAATAAATACATTATGCCACTACTAATGAAAAGAGGAAGGATATTTCCAAATATGTCATTCAAAAATCTAGAATCGAGATGAAGGCATGGTCCTCAACAATCACAGAAATATAGCTGAATACACAAAACAACAGATGCTTTAACTAATTCATCACAATGAATCATCTAATTTTAGCAGGAAAGAACAGAAAATATTCCTCGAGTGATGTTTCACAGTGTGAAATCTTAATAGGACGCCCCAAATTTTATCTTGACGCTGCCCTTCGAAACTGCAAAAACGGACAACCTTTTATGCAAGCAAAGTTATGTAACGGGCAGAAATATAACCAAAGAGTGTCTCCTTAACAACTTTGTGTAAAGCATTTAAAGGCCAAACAGATAATCACGTGAACTGTTTCACTTCATAGATATTCTAATACTATTTTTAAGGACATATTATTGTAGAAAACAATAAGAAACCATATTCCCATTTTCCATGTGAGACTATAATTCATGTACATACACATATTCATCTACGCAAAACCTCAAGCAAATAACAAAGACAAGGTTTATATGCATGGTTAAACTAGTATAATTGTTAATGCAAAGAAACACTCCCATGAGTGCACTTTAAGATCGGAAAGGTGAGAAAACCATTGACCTGACTATGAATATGAACATGAAAAATCTTTGCCAACATGACTAGTGCCAACGGCACGATAACCTTTGTACCATTATATCTCCCATAAGGGAATCTTTCTTTTGGAGGATATAAAGCTGTATTTCATTAACATCTGCAAGACCGAAAACCAAATAACGAAAGAAATATGAGCTGACCTCTGTGAAAGCAAGATTTACGAGGTAGGAAAGAAATTGTCCACTAGTAATCATAAGTACATTTGTGCTCACTAGTCCTCCCCTTATTTCCGACGGGGATGCCTCTGCAATATATACCGGAGCAGTGACAGACGCCAAACCCACGCCCAGACCAACCAACAATCGCCCTACGATAAGAATGTAAGGATCTGGCGCAGCAGCCATGACCACTGATCCCGCTGCAAACACAACATCGGCTAAGAGAGTAGCTTTCTTACGACCACAAGCATCGTTTATCCATCCCCCAAATGCAGCTCCGAAAATGGCACCAACTATGGCCATACTGACAATCGTTTCCTGGCAATTGAAAGAACGAGAACATTCATAAAAGAGATTCAAAACAATATCTAATCGTCTCTACTTCCCTCTCCTAGTCCAAACATGAAACATGGATTGATTTGTTCATCGTATAACTGTAGAAGCCGCACCTGTAGAAAACTACTCCGTTTAACAGCCTCGAAATCGTCTTTGATGTACAGAAGAGCGCCTGATATCACGCCTGCAAACAACATTTTCACACGGAAATTCAAAACAAAACCAAGAAACACTGAAAAAATATATATGAGAAGCCATACACGTCCTGAAGCAGGATAAACTAAATCCATGTCATATCAACATTCAGGAGCATGAACTTTTTTACTTCCACATGGGATCGGTATAAACAGCTGAACACATGCATAAGTACTAAAAATTCGGAACCACGCCTGTGACTAAGTGATCTGAAGCAATGCCTCATGTTGCCCTCATATTTTGCTTTAACTAAATAGCATGATGGGTCAGCTGCAATAGGGTATTTTCCCATTCTTTTCCATTGAAACCTCGAACCCGAAATCCGAATCAAATACTATCAATTGATCCTACACACACTTTTTTTACTTAATGTGAATGGAACCAACAAACTTTCACCAAATCAAATCAAACCATGAGCCATCTACCCAAATACAAAACCCCCAAATGGTCCCACCTCATCTGCAAACCCAATCGACCAAACAAAACAAGCTAAGAACCACACACACACAAGGCCACAATAGCCACTGCATCACATTCACACCCAATTCATCAAAACAAATAAAAATCCAAACTTTACTTCACAACAATCAAATCGCTTCTCAAAAACCCAAACCCAAATCACCTGTGTCGTATCCGAAGAGCAATCCTCCGATTCCGGCGATCAATGTCAATCGCATCACGTACGCGTTCTTGAACAGCGACATCCTCCGATCAGGGAACGCCTCCAAGTACCCAGAACTCCCCGGAAGCGACTCCAGAGTCAGAGTCAGAGTCATCGCAACCAAAATTGAGCTCAAATCTCAATCCAGAGACACAAACCCAGAAATCGAAACCCAATCTGAAGTGACCAGATCGATCAAATCGCCTTCTCCTTGTACCCAATCAAAAACGAGTAACTCCAAGTCAAATTGCAGACAAATTGAGATGGAAAATTGGGATTCCGCGTCGCCAGATCAGGAATTGAACCCAGAAATGGAAAGTTGGAGCCTGAGTGTGAGATTTTCCCGAGAAAATTTAGGGGATGGATAGAAGAAGAAAGTGAAGGTGTGGTTGGTGAAGAAATATATATTATTGGTGGGCTTGTGTAATAAACAGTTAATTGTGTCCTTGATGATGCAATTATTTTTGATCTGGGTCCTATAAGCCCACTCGCCGATGCTGATGTATTTGTATCTACTCGCTAGCTGGTTACAGTATTTTGGATAAGGGGTAGTATCGGTATATTCAATAAGTGTCGTGCTTCCGTATCTTCACGCGCTTCACTGTGCACTTTCCGACAGATATTAATTATATGACACGTGTCACCAGATTCACCATGCACATGCAGTTTTAACGTACTACGTACAACTCTGACATTTACGGCCACCAATAATTTTTCTATATGTATTATTTTTAAGATTTAATAAATACAAATTTATTTTACCTACATACAGGTCTGTTAAATTTAAGATTAACTCAAATTGGTGTTTAGTATTGATCAATTCGTTTAACCAAACTCAAATTTAACTATTCAACATTCAATAAGCTATCGAGCTAATAAACTCTTTGTTTTTATTGTTAATTGGTGCTAACGATGCCTAACTCATTCCGTACCTAATTATTTTAACCCAATCTCAAGTACACAAACCCACTCAAGCTTAAACTATCCCATCAAAAACAACTTCACGAGGCATGTTCAAGTCTCGTACTCTAATCGAGGCCAAGGCAAAGAGGAGTTGAGCCACTACACCAACATGCATCCTCATTATGATATTTTGTTAATTAGTTGGAAAATCAGATAATTTAAAAACTACACATTGTATATATGAAAATAATAATTAAAATGAGTGCATCACTTCACGTGTTTGTCTAAAATAATTCTTTATATTCTGTTTAGTCAGTGATCATAATTAAATCATCAAAGAATATTACCATACTACATTTCATATAATTTATTTGTAATAAATTGATTATAGATAGATTATGTGCTATACAAATCTCATGATGAGAATTGAAGTTAAAGTTAGTGTACTTTACCTTTATATCATCACTATTATTCAAAGCTAATGTTTTAAAAAATGCTAAACGTGACAATACCCCAATAAATTACATTTCAAAAATATATAAAAATTAACAACTACAATGTCTAAAACAGTGATAGGGTCACAACTATAGAATAAAAAATCTCAAATTGACAATTTAAAACAACTGAATTTTCATTACAGAACTATCCAAATTTTCACCAAGAAAATGTGAAAATAAATCTTAAGCTTCCATAAATTAAATAAGCAAATCAACCCTAATAAACTCCTACAAATTGAATAAAATACAAATCACCTGCGTATGAATTTCAACTTGAGTTGATTCAAGAAAGAGGTTCAGGGCATAAAAAGCCCAGTCAAGAGAAGGGAACGACACGACTCGGTCAGATTTCTTATCCTTAAAGTTTTAAGTTTTATTTTTATAAAAATAAACTATGGTCCGTATGATCGACCGCTTGATCGTGCCTAGACATCTCCTTAACCGTTTGATAAACCAAAACGTTCGCCACCACTCGACCAGCTTAAAACGAGGCGTGATGTGGAAGACAGCACCTATGCGACCACTTAAGCCATTTTTGAGAACACAATTCAAAACAAAGACTAAGAAAAGACACAGCTAAAATATAAAAAGTCACGTGGTAGAACAAGAACTCTTAGTGCTGACGAATAGTCAACTAATTAGCCTTTTGTAATTAGTTGACTCCTATAATGTAGGAGTTCCTAGAAAGACCAAAATACCCTTTTTCCTGGTTAAATTCACACCAACTTTCCTGAAAACCTGTTTTGTACACAGTCGGAGACGAACTCACACAATTGCTTGAGTCCCAAACAATCCGAAACTCTTCACACTCTCACTGTGCCCTAACTTTTCTTCTTCCCGATTCACACTGTCGCCGCCGATCCATGAGCTCCGAGGACGATTCGTACGGCGGCGAGACCGAGGACGAGTCCTTCGGCTACTACAGCGACGCCGCCGGATGCGATTTCGATAGCTACGAGTATCTCGAGGACGACGAAGCCGACGACTCGAATTGTATCCTGCCGCGGCGACAGGAGGACTGATTTTGGAATCTCCGGTTTGATTTGATGTTTGTGATCGAATTTTAGTGCTCTGTGGCTGTGGATGTGTTTGGATTTGGATTTGGGGATTTTTTTGGAGTGGATCGTGAATCCACACTAGGTTTAGGTGCAATTGTGTGAGAGTTGAGAAAAAATTGGGGAAATTAGGTTCTTATGCTAATTTTCAATTCAGCACTAGATTTAGGTGCAACTTGTGAAAGCTGAGAAAAATTAGGGAAATCAGGTTTTTATGGTAATTTTTAATTCAGCAGTAGGTTTTGGAGTTTTGTTGTGTTGTTTTTCACTGTTCTAAGAAATCGCTAGGTGCTAGTCAGTTCGAGAGGGTCTTCTAGGGACTAATCGGAAAATAAATGCAATTAAAGGGTTAATAGGGAATTATAGAGGACTAATCAGGGATTAAGTCGGGGATTTTTATAACATTGGTGTTTTTTATGGTGTGGCATGCTGGAGTTCTGAGGAATTTGTTTTGATAGGAGAATGAGATGTTATACAACAATAGCTACTGACTCAAAAGTGTTGAGATTTTGTAATTGAATGAAAAATTGATCTTTTAGGAAACTTTGATGCTCGGTTATTAGAATTTGTATTAGTTAGAAGTTGTTGAGCATGCAAAAGTGTTCTGTTTTCTGGGAAATTGAAAGAACAGATTGCAATTTGGAATTAACCAGCAAAAACCTCGGGTTCTTAGTTCAAATAATCAAACACATGTCTATCTATAAATCTGTGATTACATAGTTAATGGTGGGTTTGTGTTTGTAAGGCACTATGAATAGTGAACATCAGATATATGGTCTTGAAGTGGGATAGATCGAGGAGCCAGCATTCCCCAATAATTATGATTTGCGTTGTTAATGCATTTGTAGCCCCGTTTAATTTCCAATGGAGAATGCATTTAATTTACATTGATGTCTGTGGTTAGTTCATGGTTCTGAACTGCGTAAACTAATTTTCTATTACAATTTACAGCAAAACTATTCTATTTTAAAAGAAGAAGATATGCAACGGCTTATGGAGGATGATATTGCCAGAGTGTCTTCTGTGCTTTCTGTATCAAAAGTAGCCGCAGCCATCTTACTTCATTATTATAAATGGTAAATGTTTCACTCTTGCTTTAATTTGTAATGGATACTGGCAGTGGTCTGATATCATATATTATCTATCCCTACACACATTTACTCTTAATTACAAGTTTGGGGCATGGGTCGGGTTTTAACACGGTATTCGATCCTGGTCCATCTCAATCTACACCCCTTTACATCATCTTGTTTGAGGCAAAAGACCCACGATACATGTGAATAGTCTAACATAATGTGGACCTTCAATTCGGCCTGCATGTGAGGAAAGTTGTGAACCAATAAACTAGCTTAATAACAAGTTTGGGGCATCCAACTTAACAAACATACACCTTAGCAACTATATTAATAATTGTTTTGAAGTGTAGAGTAGAATAATAGTCAATGCTCATATTTTTGACAAAGTTAATGTTGCAGGGATATAAGTAAAGTGCATGATGCATGGTTTGCTAATGAAGAGAGAGTCCGCCTAAGATTTGGATTGTTGGAGAGTGCAATTGCTAATTTATCGATCGCCGATGAAGTAAGCTCTAATTGGAAATTGTTTAAAATTAAGAAAAGTCTGTAAATTCTTTTTATAAGTTGACATTCTGGAATGAACTTACTTAAGATCTTAGTCTTGTTAATAATTTGAAATTCAATCATGTATTGTTACTTCTTTTTCTATGCGCACCCCTTACTTACTGATTCTTCATTGTGCAGCTTACTTGTGGGATCTGTTTTGAGTCTTATGAACATGACAGCATAGATACGGCTGGTTGTGGTCATCCATATTGCAGTTTGTGCTGGACAGGTTTGTCTCAAATTACCAATGGATCTAGTTAATAGATGAAGTGGAATTGTGCATCTTTTGCTTCTTCTCTGTAGTGTAAATCTATCTAGAATTTTGTGGTTGTTTTGTTAAGGTTTTACCTTCTACATGACTGCATCCATATAATTTCTGGGCATCTCCAAACTTCCTTATGAGTACACATTTATATCTTCATACCCTATTGATGCACCACTGTAGACATCATTTTTGTTTAGATGATTTTAGGGCTACTTCTATGATATATTAACTTTAACTTATCTATTTACTGATATTTTTATTACATGTTTTTGTAGGATATATAACCACATCCATTAAAGATGGTCCTGGATGTTTGTTGTTGAAGTGTCCGGATCCATCTTGTGCGGCTGCTGTTGATCAAGACATGGTAAAGAGACATGTTTGTGATAAAGATATGGAAAAGTACTCTCGTTACCTTCTCAGGTCGTATATCGAAGACAATAGCGGGGTACGTCTGGGTTTCAACCTTGACAGTTGTGTGCGTGGTGCACGAACTATATCTGGAATGATCACTGTTCATCTGCCTAGTTTCAACTATCTTCAATGCTCTTTATTGATTTTATGTTTTAACATGGAATGCTGCCAGAATTCTAATAAATTATTGGTCCACAGATGGCATCAAATAATATTTTAAATCTGAAAACACCTGAACTTGTTTGATCATACTTAAAGAACTTTGGCAAGTAAAATTCCAAGGTTTTTCAAAACTCAATCACACAGCAGCGCTCGTTGTGTTTATTTCTTTTTTGTATTGTATTGGATTATTGGATAAGAGCTGCACTATTAAGGAGTTGTAACTTGGAAGTACAAGTGTCAACATTGAATGGAACTTTGGTTTACATTAGACTTGTCTTCCTATTTATATTCTTGTAAAGGAAACATAGCCAGCCCTCAAAACCCGCACAGCTTTACCAACTTACATAAATGTCAGTTTCTTGCGTTATTCTTTATGGTTTGTAAGTCTTACCTTATTTCTGTTGCACGTGTAGAATAAGCGGTGCCCTTTTCCTGGTTGTGAGTATGTCATTCACTTCAGTGCTGGTAGTGGAGGTTATGATGTTACTTGCCTATGCTCACATACTTTTTGTTGGAATGTAAGTTTTCTGGATCACTGGGAATACCACTAATTTTCGTTTCCTGTACATCAATTCAAATAGTTTCCACATTGAATCTGAACTGCAGTGCAATGAGGATGCGCATCGCCCAGTGGACTGCACCACTGCAAGGAAATGGATTTTGAAGAATGGCAGTGAGTCTGAAAACGTGAATTGGTATAACATTCGTTTCAGTATCTAAAGTTGTGTCTTGCATGTGGTTATGTTTGTGTGGATACATCTATATTCTTCATTTTTATATCTTCTATTTTTCAGTTTCTCTTGTTTTCTGCTGCATCGCAATTTGTTTGGAATAAGGAAAACAATATCATTGAAGCATATTGAATAACTGTCTGGAAAATCTTGTTCTAATTATTATGACATATAGTTGTAGAATTCCTATGGATGCCTATGGGTTGTAGTGGATGGATATTGCATTCAGTTGCCAACAGTGGGTGGAAAAACATCAATGCAGTTTGTATTTAATCATAATTTTCATATTAGAGTATAATTTAACATAAAATAAGTAGTTTTATTAAAATATTTTCTGAATATGATAACATGCCTCAAAATGATGTTGCAACAGGGTTGATTTGAGCATAAAATCTAATCTAGAGGACTGTAACTTACCCACGTTACTTCGAATGCCAAATTTATAGTATGTAACTGTAGGAATAATCAAATATATTGTGTTACATATGTACTAATTAGAACCCATCAGTATACTTTCTTACAATTTTTGTATCATTCTCAATTTTTTTTATTTAATGATGCACAGGATACTTGCTAATTCCAAGGGTTGTCCAAAGTGCAAGCGCCCAATTCAAAAGAACCAAGGGTGTATGCACATGGTTTGCAGAGCACCGTGTAACTACGAATTCTGCTGGTGAGTTATGGCGCTTTGTTTATAGACATTAATATCATTGCTATTGTTACTGCCATTATTTTCTAACGAATCACGTCATATGAATGTAGCATCGTTATAGGAATTTGAGTGTTACCTTCAATATGTAGTGTACCAGTTACCGGCGATGTGTAACATTTACTTTTTAGCCTCTAGGCAAATTCAGTATTTGTGTAAATTGTATATTACATTGATTTGTTTAATGCCCGGTCGTATTTAGTTGTAACTTTAAATGCATGTAAGTGCAGGCTATGCCTTGATAATTGGTCAGCTCATGGTCAATCGACGGGTGGTTTTTACGGTTGTAATCGCTATAATTCAGATAAGGGAGCGGGAGAGGTGAGGGCTTTGAGTTAATTTGCAGTATCTATTCATTGTTCTTGAGCATTAATGGTTTGCTAGTGCATTACTAATGTTTTTTTCTCCTATCTCTGATTTTTGTCATTGTCCTGCAGTATAATGAAACAGAGAGAATAAGAAAAAGGGCAAAGGAATCTTTAGAGAAGTACACTCATTATTATGAACGCTGGGCATCCAATGAATCAGTATGCACAATTATTTTTCACGCTAGTTTCTTTTTGGTCTGTATTTTAAATCTTTTAGTAACTAACTGAAGCAGTATGGTCTCTAATTCACAAGTCTATCTGTCCTGCATTTCATTTAAGTTAATATTTTTTAGCATCACCAATTCCCTTTTGTTTTGCAGTCGAGGAAAAGAGCTCAAGAAGATTTGCAGGAAATGCAAGACGTGCATGTAAGTACAATTTCTGTGTTATAGCTTTCATTTTCTATATTATTTGGTGACAAACCCAACAACTGCTCCAAAGAGTTACTGTCGTACATCTTTCATTTCTATTAGTTCTCGAGAGGTTATTATTACTTAAAAGTGCATATTGAAATAATCGTGATTGCATATCTTGTCTACTGTATAGTATACTGTCTTCTTTTTTACGTATTGTCGATAACTTGCAAAGAATTAACCTAATCACACAAATCACAAATAAGTATTGCGATTTTTTTTTTCTGAAAAAATTTGTTTGGTAATTGAAAAGTAATATCTTCACAGAAAAGCCTTCTAAAACTGTTGACTGTATCTCAAGTGTGGGGGTTAGTTCATGTTAGCATTGAATTTTAATAATGCTCATCCATATATATTGATCTCTTTGCCTTTTGTTTTCCAACAGTAAAAAATATCTTTACTTTTTCTTAAACTGTGCACGGTGTCCACTGGACTTTGTAATGATTCATTGATGAGTGTTTCAACTTTTTTCCAGCTTAAGAAGCTATCCAAGTTCCTACCCGAGTTTCAGCTCAAGGTCGTTACAGATGCATTGCTGCAGGTGAGTGCGAAGTTGATACACGTGTTTTAGTATTTTAGATCTTCTGTCTGTTTTGTTGAGGTTGTTTTAGTCTTTTAGACACAAAAAATGATTCAGCTCTTCAAAAAAAACTTTTTGAAGAGCACCATAACTTTTCTTCTAAAAGCCAACACCCTCTGGTCAACTAACATACATGATCAACTTGCATGAAAAATAATTATATATATATATATATTGTTTATGTTATGTGTTTATGCAGGTCGTTGAATGCAGACGAGTGCTGAAGTGGACGTACGCATATGGCTATTACATTCCCGAGCATGAACATGCGAAGAAAAATTTGTTTGAGTACTTGCAAGGTATATGAATTAGTTCTGACTGCCGATAGGTTTGTTTTTCTGTATTGACTATTGAGGTTTTCATTTCTGACCATAGAACTTTTTTTTGGCTAGAACAGGTGAGGCAGAGTCTGGTTTGGAAAGATTTCATCATTGTGCAGAGAACGAACTACAACCTTTCCACAATGCTGACAGTGACGGTCCCGTACAAGATTTCAATGACTTCAGCGTAAAGATAGATGGATTAACGAGGTACCTTTTGAGCAAATTTTCCTAATAACTCCATGGTTTATATAAGCTCTCAACCTCAGCCATATTGCCCAAGTTTTACAGAACCTTGCAAAGTTTTGCCTCCATGTCAGTATTCTAAAAAAACGTTAAGCCCTAGTCAGGCGGATAGGGACTTCGAGGAATAATTGAGATTTATTTCACTATTTTTTTAATCTTTATTAAATAAATAATTAAATACACACAATCAAAATATGAATTATAATATGCAAATAATAAACATGCGATGTATAGTATAGAACATAAATAGTTTAATAGTTGTTACATTCATTTCCTTATAACATAATAAAAGTGTCAATAAAAGTATAAATTATTTTTAGTTTTGTGGTATATTTTTTTTTAAAATCACCTAGACTCACCTAACATACTTAAGCTGTCCGATTTTTAGAACATTGCACCACACTTGAAAGTTTTCATGATTTCTAGTAGTAAGCAGATGTTATACTTATGATATTTTGCATTTGAGAATCACAATCTTGTGCTACGTTATTCATTGACTTTAAGCTCTCTCTGTATAATCGTAACAGAGCCACTCGAACTTACTTTGACAACCTGGTCAGAGCGCTAGAAAATGGCCTTAAAGACGTGAGTGCAGCTCCTCCCGCGGCGGCTTGCAGGGAGACAACAAAAATCGTAGCGACTAACAATGGTGAAGGCAAAGGTAAGAAGGGGAAGAAGAAGAAGGGAGCTAGATCTGGAGAATCCAGCAGAAACTGAACGAGTACGCTTAATCAAAATTAAGCGGTACATGATTCATCGCGAATGAAGGGTTAATAACTTTCGTGTTATTTTGTAGAATTCATGAGATTTATTGTTTAGGATATTAAATAAAACCTTAGTATATTGTTGAGTTCTGCAACAAGGAAATTTTTTGAAATAGAGGGATCAATGTTGAGTTCTGTAATAAGGAACATTTTTGAAATAGAGGGATCAATGTTTCAGAATCTATGAGCTTTGTATTTAAAAGAAGTTTTCAACTTTACATGAGTTAAACAATGTAACATACTTGTGTCAGTCATGTGTATTAATTACAACAATACTCATTGGGGTGAGGGTCAAGTATGTAGAAATTTCTATGACTTTGTAGAATTCTTCAACCTGGAAGGTTTTTTCAGCTCTGCATTGGAGAATCTCGCGCCTGATTCCGACGCGTTCGAAGGCCTGAACATTTTCAGGCTCACGGCATTCAGCATTGCTCTCGAGTACTGGCGCGACGCCATTTTCCAGTCCATGCCGGTCTTCATCATTGCCTTGAACTCTTCGAAACTGATCCTTCCGTCCTAAGTAAACACGAGAACCACAACAAAGACAACAGTGCGTGAGCTTGAAATAGGGTTCAGTGTTCATCTTCTTCATTTGTACGGTTCAAAATTATGTGTAAGAAAATGCGCAAAGGAAGAATATGTTTAACGGTTAATTACAAAAAGTGGCTGTCAACTTACCATTTGTTAACAAAACATGTACATTAGTCTAAAAATGACGAAGATGTATTTGAAGTTAACTTTTAAAAAAAAATCAAAATAAAACAATACTTTTTTTCAACTTGAGGTCATCGGTTTTCTTTTTCACTCCGGACTCGTGTGGACCTAAAGTCTCACGCATAAAAATCGATGGCGTGTGAGAGGAGAAGAAAACTGGCGAGGTCGACTTAAATTTGTTGTTAATTTTAGACAAATGTACACATTTTGCCAAAAAAATGTTGATAAGTTATGCGCACTTTTTGTACTTTACTCTATGTTTTTACGTACCTTATCCAGGTCGATATCAAATAAGATTTCTTGGATGGCTTGATCGTTGTTGGGGACCAGGTTATCGTCAATGAGGGACTCTCTGAGCTCACCAAACTCAATGTACCCATCCCTGTCTTTGTCAAAGTAAGCGAAAGCATTAGCCAGATGTTCATCTCCGGCGATCCTTTTCAGGTGAACAGACATTGTTACAAACTCTTCACAGTCTAATGTGCCATTTCCGTCAAGGTCAGCCTGTAATAAGATAGATGATCACACAATGTCATGGAACATACATAATGCATATCACTCTGAGGATGAACTGAATGAAATCGTTTTCGACAGGGAACTTTTTCGGTAAACTGGAAAACTGCACAATCACTCTTTTGAGGGATAACGAAACTCACCGCGTCCATTAACATCTGGACTTCGTGATCTGAAACAGGATTCCCGCTCATCCGGAGGCCTTCCTTGAGCTCCTCGAATGTCAAGTCTCCGTTCTTGTCCACATCCATCATTTCAAACATTTGTTTGATACTAGCTATTTCTTCATCAGGCAAGTTGTCAGCTACCACCTAGAAATATGTTAGTAAAGATCATCAACAAAGTAGTTAACAATAGAGGTGACACGGTTGGACATACCCTAAGTACTTTCTTCTTGAACTTGTTCATCAATGAAAATTGTTGAATCCTGGTTTTGACGTTATTTCCCAGGAAGACATCAGGAGCCTTATCTGGAACGCATAGCCAGGCATGTTCTGCACATTCAAGAAAGTTAGAAGACTACTTAATAGACGCCTCCCGTTGGAATTTAGTAGAGCTAACAAAGACTGGTTCCTCTATCTTCCATTGAGCGCAAATTGTTGGGATTTTTCGTACAGCATTATTAAATCACACAAATGACCTTCCTTCTTATCATGATTTGTTCAGTTATGTATCATAGAGACATCAATTGTTCAGTTATGTATCATAGAGACATCAATTGTTCAGTGTATTGTTTCAGAAATCATCTATTTTTTGCAGCAGTGTGAGCAATAAAGTTGTTAAAGATCAAATGTTAACTGTACTGTCCTCAGTGTCCAAATTGATGAAATAAATAACCATCACTTACCACAGATATTTTCACAAGTTAAATCAAGAAGAAAATATTGAACATTGATCCTGAAATATAGCACAATATTCTCTTGTATGTGTATCTAACTAAACCTTAATAATCTAGAGGAACTCAAGGCTTCACTTTCCTCCTTTCAGTTCAAACAGAAACACATTTTCATGAAACATTATGCCCATTTTCATTTCAATCCTCTCCTCTCGTCTCGTCTCAGTAGTTTATTTTGGGTCAGACAACCTTATATATCTAGTTCCACTCATGCTTTATTGATATTCAAGGGTCTACACAATTTTTGTGATTTGGCAGCAAGTAGAATAGAACAACTAGTGACAAAAGGTGAAAGGCGGTGCTTGTTTAAAGGAGTTCATACCAAGGACTTCTTGAATACTGAGTCGACTAAAAGGGTTTGGGTCAAGCATATTCTTCACTAAGTCCTTTGCATCCTCAGAAACCTTTGGCCAAGGATCTCTCTCATAGTCTGCATCGCACTCAATAATCGCATGTGCAATTCCTTCCTCTGTTTCTGTACTAGTTATACAGGAAGCCACACATAAGAAAACCAAAATGCATTTCGAAAAGAAAACAAAATTCTTCATTTCTAATTTCACAATTAAAAGCGATATCTATAGGTAATGCATTTCGAAAAGAGCTTACCCGCCCAAAAGGGTGGAACTCCACAAAGTAAAATATAGAGAATAACGCCTGCACTCCATACATCAACCTCAGGCCCATAATTACGCCGCAGAACCTCTGGAGCCATGTAATATGGACTTCCAACAATTTCAGCATAGCTCTGGCCTATGATCAATTGAAAGAACATGGTTCAGTACATGTAGTCATGTACATGATATAATGGTAAGCTTATAAATGTGTTCATAAGCCAATATATCTTGATAAGTAATTAAGCCTGATTATACCAGGTTCATAGATTATGGATAGACCAAAATCAATTGCTTTTATCGGAGCATCTTCACTTGTATCTGCAAACAAGAAATTTTCTGGTTTCAAGTCCCGGTGTATCACTCCATGTTCATGGCATACCTGCACCAAGTACTTAGTGCAGTTAAAAAGCTTACTTCCAAGGAATCAGATATAAGATATAGACCATTAATAAATTTAATCGCCATGCCGCTGAACAAACATAAGACAATCTTAAAGGTGCAAACCACAAATCCGTAAGGAAAACGAGAAGCAGGGCAATAATGACTAATGCTTAATTTGATCCATACATAATCCATCTGGTTAAAGCTAGAACTTTTCAATTCCATAACTAAACCTCACAAGTCATGGATATAGGGGACATGGTGCTTCGCCCATGTATGGAAAGGTTCTTCTTAATTCATAACCAAATGATGAACCCTAAACCTTCAATTCCCCAACCACAGTTTCAACTTTGCTTTGATATCAAATAATGCAGGGATAATATATCTCAAGCCCATGCCACATTTGTGCAACAACAACACATCAATAGAATCAATGGTTTATCCCACAATCATTTTTTGGGGATAAGAATCAACCACCGCAGCTTCATGTTTAATTCCTAACTATAACCTATGCTGTAAAAATCCACGAATAATTCCCAATTAATCCCCGATTAGTCCCTAGAAGGCCCTCTCCGCTTGACTAGCACCTGGTGTTTTTTACAACACCGACTATAATAGCCGAATTTCCAACATTGTCAAATTACAAGAAATAAGAAATTGAAAAACAATTCCAAATCAAGATCACATAGTTTTGTTTAGTTTTAGTTTCATTGAGGCATTTACTCAAACACTTGACGGGCGTCACAGAGACCAAACACAATTAAAAGAAAAAACTACCTTGACGATCTCCAAAATGGTCTTGGTGACCTGAGCGGCGGCCCGCTCGGTGTAATGCCCCCGGGCCACGATCCTGTCGAAGAGCTCGCCGCCCTGGCAGAGCTCCATGACCAGATAGACCGCCTCCCCGTCCTCGAAGGCCTCCTTGTACTCCACAATGTTGGGGTGCCTGGGCAGCCTCTTCATGATCTCCACCTCCCTCCTGACGTCGTCGACGTCGATCTCCGTCCGGAGCTTGCTCTTGGATATCGTCTTGCACGCGTACGTCTCCCCCGTCGCAAGCTCGCGGCACCTGTACGTGATCCCGAACTCCCCCCTCCCCAGCTCCTTCCCCATCTCGTACCTCTCCTTTATGTCCCCACCTCCTCCCCCATCCTCCAGCACCGCCTCCGCCACCGCGTGAGGCGGCGTCGCCTCGGCCCCGCCGCCGCGGTGGGACTTGCCGTGCCTGGACTTCACGCGGCGGGACCGCTTGTGGCCGGAGCCGTGGCCGTGGTGGCCGTCGGGGGAGGAGACGCAGATTCCCATGGGATTTGGTGATTCTAATTACTGGGCTTGGGAGGTTTGTGGATTGTGATTGTTCTCTGCAGATCCCATGGGAGAGGAGAGGAATGAGATCTGGAGGAGGAAGATATAGGAAACCCTAATTTTGGTCTGGGCGCTAATTTTGGGGGATTTTTTTGAAAATTAGTTATGTTCGTTGGTGATGCTGATTTGTCCCCGCCATTTCTGATGGGCGGCTCAAAGTAACCGTTGCGGTTCGCGCCTTTAGCTTTGTTCTTTTTTCTTTATTTTTTCTAATTCTTATTTAAAGAAAAATACATATAACTAACTCAAACATAGGGGTGCTCAAAAAACCGATAACCGAGGAAATCGGACCGAATCGAGCCGAAACCGAGTGAATCGGTAGCCGAATCGATCGGCTCGGTTGGGCCGGTTCGGTTATGACCAATAACCGACTCCACATCGGTTCGGTTCTCGATTACGGGGTTCTGAAAACCGCCTGTAATTGAACCAAACCGATAACCGAGGCATTGACACCCAGACATGAAGTTCTCTCTGAAGCTCCAAGACGACCAACCCACAACCCCTAATCAGTTTCTGAAGAACAACCCCATCCTCAAAGCCAAAATATCCATCACCGTCCTCAACCAGCCCCTCATCTCCACCATCACCACCACCACCACCGTCGCCTCCTCCGCCGCCACCGATCTCTCCTTCTCCTTCTCCACCAACTTCCCCTCCGGCCCTTCCCTCAGGCTCTCCTACTCCCCCACCGCCTCCTCCTCCGCCCCCTTCTCCGTCTCCCTCAAATCTGGGCTCGGCCTCTTCGGCTCTCCCCGCCGCTCCCCTCTCATCTTCTCTGCCAACCTCTCCCTCTCCCCCTCCAACCCCAACCCCGTCCCCTCCTTCTCCCTCCACTTCAAGCCCTCCCTCGGTGACTTCTCTCTCCGCAAGACCACCCTCTCCAACCCCAACCCCAACCCTCCCCCATATCTCGTTACTGGGTTCGTGCCCGACAGCCCCTCCGTCTGGGAGGAGGTCAAATTGGACCCCAAACCTCATTCGCTTCTCTCCAATTATAGGTTTGGCTCTATTGATTGGAAGGGTGGTGGCAGAGGTGGGTTTCTCTCCGGCGTCGCTGTTACGGCCAGGACGGCCGTAACCGAAGAACCGAACCGGTCCTAACCGATCGGTTATTCGGTCATAACCGAACCGAACCGACAACCTTTCGGTTCGGTTATCGGTTATGAACCTTCAATAACCGAACCGGTCTGTTCGGTTATGAACGGTTCGGTTCGGTTATCCAACCGTGAACAGTCCTAATCAAACATACGTATTTTCACTTATTCATGTTAAATCAAGATTTGAGTTGTTCAGCTACACTCAATTTTCATAAATTTTCAGAATGATTGTCATCGTCGAGCTCCTCGTCGTCGACGGTTGCGGGTCGAGCTCCTCCCTGTCGTCGTCTCTGGCCAAACAAAATTCTGGTTTGAACCATTGTAATTTTTCGAACTAGAATTGAAATCTGGTCAAACCAACCCAATTGTCCAGACTAAATTTTACTTCCAGTTTATTATCGGTCCAATCCAAATCAGTCTAAATTGATTTTAAATCAAAACAGATGTATTTTTATCTTAGAAAAATATTTTCATCTAAAAACTACAAAGTCTAATAAACCGCAACTAACTGATTTCAAATTAATTTTTTTTAGTAAAGGGTCTACAATAAACTTTAGTACAAGTAAATTATAATCATTCCAAAATTTTAATATTATCAACGGATTAAGAATCACATATGATATGTCAGTTTCATATTTTAGTTTTAAATGGAAAAAAAACCTACCTGACTATCTTATTATATTTGTTTCTAAATCTTCCCATGTAGTATAATAACTATATCCAAAAATAATACTTTACCAAAAAAGAATGACTTATTATTTTACTATTTTGAAATGAGTGTTAATTTTAAATAGGAATAAAATACACATAAACAATCAAACCTCCATATATTTATGAAGGTTAAATTTTCTATGGGTTGGTACTTAAATTCTTCTAATCCACTTAATTAAACAAGTACACAATACCCTATGATGTTATGTTACTCATCTTTAAAATTTAACAAAAAAAATATATCAAATAAGAATCTCATTATTAAAGTAATGAAAATAAAATTCATTGTACATGAGAATTGAGTGTGTATACACATTTGTAAGACCTAGTCAACTCATTTTATTTATAGGCTCCCATGTGTTTTTTTATTACTCAACTCTACTCATCATTGCACTATTTTATTTAAAAATTAAAACTCACTGTGTATTTCTATTTTCTTGTATTGTTTAATACAATAAAACAAGCTGTGAAGCATTTATTTCTCTTACTAGTAATTTACTCCAATATCCACCACATGTGACGAGTTATTTATGATGCCAGTTGGTAGAATATTTTTGAGTCTTTTTATATTAATGGTGGTTACAATAAAATAAATAATCTATTGCACGACTTTGAGAAGTTGACTTGCAAGTTTCAACCTCTCCAATGTACAGAGATATGAGCTGAGATTTAAGTAGCTCTGTGGATTCATTTGATCAAACCTCAATTTCTCCAAACTTTGTCTCTTGCTTCTGTCTGTACTCATATGTATGGAGGCTTCCGAAGAGGTAAATTTGTTATTTTCCTAATAATTGGTTCCGCTGGTTGAATTGTTGATTTTGGTAGTTGGATTTTCCGTATTTGAAAAATTTGTCGTTCATATGTTTTAATTCTATCGATTATCAGAAAATACATTTTTGTTATGTTCATCTCGACTCTCATCTGAATCTGATATAAGAAAATTTATATCTCATGTCATAATGTTTCAACCCAACTCAATTTCAATGTCAGTTTAGATAAGACTTATCAAGTCTCCATCACCTTTACAGGATTTTCTATTTTTTGTCCGTTTAGCTTGCTTTTTGAGGAAAATAAAGGGAATAATAGTTTATGTTTTATGTGTTAATAGTTTTTTTTGTGATATTGAATAAATGAAGGATGGATCAAAAGGGTCGAATGGGAATGTACGGAAAGATGAAGGAGATGAAACAACAATGCCTGAAAAGAAGATCAAGAAGAAAGATATGCTCAAGGACCAAAATTTTATATCAGCAGCATGTAAGTATATATATATATATATATATATATATAATTCTTTTTTCATTAAATTTAGACCAACTTACCAACTATATTTATTCCCACGACAGCTATTTCAATAAAGTCATAAGCATTTATAATATTATTATACCAACTTTAAAGGTAACTATTGAATGGTAGGTTAAAAATTCTGAATAATGTTTTTTTATATGAAGTAGAAAAGGTGGCATTGTATTATTTTGATTTTATAAAAAGTGGACGTGGACTGATTACTTTTTTTTTACAAAATACGTCTATATTTGTCTAAAAATAATGAAAATATATATGCTTTTAATATAAGGTTTTTCCTTTCACTCCAAACTACTCTTCTAAAAAAACCAGCATTATTTACATTATTTAATTCTAAATATACATTTTTAAAATATGTAGTAATCATATATATATTTATTTTCAGTTCTATCGATCGCGGAAGTGGCACCGAATTGGGTACTGTGGCTGTTGATGACGTATTTTACGCAAGTTTGGAAGGAGAGCTTAACACTTTCGGCGGCAATGGTGAATCTTCTCGAGGGCTGTACGGCCGCTCTGTCCGTCTTAGCCTCCTTCTTCGCCGAAGCTTTTCCGGGCCAATACTTGACCGCTCTCTTCTCCTCCGTCACTTACGCCACCGTAAGTTTTCTTGTTTCTGTTAAAATTCGACTCATTTAAGTATTTGGAAAATGTCACTTGGTTTTCTCGTGGTTTATGCGTTTTTCATTTAGCTCCTTCGCCTGAAAAATACGTTCTGAGAGACTCCCGAACTTTTCAAAATTCTCATAGAAGCTCAAACGGTGTTAGTTTTGTCGTGAAAAGTCTAAAATACCCTTAGCTCACTATTCAATTTTCAAACTAATGTCGTTGCTTCACTGTTCATCGCGCTCCGGCCGGCCTCGTCTCCGACCCTCCGTCCGGCCACCCTTTCTCGTTTCTAACCCTCCGGCCGGCCACCCCTTCTCGGAACTGCTATGTGAGAATTTTGAAAAGTTCGGGGTCTCTCAGAACGTATTTGTCAAGCGAGAGAGCTAAGTGAAAAACGCGTAAACCACGAGGGAGTTAAGTAACATTTTCCCTTAAAATTTTAATTTAATAAGCGTAACTGAAAGTGAAAGTTTAGTCGATATGAAAAGAAACTCTAGTTTATTAGAGAGGGAGGAGGAAGGGAGAGCAAGATTAAAGCCTCTCAATCCGACCCAACTTGCACCAATCACCCGCCAGGGGACCCACCCCAATGCTAACTGGTCAAAAAATATCAATTCGGACTAGATTAATTGGTCAAGCTGCGTATAAACGACTTTCATATCGCGTGCACATGAAGTACAAATATACCACCTTACATTATAGTCTCACAAGATGTGATATTTTTTGCAACTCATTTTAAAAAATATTTTTTAAAAAAAATACATGAATATTCAAAACATATCTAACAGATAGTTATGTGATTTTATTTAATGGCAGGGATTGGTTCTTCTATGGAGCACAACAACGTCAAAGGCTCCAAAGCGGAGAGACGCACTCCACAAGCTGTTCTACTTCGCCCTCGGCCTCGTCGCTCTCGGGAAGGCAGGCGCATCCGCCACCTTCCACCCCTTCGCGTCGAACCAACGAACCGACGCCGCCCCCAACGACCATAAAACCAGCTCCTGCTGGAGCTGGAGGACCGTAGCGGTCGCGACCGTGTCGCTGGCCTTGTTCATTACCGGCGTTCTGGTGCTTCCGTTTCTCAAGTCGTGGAAGGTGCTCTTCGGAGTCCCTGCGCTCACCATGATCTACGCCTCCTTCATCTTGATCGCTTTCGGGTTCGTCTTCGTTAAGGAGAAGCCAACTGGGAGTCCTCTAGCCAGTGTTCCCAAGGTCTTGCTCGCCGCCGCTCTCAACGTGTTTCGTCCCTCTTCTCCGGGAAACGGCAGGTTCGTAATATGTGTTATATATTATTTACATGAGTATCGAAGAGAGTTTGATATTTTATTTAGATTGTTCATGGTTTTAGAATCGGGCTGAATTGTAGGAAACCACAGTCTAGGAACTATGGTTGTAAGAGTACGTTCGAAATTGAAAATGATGCATCTCGATCGAAACTTGAAACTTGAAACCTGTAAATATTGAAAATAAGGATAATGACACTTTGTTACACCTAACTACTATAGTAAAATGATATTTTCATACCCTGACATATTTTTTGTGACAACCTACGCGAATTAATTTACTTTTTGATTTATTAAACAAATGGCAGTTTAGATATTTTAGACATTTTAAAGATAGGTTGTTACAAAAAAAATTGTCAGTGTACTAAAAAAGAGACTAAAATAGTTAAGGTATGAAAGTGTCATTTCGTTTAAATTAGGTGTAACAAACAAAATGTCATTATCCCTTAAAAATATAGAGACGTAATTCGGTGAGAATGTCACCACGCCATAATAACGAGTGCATGTGTCACTCCCGACAAGTTAACACTTTCCCGTCTATGATGTTATAGTATGGAACCCGGGCCTCGTGAATCCTGTTCTGATTTTCAATACATTACATGGTGCAGTTTCTTGGACAAGGCTATCAGCTCGGAAGAGCAATTGCAAGGTCCGAGCCAGTGGCTGGTCTGCAGAGAGGAGGAGGTGAAGGACACGAGAGCGTTGCTCCGAATGGTCCCAATCTGGACCACATTCTTCGCCCACGGCCTCGTCAAGTCCATCGGCAGCACCTACTTCCTCGAGCAGGCCAACGGCATGAACCGCCGCGTCGGCAGGCTCAAAGTCCCCCTCCCGATCTTCCTCCTCTTCTTCGCCGGCTCCGTCACGATCGCCGACTCCATCTACAAAGCCCTCAGATCCGACCCCAAAGACCCAGACCCGGCGGCGAAGAAGAAGCTGCGGCGCCAGCACGTCCCGACGACCGCGATCTGGATCGGCGCCTTCTTCTCCGTCCTCTGCTGCGTCACCGCCGCGGCGGTGGAGATCCGGCGGCGCGGAGTGGCGGCGAGGCACGCGGACCTGGCGGAGGGCGAGCCGATCCCGATGACGATCTTCTGGCTGGCGCCGCAGTACGCGCTCCTCGGGTACGCGTTCGGGTTCTCGCAGCGCGGGATCAGGGGGTTCTTCGCCGATCAGGTGCCGGCGGCGATGGGGAGCTACTCGGCGACGTTCGTGGAGAGCTCCAACGGCGTCGGCGCGATCCTGAGCGTGGCGGTGGTGCACGTGATCCGGCGCGTGACCCGCCGGGGAGGCGGGGAAGGGTGGTTCGGGAGCACGGTGAATGAGAGTCGGTTGGATTATTTTTACTGGACCTTGGCGGTGGCGAGCGCGGTGAATCTTGTGTTTTACACGGTCGTCTCGTGTTTTTACCGTTACAACGTCGACGGTGGGGGAGAGGGAGAGGAGGATCTGGAAACTCCCGTTGCTTAGGTAGAGGATCGAGAACCGACGCTCTTGCGTGTGCCTCACACGCGTTTTCTTTATTACGTCATGTATTTTCATACTGCATTCAGTCGATGTTTCCATTATTACGAGGTGTGTTTTCTTAATATGGAATTTCAGATTAATGCTCAATCTAGTCAAAAAAGGTGTGACGAAGTTCTTGACTGTAACGAGAGTTTGAGCTGATTATGGCAACTACCGATACTAATCCATGTTCAACATGATAATTTGAGAGAAAAGCTCAACCTAGTCAAGGAAGGTGTGACGAAGTTCTCGACTGTAACGAGAATTTGAGCTGATTATGACAACTACCATGTTCAACATGATAATTTGAGAGAAATGCTCAACCATGTCGAGGAAAGGTGTAACAAGGTCCTGTTTATGATAGTCTAGTTTTGTGTATTTGATCCGACTCAAAATTGAAATGGGTTTTTGATACAGTTATCATTTGCAGGTGCTGGTTGATCTATCAGATTTATTATTTATTTTATTTTTTGTCTTGGTTTGATCTGTTCTGTAAGCATTATGATATTGTGGCTGCGGATTGTTTCGGTCATCGAGTACTAAATTAATTTATTACTGAATTTTGTAATGAAATAGACATGGAGGTCAGCTGATTTGTTTGGTTTCTACTGATACACTTCAATGGGTCTATGAATGTTATAAGATTATCAGAGTTGTTAAGTTTTGCTTTGGATAGAACTTAGTCAAGAGTAGTTGTGGTTCTTTTTATCTTTGATTTGTTCTTAGGTTATGTTTATATGAACAAGAGCCATGAGTCTCCGTGAGTGATTTTCTGTTTTAAAACATGGTCTAAATTAATCAACGCAAATTTTGATCTACCACCTCAGTCTGTTTTTATTTTTTTGTATAGTTGTCTTGCGTCAAAAAGATGTGGGTCCCTTCAGTAATCGAAAGACTCCAACTGTGAGTTTAAGCTTTTAAGTGAATTGAATTTTAACATGGTATCATATCTAGGTTTTGGATCTGGAATCACACCCCATGCCACGGGAAAAAGGGGATTTATGTTGTTCCGCGTGAAGAGTCCTACATATTGTGGATCATTTCAATCCAGACTGAGGGGGCTGGTGTTCCATATCGAAAAGATATGGATCCCGTCACTAGTTGATAAACATCCTCAAACCTCTGACTATAAGTTTGAGCTATTAGGATAAAATTCAGTTTCCTGAATTTTACTGCAGCTCTTGACTTGGTACATCAATCAACTTTGACAAAATTTCTGTGATTTGTTTTTTTTTTCCAAGTCCTCTTTTGTTTTCTTGATACATAGACATTGGAAGACATGTTTGTTCCTCTATCTGTCATTAATTTATTGTCCTTAGCTGGATTTTTATATGTTTTTGGTGTTGAGGTATTTTCAAATCCATGGTTTTGTTTATCATGTTTGGAGTTTCTCTGTGGTTGCCGTTCTTGGATGGTTTCTTGGTACTATCCTTCACTGTTGTTTTTCTTATCTTGCATCATTTTGCTATGGTTTCTTCTGCTTGTTCTCATGTTCAGTCTATTAGATTAAGTGATTTAAGTTCTATGGAACAGTGTCTGGTTCTGAATGGGATTCAATAGAAGAGACAGCTCTCTGAGTGGTGTGAACCAAATCTCCTTGTCATCCTCAAAGAAGAAGAGGAAGGTTATTTCTGATCAAAGAGAAGACCAGCCTTGTAGACTGAGATCAGGTGGCACTCAAAATGGATCCAGTAAGTTTTATATATCAGACATGCTTGTCCTTTGGTTTGCTTAATCTTTTTGAGAATGTGTTGCTGCTATCAAGGTTATCAAGATCAGAACCCAACTGCTGAATCCAGTTTGGCTCGGTTTTGAACCGGCCATTTTTCATTTTGGTTCAGTTGGGGGATTTTAACCGATTTTCATGAATTTCTAACGTTTTGAGCCGGTTTTGGCTTAAACCTCCTGGATGTCTCTACACACCCACCTTCTTTATCACTGAGTGGTCATTTAGGGGCCTTAGCTGGTGATCTGGGTTGTTTCCCTCTCGACGATGGGGCTTATCCCCCATCGTCTCACTGGCCGACCTTGACCTTGACCCTTGACCCACGCTTTGGTTTGGTTTGGTCATCTAGTATTCAGAGTTTGCTTCAATTTGGTACTGCTTTCGCAGCCCGCACCGAAACAGTGCTTTACCCCTAGATATCCAGTCAACTGCTGCGCCTCAACGCATTTCGGGGAGAACCAACTAGCTCTGGGTTCGAGTGGCATTAGAAGAAGAGGGAAAGAAAGACCCGGCCGACCTGCCCAAGGCTTTCGGGCTCCTCTCGATCTTATTCGTAGTTATGAAGACTGATGACTTAAAATGAGTCATGCATCCAAACCGACCGGTTTTCAGTTCTATTTTTATAACCCGGAATTGAACCGGAGCAATTTTGGTTTTGTTTATAACCAAACCGAACTGGTTTTGGTTTTATCCGGTTTGGGGTTTTTTTCAGATTGATTGTTGTCATAAGTGGCTTATTCATATGTATATTTTTGGATGAAGGGTCTTCTCCCTTTGATGGGTTCATGGTAGATCCCATGGAAGCTATCAAAGAACAGCAAGAAGAGGAGGTTGTTGATTTGCTGATGAGCTCATTGGAGAGTGATGACATAAACTCTCCATGTTGTTCTGAGAGTGTTGAGTATTCTGAGGATTCTGCAACTCTCAGCTCCAACCTTGATTCTCCTCAGAGGCTAGACATTGACAGATTGAACAGTTGGGTTTCTCTGATAGACCTTGATCATGAAGGTGAAGACTGCAACTGGGTTTCTGTGTCTGATTCAGATTTGGAGTTCAAGTGCTTCCAAGATATCCCAAGTCCATCCTGCAGGAGCTCTGTGAAATCGAGCCTTTCATCACTTGCTGAAGCAGAACATGAGATGTCACACTATGACATGTCCATGTCCATGTCCATGTCCATGTCCTCCTCAGGCCATGATCCTGAAAATACCAATGAGCCGCTTTTTTGGCCGTTTGAGAGGAAATGTGATTGGAGTTCATGGGATGGGTTCTGCGTGTCTCCTCGAAAGGACAATCCCAGAGAAGGGTGTGGAGGATCTTGCAGGAGGAGGCTTGTGTTCACATCAAAATCTACGAAAACGAAGATATTGGACTGGAAGGAGAGGAGCAACAAAAAGGGTTTGGGGAGGAGCAATGGCAAGCCCTCGAGGCTGAGCAAATCGGCCAAAGCTTCCATGAAAGTGGTTCCTCTGGAAACAACAGAGTTTGATGATATCAGGAAACCAGGTGATGAGAAGTTATGGCCAGAAGGTTTCTTGAATGAGGACTTTCACATTGAGAGGATAGTAGGGCTTGGTGAGTTTGATGGGCATGAAGGAGTTGACACAGAGTTCAACCAGGTTGATTTTATCTTCTTGTGAAGTGTTGAGGGTTGCCTTGCTGCTTCTGCTTGCTTGTAACATGGTCAGGTTTGAATTTATTTTGCTGAGTCGAACCGAGTTGAATCGAGCACAATTTTGTTGAGGAAAAAAAGTATTCATTTTGAGCCCGATTCAAATTGGAACGAGCGTATATAACTAATCGGAAAAAAGTAATACTCGAATTCAACTCGATTTGTGCTCGATTGGTTGAGATCAACCATCAAATTCAGGCTCGAGCTCGATTATGACAGGTGCGGGCAGAATATTTAACGAATCAAAATCGTATCCACTTTCAAATTCAATATGATAAAAAAAATACAATCAAGACCAACCCTTTTCAATTTTCATTACATTATACAATATCCAAGAAAACCCAATTCATGACCTAAAAGCTGTAGTCTGTTTTAAATAGGTTATTGCTCAACAATGGCTTTGACCCACCATTTCCAGTACCTTGTGATCCTTCTCCATCTTCTTCTTCCTCAGTCCCCTGAAAAGCAGGGTGGTAGAAAATGCTGTTGAGGAGCTGAGTCCCTCTGAGAGCATTGGTCAATGGGAGGTGACCCTCGGGCGTGTCGTCATTGAGCTCCCAGATGAACTCAGTAGGGAATGCCCTGTAATTGTACTGCACAACCTCTGTGTCAAGTAGCTTCATCCACCCGGCCTTGATGAAGAACCTGGTGAAGTCCTTCTTCTCCTTCTCGTATATCTTCTTCTGGACGCTGTACCCGAACCTGTTGTTGCTGTGCTCCCTCCACAGGTCATCAATGGCCTTGAGGTCTGTCTCTGGGATGAACTGTACCTCTGAGAAGAAGACATACCCTCTCTTCACTGATGCTTCACCTGCAAGGGCAATGAGGAGGCGGCGGGTCTCGTTGTCGGCTTCTCTGTAGTTCCTGGTGGATAGGTGCTCCTGGAGGAGGTCCAAGGCGGTTGCGGCGGCGGCGGCTTGGGCTGTGGTGGTGGAGGAGAGGGAGAAAGTGGTGGTGGTGGAGTGAGAGAGGGAGAGGGAGAGATTGGTGGAGGTGGGTTTGGGGAAGAAATGGGAGGAGAGAGGTGGTGGAGGGGTGTCTAGGATGTGGTGGTGGTGGTGGTGGTGCTTGAGAAGAGGGTGGTGGAGGGATTGGAGAGAATTGGTGGCCATTTGGTTGATGAGAGGAGCAATTTTTGGATTGGTGAGGATATGAGTTTTGATGGGGAGAGATAAGGTAGGAGGAGTCAAGTGTGGATTTGGAGGGTCAGGTTTTCATTGGTTGGGTTTGGGTGAGGCTAGATACTCTCCTTTTTCTCAATAATGTCCTACAAAAACAAAAGGAGGCCTAATGTCACTCTCCGAATATTCCTGTCCTGTGTCACAAACTGTACCTCAACATGCTATATAGAATAGAGATGATACATTACAGAATGTGTACTTCTCATGTTACGAGTCAAATAATAAGTCAAGACGATGGGATAATTTTATGAAAATCATTTTACATAGAATCCAATCAAAAACCAACAAGTCTAATAACAAGTCGAATCGGTTCCTAAAAAAAACAAGTCAAAACGGTATAAAATTTGAAAATTTCATGCAATTCAATTCATAAAAAAACAAACCGTACAAAACCGACATGTTCAAAATCGAAAGCAACCCTAAAACGAGCTTGACTATGAGCCTAACAAGCCTTTATGTGTTGTGATCAAGCTTGACTTGTTAATTAAATGAGTCCAATCTTATGGTCGAATTTGACTCGAGTTCAGTATTTAACAAATCAAGCTCAAACGGATCAGTTCGTTTACACCCTAAACCTTGCGAGTTGGTTCAAGTTGATGTTCAATCAAATGACAAGATATTGCTGTAAGTTGCTGTCATGAAGTTAATCATATATAGGAGCTTGGCAGAAATGTTTCATAAAGTTGACCTAAACATGATTAAGACATTTGTTCACATAGTAGCAACTTGTTAGTGATCTTCAATTTTCCAACTTGTACATACTGGCAAGTGAAGCACTGGTTGGAAGGAGCTGTACAGAAGTAGTTGGTCACTGTGAGACAACAACCTGTCTGTTTTGGCTTTCTGATAATCGCTTCCACACCATTTTCCCACAATGCAGCAAGGTCAGGATTGCGATGAGGTAGAGTAAAGGAATTCCGATTGTGCAACCACCGGAAGCAAAATTTATCAGTGTCTACAGGGGCAAAACAGAAAACGGGTCAAAGTTGTTTGAGCCGTGTCCGAGTTAATGAAATGGGTAGTGTCTTACTCAAAGCAGAAGAAGAACGAACATTTACCAATTCAAAACAGACTCGGATTGATATGAATAGTTACAGAATATTTATAAGTGCTTCTATATGTTATATTAACTCTTTATGTAAGATTCACTTGCTTGGAGCAACTTGGTGAAATGTGAAGGATGCAGGTAGGATTATGAAATTCTGAACACGAAATTGCAAGAGGTTGGATGAGTCAGCGTATAAAGGGGAAGAAATTCTTACCACCATTCCTGCAGCAATATGAACGACGGGGACGAAAAATCTGTCCACTGAATTCCCATCTGCATAACCATTAAATGCAATAACCATGGAGAATGTGTGGATGGTTACAAATGCAAGAGCAATGGTTGCTGCCACATTGAGACAAAGAGTTAGATAATCACGAGAACTTTCAATGTGTCTTGAAAACAATTGTAAATTATCCTTGGTAAAGTGTGTGCACTGCTAACAAACCAAAAGCTGATCACCAACACATATAATAATGAAAAGCCGCATACAAGTTGGCTGCAGGAGCACACACTATAACTAAATGGATGATACAAGGAACTAATAAGAAAAGACTTTTGACTTACCCGAAACAAGAAAAAATGGCATATGTGAGCATTTCTCAACATAAAAAGTTGCTGGGCCAAATGCCGGTGTCAGAAGGCTAAGACAGAAAAACACGGCATGAGCCACGCCATGGCCTAAACCACCAGCTGCATGCAATTGATAAAAATGGAATCAGCAAACTACTCGAATTAGCAAGACTAGATGGTCAGATACCAAATCATACTATGGGAAACTAGTCTCCCTGAACAAAATAGCAATATAGCTTAACCAGAGAAAAATAGGACGGCCAAGTGTGAATGAGAAACAGCTTGCAAAGTTTAGAGTGTTGAGATTTCACTCGTCCCAGTCTAGGCCTAGAGGCAATAGTGTGTCAGTGCCGCAGCCAAACTTAGACTCAAATAAGGACTCTATGATCATCAAAAAGTTCACTGTGGTATATTATGTAAACAATGGTTGGTTACAAAGTTAAAAACCCCTTCAAACTCACCCAGAGCAATTTGCATCTTATCCGTCAAAAACAGCCTTGGTTTGGACACTCTGTCCGCAAAACCATCCAATATATCCTCCAATCTCCTAGATGAAGTGAACAAGATAAGATGTCATAATAACATCAGATTTTTCTAAAGTGAAACAAGTTTACTGTCATCAGATAGTCCAAATTATACTTCATAAAGTCATAATCCTAAAAGAGAGAGAGTTAACTTGTAAATTCTCCAGAAAAGAATCCGAAGCCCTTCTTGAAAGCCAACAGATGTGAGTATGAGAACTCCATACGGCCACAATGTTGTTGAATTCAGGGGAAGAAAAGCCCTCCATATTCCAGACAGCACAATGAGACTTACGAGCCATAACAGCGTACTACATACATCAACAAGAAATGTACATAAGCGACAGCTCAATTTAACTACACAGGCTCGAGCATCTTAAAATCAAATAAGACCCAAACTGCAGCAATCAATTGGTCACCTCCCTAAACAGCTGATATTACGCCAACCTACCTCAGACCCAAACTTCTCAAATCAAAGGCACTAATTTGTTCAGATCATGTCAAATTTTCCCTATTTTTCTCTACGACCAAAGAAATGAACACGACCTAATGTAAATAGAAACAAGGTAATATCATAATTACCACCTGCAAAAGCGCAAATCATCCATAAACCGGCCAGTCCTGTTCTTGACGCATTTTGTCAATGCTTTCAAGTATTTTGCAAATCTCAACCAAGTCAAGGAAACACATTTACACCAAGTTCAAACATCAATTAACAGCACATCACTCTAATACCTCCATTCAACTCTCTGATTCCAACACTTTATTTCTCACCTACCAAACAGCAAAATTCCGAATCAAGTCGACTCTAAGACCTATGAACCCTAGAAATACTAAAATCCATCAACAAAATCACAGGAAACACCGAAATTACACCAAATCTTCACTCAAACTCCCTAAACACGTCCAAAATTAACAGAAACGAAAGAAAAACTCAACGAGTGACCGATTTCGACATCGACAATTGGTGAAGGATTGTGCTGGAGCTTACCTGGAGAGGACGGTGAGGATCAAGAATGGCTTCTTGGAGATGACGGAGACGAAGAGGCACAGGGACGGTCCTAGCGCTATCAAGGCGTAGCCGATCCCAGCAGCTACTGTCATTTTCGCTCGCTCACTCTTTCTTCTTCGTTCTCGTTCGTCTCTGGTTTGGATTTTATTCTAGGAGCTGTTCGTTAATTAATCAGCTTAACAATTAAAAAGTTTTTATTTTAGTTTAAAATATATATATTTTTAAAAAAATAGTTTATATTCTAATAAATAATTAGTTTTAAGATAAAAATAATTTTTAATTTTTTAAATACAAAAGAATTTTTTGTCATTTCCAGAAAACTAACTACATTTTTAGAAGAAAAAAAAATAAAGTCATTGGGGCAAATTGAAAAAATGGTATATTTCTATCAAACTCATTCTATAAATAGGGATGACAATGGGGCGAGTTCGAGCGGATTTTATGATTCCATTCTCGTCCCGATTTCAAGTACCTTGCTCACTCCCCGATTTTTATTCATTTTTCCCGCTCCGACGGGGACGTGGAATTCTCAATCCCTAAAATTCCCTCGAATTGATTGTAATTTTTACCATGAAAACATAACTCAAAATTGTAAGAAATTATTTATAGAAAAACAAATCACAATCATAACAATCTAAATCATGATTACAAAATTTTATTTGCAAAAGAAAGTAAAGTCGCTGAAAACGACAAAATGTTAAGTATTAATAATTATGAAGGTGCTAATATTCATAAGTGAAAATAACTCCAACAAACAATTTGATAAAAAAAAACTTCAACAAACAAGCATACGTGGTCCCTATTTTCTATAATATATTTTAATATGATATTTTTATAAAAATAATTAATATTTTTAAATACATATTGAGTCGGATTGGGTCGGGGACTGTTCACCCCATTTTCGATCCGATCAAATCTTTAATTTGTCGTCACGTTCTCCACCCTGTTCCCTGAAATTGTTGCCCATCCCCTAACTCAAATAGGTGGATACGGATTCTTATGTCATCTCTATCTATAAACCGAGGAAGGTAAGTGAAAAATAATTTATGTTAATTAGTATCAAATAAATAATTAGTTTTAAGATCACATTTCTATTTTATATTTATTGGCGCCTTTTCAATTCTACACACAACACTGACACTCACTGTAACTGGTGCTTCAGCGCCTCTCTCTGAAAGCAGAGCTCCGAGAAGGCGAAGAACCGTTTTGCTAATCTCATCGGTAACTCTGTAGCTTTCGTTCTCGCCATTAACGGTCCTTTTTAAGCACGATGTTTGGTCTATGCGTTTTGATTTCCAACTATAGATTTCACAGATTGTATGTTCTAGGATTCTAGGGTTTCGATTTTGTAGATTTGGGGAAATTTTTCTGTACAAAATCTGTTTTTAGGGACTTTATTGTTGGACCCTCTTCCATGATCTGTTGGATTTGTGATAAAGATGGAAGCTTTAACCTGATTTTTATAACCCCATCAATCATGTGTTTTAAACTGTTTGTTTTGATGGAAATCATGTTATAGAACAATGTAGCTTTAAAGAAACGATCTTTGTGTTGTGTCAGAGAAGGAAAGAAAGATATGGCGTTCATTGCTTTGATATTATATTAAGACTTCATAGGTGATTAAAGACTGTTTTTTACTTAATAGCTTTGGATGTTGTGAATTAGGCTAACAATAAGGGTTGAAAGTTGGTCAGCAATCTTTGGTTCATCGGTCTTATTATGTCTGGAACTATGGAAAATAGAACATTGCATTATATTTTTTCCTATGTTAAATTACCCCGCAACATGGTTTCTCAGTAACCCACGGTATGCTAAAACAAGGTTCATGCTTGTTTGATTCGCTTATTTCTTTTCCAGTTTGATGCATATAGTTTTTTTTATGGATTTAATATAGCAATGTTGGTATCACATATTAGTTACGCTGCTAAAATCCTGTAATTTTGGTATTGCATACGGTGTATCCTTGTCCGATGGTAAGATTTTTGCATTACTGGCATCATTTGATACTTGCAATTTGTGGGTTTGTTTCTTTTCTAGATATGAACTCCCATCTAGTACTGGTTTCACAAAAATATATGTCTATCGCACGCTTAATTAAGTTAATTGAAGATAAAATAGGTAACAAAATTGCATGCTTCGGCTTCCAATACATGTCACTGTCAGTAAAGGGTCCGCTTTATATCATTTTGAGTAGTTTCTCCTGAAGGTTAGGAAACTGATTGTATTTAGAGCATAGACATCAATGGTTGTGGCTCTGGGATCACCATTGCAGAAAGGCCTAAGCCTTGAGCCACCTTCACGACGTTGAATCGAGTGTCATGTTATGGCATACGATGAATAGGAAACTATATTTAAGTCTCTTATCATATCGAATGATGATTCCAATTATTGAAATTGAACTTCAGTTACGTATCCTAACCTGCTATATGCAGTTTGATTTTTAAAGTATAATTCTATATGATGTCAAAGCTTAACCATCCTTCTCTCAACACAGGAAACATGGCCAGTGGTTCTGACAGCAACGCCCTCCCTGGCCCTGTTCCCGCGTCCCTCTACCCTGGACTCAATCTCGACGTACTGGATCGCATCATTGAAGACCTTGTGAGATCACACCAGATAGGACTGCTTTGCCATCGCCCTACTGACTCGCCCCGGTATGTCAGCTTACGTTCTAACGAGATTTTCGCCCGTCTGGTTGGACTTTATACCGATCTCTTCACTCAGTCATGGTCCTACATGAAGCATGCTGCTCCAGAAGGAGAGGTTCCAACAGGTTTCAACACCAAGCAGCACTACATGGCTACAATTTACATCTCGGCTTGGTTCTGGGATTTATACGCAACGATCAGACAATCTGTTCATCAGCTCTGTGTCGTCTCCTTCAACGAGCACTTCCAACACGAGCTTTACCCTATTGCAGGCCGCTTCGACCCCTTCCTTCACCATCTGAACACCATCATCCGCCCAACCCAGATTCATCACACTTGTATGGATGCTCTCTTCATTCCCACCATCGCCTCCAAATACGACTGGGATCACGAAACCAGCGATTACTTTGGCATCGCGGGTTTCGCCATCGACGAGAACACCCTCGAGTCTCTGCTGCAAGTGATGGAGCGAGAGACAAATCCATGGAGGACCATTCCCTTGGCCACCAACACCCATGGACGCCCCGGGTGGCTCTTCGATTACAGGCTAGGCCTCGCATACGCCTGGTTTCCTAGGGAATCGAATTACTCAAGGATAGATCTTGTCGCCCCTTACATTCTCGGGATTCCCTGCACCCCGAGGCTCGCTGCACGCGATGGAGACGAGTGGCAGTACTACTCGGGCGCTGAACCGACCAGGTCATTTGACGTCAGTACAGTTCAACGTGTAACAGGTCGTGAGTTTTATGGTAATGCTGAGTACAGAACTGTTGAATATGGTCGTTCTACTATTCCAATAGCGTATATGGGTGGAGTCGCTGCTTCTTGTGCTAAGCGTCCCCGGATCACCCCACAGCGAAAACCAGCTGCTGCTGCTGATGATGATGATGATGATGCCATCGGGCAACTAGAATATGTTGAAGTCAATCGCTATCGGGTAGTTGACTGGGTGTACCATGCTCAAGTCATACTTGGTCGCAACGTTCAGATTAGAAATGACACGCTTCGCCGCTTCCTCTTCTCCACTGCACCGAGCAGAGGTTGCACAGAGCCACAACAGACAACAACATGATTAGATGTACTCGTCACTTTTGTAAGCATAGTTTTGTTCTTGCTTTGCTTGTTATGAATGTGATCTTTGATGACTAGAGTTTTTGCATTGCCGTACACCATTTTCCTAGCTAGCAAAACTAGTGTATCGGCTACCGGGTGTTCGTGATGCTTCACTCTCCGGGATGCAAATAAATATAGGGAAAATTGCTAATCTCATCGGTAACTCAATCACTTCCATTCTCGCCATTGATGATCCTCTTTAAGCACGATGTTTGGTCAACTATTGCATGTTCTCTCTCTACAGGCTATGATTTTAGTGTTTTGATTTTGTAGATTTTTGGGAAATTTTTCGGTACAAAATCTGTTTTCGGGGACTTTATAGTTGGACCCTCTTTCATGATCTGTTGGATTTGTGATAAAGATGGAAGCTTTAACCTGATTATAATTACCCATCAATCATGTGTTTTGAATTGTTTGTTTTGATGGAAAATAATGTTGTAGATCAATGTTGCTTTAAAGAAATGATCTTTGTGTTGTGTCAGAGAAGGAGAGGAAGATATGACATTCATTGCTTTGTTAAAGACTTCACTTTGTACTAAATAGGTTTGGTCGTGAATTTTGTAATGTTATGATTCAGGTTCAAAGATAAGGGGTGAAAGTTGGTTAATGATCCTTAGTTCATCCGTCTTTTTATCTGTAACTATGGAGAATAGATGATTGCGGTCTCTATTTGCTCTGATTAAAGTTTCAATAGCATGGTTTGACAGTAGTCTACTGTATGCTGCAACAAGCTTCATTCTAGTTTGAGTTGCTTGTTTCTCTTCCATTATTGTGCATACAATTTTTTGTTATTGCATATTTGTTATGCCGATAAAAACCCGCATTGTTGGTATCGCGTATTCTGTATCCTCATCTGATGATGTGATTGTCTGTTTTCATGGCTGCATTGGCTTACAGTAACTAAGTACCTGTTTCCAGAGAGTAGATTTCTAGCGCATGTTCAATTAAGTTAATTGGTGACAAATTTGGGTCACAATTGCATGCTTTGACTTCCAACATAACGACTAGTATTAACTATTAAGAGCATCCATATCAATGGAGGTGATGGTACTGGCCCTGGGATCACCATTGCAGCAAGGCCTAAGCCTTGAGCCTTGCTCGATCCTTCGCTTTTGGACATTGACTCGGGTGTCATGTTATGTCATGCAATGAATAGGAAACTTATTTAAGCGCGATGTAGCAGATAGGTGCTTCAATATGCTATAGAGATGATATAAATTGTGGAATTTTAAATTACTGCGCTTGTACTTGCCGCTTATCTTGCTATGAGCTCTTGCTAGCTGATTGCCATGTTGCAAATACACCATGTCCAATATGTTGTGAATTATGCAATTGTGTTTGCTTTACTTGCTCCAAATTTTTTGAAATCTTTTCAATAACGCGCCTTGGTTTGTGTTAAACATAAAGTCTCAGTGTCTGAATAAATAAAGTAGATATTATAGACAAATTTATATTTGAATAAGGTTGATCTTTCAGTTCTGTATACATACCTGGTACATGTAATTTGATTTCCAATTTCTAATTCTAGATGTTATCAAAGCTAATCATCCTTCTCACAGCACAGGAAACATGGCAAATAGTCCCAACAGAATCGCCCTCCCCAGCGCGCCATGGAGCAAAGTAGCAATCCATGGAGCACCATCCCCCTCGGCACCAATGCCCATGGAAGCCCCTGGTGGCTCTTCGATTACAGACTGGGCCTTGCATATGCTTGGTTTCCTATGGAATCGAATTACTCGTTGGAGGATCTTACCGCCCCGTACATTCTTGGCATTCCCTTCACTCCGAGGCTCGGTTCATTTGATTGCGGCTGTTGGCAATTCTACTCCGGCACTGAACTAGCAGGGCTTGACGTCAACACAGTCAACGCGTTGCTTGCAGTTTTCAAGGTAATGCTGAGTACAGAACTGTTGAATTTCGTCACACTAATTTAACAACAGGAGTTACCCTCTCTGGTGCCAAGCGTCCCAGGACCACCACCACCATGCCGGAGCAGAGCGCTCCCGGTCAAGAACCTGAGGGTGATGATACGAGCATGCGAGTCAATAGCGTCAGCGTCACGACATTGTGATAAGAGGTATTCCTAATCATGTTCGTTACTTGTGGGAGCACAATTTTGTTCAATGCTTGTAGTAAGTGTTGATGTGCTTGCTTTGACTGCTTCTTACTGTATCCATGTTCAGTTAAATGAAGCTAGTTCTGTTTGATCAGTTCGTCTTTATATTTTTAGGATAATTTCACTTTACCTTGCCTGACTATGCATCAGCTTCACATTTGCTACACCTAACAATCAAACTGTGAATCTAGATTTATGGAAAGGACTAAGGAGAGAGTTAGATGTCAATTATTACTTACTATTTTAAGTGAATTTATGAAAAATACATTTATTGCCCAATTTTTGAGGGTTTTTGGTGTGTAAAATTGAAAAGTATCAGTCCCAAGAACTCAATCTTGACCACAAAAACCTGTTCTGAAGATTTTAATGCTTACTGTGAATCAAGGAAATGGTTGGATTGGTAGATTTAGAGCAATAAATTAGGGAGGGTTGGAATAAAATAAATGCACAGCAAAGAAAAGAAAAGAGAAGAGGATGGTCAACATGTTTAAGAAGGGTGCGTGAGGTGGGAAGAAATAATTTTCACTGCCCAATGACACAATTCTGAAAATAAAAAAATAAGGATATTTTTGTATTTTTATTTGTACACAAATTGAATTTAGTTACGGTACTGACCGAGAATTTTTTAATTAGGTATAGTAACGTGAAAATAGTATACTTCTCCGGGGTTAAGTGAAATTATCCCTATCTTTTATCACCTTGACAAAATGGAGTAGCAAGATTAAAGCTATTGGCTTAGATCGTCTCTGAGACTCGTGATTATAAAGAAAAAAAAATTCACATCTTGTTGAAACAAGATAAATCTAATTTAGATTGCTTTCACTCAATAATTTTGCATAAACAGTAAGAAAATCAGGACTTTACAGTTTACATTACTGAACACCAACTTTCTTTTCCTTCTTTTTAATGGAAATTGGTGATAAGATCAGAAATTTGCATTGTCCTCTGCAAATTCCAGCAAAAACCTCAAAATCGAGTGTCTGGGGTCGTCGTCTTTAACCGCCCTGGCCTTGGTGTCAAAAATTCCCTTCATAACGCGGGTATAGAGTCGCTCAAGCTGTGGGACTCCATAGTCTTCAGTGTGCTCCACAAAAAGCTGCTTGATGGACTCTATCTGCCTTGTTATATCAACATCTGATGTGGTCGTGGTCGCGTCTTGGGATCTGCTCTCGTCGATACGATCAGAAGCAACTTCTGAAGTCTCGGGCTGACTGATATTAGCGCAAGAGCTTTCTGGTCTTGCAGGGTCTGTGTCCATTGCCTCTGGTTCTTGAGGTGGCTTTGATGGCACTGCCGCGTCTTGATTTCTAGACTTGTCTTCTGCTGATGAAGAAGCTTGTAGAGATTAGAAAGTTCAAGTCGAGCTTTAAATTTCATGATAATATATGTGCAATTAACAACTATGGTATAATTTGAACCGCATACAAAAATAAGCACACGAGTAAAAACTATTACGTTTGTGACACAATAGATAGCGAGCATGCAAAGAACCAAGACCTGTACATGACTCCATACGAAACTGCACTTAAACAAACACACATGGACAACAGGACTCGAAATATCAAAACTATAAGTTTAAGAGCTAGTTCATACTTCTAGAATTCCCTTTGACAACCAGGATTCATATAAACTGAATATAACATCCGGATAAAATTGATGTGAAAGATAGCTTACCTGCATGTGAAGGATCGTAACTCCTCTTTGGCCGTTTATGTGCTTCATAACTTCCATCTGGATTAACCTCTGGCTGGACATTACGAAGCCTAGCACTTGCTCTTGTAACGGTTCCCATTTGCAGAACAGGGTTTGGCGGGAAAATAGATCCATCAAAATCATCAGGCATTTGCACTGGACCTCCTTGAGCAGCAATCTTGTCACAGAATGTTACCAATGCAGGGTCCATCTGGGATAGCATTCCATGCACCTGGATAAAAACAAAATAAGACATGAATCCAATGAAAAAAACAATGTATAGCTAAAGCCCTGGAGTGTAAATGAGTGAACATACCGCATCCCGTAGCTCAAAAGCTCTACTAACAATCCTGGCACCATTGTAATCATCTCCATTATAAGCCTATATTGAGAACAGAATTAGTAAAGCATTGTTGTGTACTATAGCAATATAGCTAAAAAAACTTGGAAATGACGAGCATTTCCATAATGATACTGCTAATTAAAAACTCTCCTTGAACTCCTAAACATTTGATATCCCACAAGCACTAACTTGAAGCAGTTGCTCTTGAATTATTTAAAACTAGTTGACGACATAATCTGCAATATTATCACTATCAGTTCACGGAAATCTCAACCAATAAGACACTACATTACCCAAAAAGTTAAAGTATGTTAACCCAAATAGTGGTTATCTTGTATGTAGAATAAAAGATTTCCAGGGTGTGAGCTTGTGGTACTTATTATGGCCTAATGCAAAAAATAATTGAAATGCCATATTTCACGCTCACGTGTTATCTAAGGTACTCTACTTCGCAAGTACTGAGTGCAAATTACAAGGTTTGAGAAGAAAAATTAATCAGAAAATACATGGTAGGAAAACATGCCTTAGCATTGCTGACAATAAGCTCAACATCTTGCACAAAGACTGAACATGTAATATAATGCCCGGAGTCAACACGCTGTAGCAAGGTAGCTACATCCATTGGGTTCTGAATGATTGTGCGGTAGTTTGGAGCATCTTCATCCGTGACTGGATAATGGAAGGCACTAAAACGTTTATCGTATAAAATCCTGCAATACATGGAAAACAAATATATGAAATGGGGAGTGAAAAGGTATTTCTGTCATTGATCATCAAATGTCTATACTAAATGGCTTCAGTTAAGAGCATAAATGAATCAAAGCTTGAGATTGTATTTCTGGACTTGCTATTACAATTTTTTTACCATCTATAAGCAATGATAATAATGGAATTTCTTCATTCAAGTCATTCTCGTCAAACTACTATATCAGTAACATTATAATGGAGATGCTTTGATAATTTAATTTCTCTTAACTTGCTTTGAAGAATTGTGACATCGTTTTTGTTTAATTAACTTCTTAGATGGTGGGCACGGTATTTGACTGACAAAACATAGTTGTGACCACCAGTTATAGCTAGAGACTAACCTTCGTATTCATACACAAACACAATAATTCGTCTTATATAGCAGATTTTATTTGTGTTGAATTTACTATTTAGCATGCCACTATCCAATCTTAAGTCTATACTGTTGGGTTTGTGGAGACTTTCCTATTTATTTAGGGAAGCCACAATTTCCTAATTGCATTAGGATAATGAATTAGAAAAGAACTCCTAATGTGCAAGGAATTAGGAATTCTAGGTCTTTCTTAATTCCCCCTAGTCTTGCACTATAAATACATGTACTTGTAATCCCATAATCATTCATGAGTTGAGAGCAATAATAAGAGAGTAGTGTGACCGTGGACGTAGGCAATTTGCCGAACCACGTAAATCCTTGTGTTCTTGTGTGATTGTTTTTATTTCTCTTGATTACTTTTGCTAGAGAATTGTTCCACGTTGTTATATACCCCAACAACTGGTATCAGAGCCTAGGTTCGTGACAAGTGGGAGCAATGGCAGAAGAAGGGAAAGTTCGAATCGACAAGTTCGACGGAAGGGATTTTGGATTCTGGAAGATGCAAATAGAGGACTATTTGTACCAGAAAAGGCTACATGAACCTTTGTCAGAGACCAAACCGGAGAAGATAAGTCCGAGCGACTGGGCGTTGCTAGATCGGCAGGCTTTGGGTGCGGTGAGATTGACATTGGCAAAGAATGTTGCATACAACGTCATGAAGGAGACAACTACCTACGGACTCATTAAGGCGCTATCAAATATGTATGAAAAGCCGTCTGCATCAAACAAGGTATATTTGATTCGTCAATTGGTTAATACGAAGATGAACGAAGGTGCTAGTGTTACTGATCATGTGAACGAATTTAATACGATACTATCGAGATTAGTGTCAGTGAATATTAAATTCGATGATGAGATACAAGCCTTGTTGTTGCTATCATCTTTGCCTGAAAGTTGGTCAGGAACCGTTACAGCAGTTAGTAGCTCAACTGGAACTACTAAACTATCGTTCGAAGGAGTGAGAGACTTGATTCTTGGGGAAGATATCCGAAGAAGGAATCGAGGAGAGTCGTCTGGCTCGGTGTTGAACGTAGAAGGGAGAGGTAGGAAGTCTGAAAGGGGAAAGAGTAAGGGTCGTGGAAGATCGAAGTCTAAAAAGCGAGGCACAAACGCAACTTGTTGGAACTGTCAACAAATTGGTCACTTCAAGAGTCATTGTCCAAACCCGAAGAAGGAAAGCAAGCAGGACAACTCGGTAAATGCAACGGAGGAATTCGAAGATGATGCTTTGATCTGTTGTGTAGAGAGTCCAGTTGAATCATGGATCATGGATTCAGGTGCGTCCTTCCATACTACCCCTTGTAAGGATTTGTTAGTGAACTTTAGACCTTTAAAAGGTAAAGTTCATCTAGCTAATGATCAGACGGAAGAGATCATGGGTATAGGAGATGTGAACCTCAAGACTACCATGGGTACGATTTGGACGTTGAAGGATGTCAGGTATATCCCCACCATAAAGAGAATGTTGATCTCGGTGAGTCAGTTAGACGGTTTGGGATACAAGATAACCTTTGAGAACGGCCAATGGAAGGTATCAAAAGGGAATCTGGTCACAGCTCGCGGTTGGAAGAAAGGAACTTTGTACATGGCGGAGATGCCAGTGGAGAGGGTTAATGCAGTCACTGATGGGGCTAATCCTTCAACTCTATGGCACCAAAGGCTTGGGCATATGAGTGAGAAGGGGATGAAGATGCTAGCTTCAAAAGGGAAGATTCCAGAGCTGAAGGATGTGAAAGTTGATTTTTGTGAACCATGTGTGCTCGGAAAACAAAAACGGGTAAGCTTCACAAACGCAAGGAAGGATCCCAAGAAGACGAAGTTAGAAATGGTGCATTCAGACGTGTGTGGACCCACAAAGGTTCCGTCGATAGGAGGATCTCACTACTATGTCACATTCATTGATGATTCCACAAGAAAGGTATGGGTTTACTTTCTAAAGCACAAAGATGAAGTATTTAATACCTTTAAGAAGTGGAAAGCTGCTGTTGAAAATGAAACCGACTTAAAAGTGAAGTGTTTAAAGTCTGACAATGGTGGTGAGTATAGTAGTGATGAGTTTGAGGATTATTGTGCTGAGCATGGTATACGAATGCTGAAGACTGAGCCTGAGACACCTCAGCATAATGGTGTTGCTGAGAGGATGAACAGAACGCTTAATGAGAGAGCGAAGAGTATGAGGATTCAAGCAGGATTGCCCAAGAAGTTCTGGGCGGATGCAGTGAGTACAGCAGCGTACCTCATAAATCGTGGACCCTCAACTCCTTTGGGATTCAAGATCCCTGAAGAGGAATGGCGTGGAAAGGAGGTAAATCTTCAACACTTGCGAGTCTTCGGTTGTGATTCTTATGTGCGAGTGAAAGATTCTGACAGAGACAAGCTTGATCCGAAAGCAAAGAAGTGTGTATTTATTGGCTACGGTTCTGATGACATGGGGTATAGATTCTGGGATGAATCAAAAAGAAAAGTCATCAGAAGTAGAGATGTCACATTCTATGAGAATGATGCACACAAGGATCACTGCGGGGCAGAATCAGATGTCACAAAAGAAGGAGAAGACAAGGAAGAAGCATTGTTGGAAGACATTACTGAAGATGATCTTGCAGGCAACAGTCGAAGTTCAGTGCACAGAAATAATGAGGAGATAGTACTGACTACCCCAGTAGCTGAAGTGAGGAGATCGAGCAGAGTTACGAGACCTCCCGAACGGTTCTCTCCGTCACTACATTATTTGTTGTTGACTGAGAATGGTGAGCCTCAGTGCTACACAGAGGCGGTTCAGATGGATGATTCGGTTAAGTGGGAGTCAGCCATGAACGAAGAGATGATGTCTCTTGAAAAGAATGAAACTTGGTCGTTAACTAAGTTACCAGCTGGGAAGAAGGCCTTACAGAATAAATGGGTGTTCAGGGTCAAGGAAGAACATGATGGCAGCAAAAGATATAAGGCAAGGTTAGTGGTCAAGGGTTTTCAGCAGAAAAAAGGCATTGATTACAACGAGATATTCTCTCCAGTAGTCAAGATGACTACTATCAGGCTTGTGTTGGGTATCGTGGCTGCAGAGAATCTTCATCTAGAGCAGTTAGACGTCAAAACTGCGTTCTTACATGGCGATCTTGAGGAAGACATTTACATGGTACAACCAGAAGGTTTCCGGATAGCTGGAAAGGAAGATCTAGTTTGCAAGCTACGTAAAAGCTTGTATGGTCTAAAGCAAGCACCAAGACAGTGGTACTTGAAATTTGACGATTTTATGATGAGGAGCGGATACACAAGATGTGTCATGGACCATTGTTGCTACGTCAAGCACTTCAAGGGATCCTACATCATATTATTATTGTATGTTGATGACATGTTGATTGCAGGCTCTAACATGGTGGAAATCAACAAGTTGAAAAGACAGATGTCTGAAGAGTTTGAGATGAAAGACTTAGGTGAAGCGAAGCAGATACTCGGTATGAGCATTAGCAGGGATCGATCTGATGGTAGTTTGAAGTTATCCCAAGAGAAGTATATTGGGAAGATTTTGAACAAGTTCAGTCTCCAAGATGCCAAGGTTAGGAGTACACCGCTGGGAAGTCACTTCAAACTCACTCGAGAGCAATCACCTAAGACGGATAAGGACATGGAAGAAATGACTAAGGTCCCTTATGCATCGGCAGTGGGCAGTTTGGTGTATGCGATGGTATGCACAAGACCATACATTGCGCATGCAGTGGGAGTTGTTAGTAGATTTATGTCTAATCCAGGAAGAGAGCATTGGGAAGCGGCCAAGTGGTTGTTTCGCTACTTGAAAGGGACTTCAAAGGTTGCACTACACTTCAAGAAGAATGACGTGATCCTAGAAGGGTTTTCTGATGCAGACTTAGGTGGATGCCTGGATACAAGGAAGAGTACTACAGGGTACATCTTCACCTTGGGTGGCACAGCAGTTAGCTGGATGTCACGACTCCAGAAGAGTGTTGCTCTTTCAACCACAGAAGCAGAGTACATGGCTATTTCAGAAGCTGGGAAGGAAATGATTTGGTTGAAAAGTTTTCTGGAGGAGTTAGGCGAGAAACAATCGGACAGTTCTTTGTATAGTGACAGTCAGAGCGCTATTCACCTTGCCAAGAATCCCGTGTTTCATGCTAGGACGAAGCATATTCAGTTGAGATATCACTTCATCAGGGGGTTGATGAGTGATGACACTTTGTCCTTAAAGAAAGTCCTTGGGTCAAAGAATCCTGCAGATATGTTGACCAAGGTGGTTACAACCGAGAAGCTGAAACTATGTATAGCTTCAGCCGGCCTTCACTGTTAGTGAAGAGAAGACGTCACACTAACTCTAGAGCTTATTGCGGAGATCGTTGGGCGTGTTACTGGAGATACATGATTGAGGGTGAAGACGTGTGAAGACAGTCTCCAAGTGGGAGATTGTTGGGTTTGTGGAGACTTTCCTATTTATTTAGGGAAGCCACAATTTCCTAATTGCATTAGGATAATGAATTAGAAAAGAACTCCTAATGTGCAAGGAATTAGGAATTCTAGGTCTTTCTTAATTCCCCCTAGTCTTGCACTATAAATACATGTACTTGTAATCCCATAATCATTCATGAGTTGAGAGCAATAATAAGAGAGTAGTGTGACCGTGGACGTAGGCAATTTGCCGAACCACGTAAATCCTTGTGTTCTTGTGTGATTGTTTTTATTTCTCTTGATTACTTTTGCTAGAGAATTGTTCCACGTTGTTATATACCCCAACATATACTACATGTAGCAATTGTTTCATTATAATCCAGACTTGGCTAAAAGTGCTTTGGTGTTTAAGGTGTCCAAGAGCTTTAAGTTGACTCATACCCTTGAAGTAATTCATCATCATTCCAATCTTTGGATGCCACATGTAATGATAACTATAAGTTCCTTTTATTTACAATGTTTGGAAAATATTTCGAAAAAAACATCCAGTAAACTTTACCTGTTACAAATGTCTCGAAGGCACATTCTTAGTCGGCGGAGGGCATGTTGCTCAGCTTCTACCTTGGTTTTTAACTCAGAGACTTTAGGTTCACTTGATACCTTTGGTGCTTTGGGTAGTTCAGGAGGGGCTGCTGTTTCGTTCAACTTCTTTGTTATGCCTTCCACAAAGATTGACAAAGCAGCTTCAATTAAATGGCCAAAAAACACAGATCTGTTTTCAGTTGATGGCTTTCCCAACTGATACCTGAAAACATTTAAAAAACAATTAGTATAACAATAAGTATAGGCGTAAAGGCAAAAACACAATAAAACCTAGAAATGGATCCATGAAATAACAGTGGCAACCAAAAAATTTAAGTTTCAAGACATGTCTACCAAACATACAAGATCTAAGAGAATACAATCCTAACATATATAGATTCTTCCCAGATTACATTCAGAAGACAGTTGAATACTAAAATAGCATTTGAAAGGAACCACGGTGACAGTCTCAGATATTTAGTTGCTTAATGAGTAAACATACACAGTATGAGGCGGAAATACTCCAGAAGGATCTAGTTCAAGATCCGAAATTGGAACCGAGGACGTCCCAAGTAACAATATGGGCAAGTCGGATGACAATTCTTCCAACAAAGTCAGGAAAACAGCTCTCAGCTGCTCATGTGCCTGCAGTATCAAATTTAATTAAACTTGGTAGGAGAAAATATTGTATAGCATCATCATTCCAATGTACTATATCTGACATTCAACATATAGAAGACATGATTATTACACATCTATAACCAGATATAAAAAAGTTCATGCTCACATTCTCCCACCAAAGGTTGAAATGAGGTAAATAGAGTATAGATGGTGTTGTTCTCCTTGCTTCACCAAATACATGCACCAAGGCCTCTTCTGGTGTTTTTGCACTAGGATCGGAAAGAAGTGATGGAAGACCTATTGAATGTACAGGAAATTTTTCCAGTTCATGTAAAATTGCTGGGCCGAGATGATCCTGGAAGACTAAAGCAGTGAGTACATTTAGTTTATGGTTCTCAAACAGATCAGACAGTCAAACAGATCAGGCAGTTAATATCAGAATGCTCCAAGACAATTACCAGTCCAGCACCTTCAGCGCCACATAGAAGAAGCCTAGGCCTGTACACAAGAGGAATTGCTGAACCATACGAGAGCATTGAAAGTTTACTTAACTCCGATGAAACAGCAAGGGGAAGGAAGTTATCCGTTATATACTCCATGGCCTTCTCAAGATGTCTTTTTAAACATGGTGCAACTACTGAAGACAGTGGTCTTGAGTGCACAATAGATCCTCTGTGAGCAGCAGGAGTGATTGTCGACATGGCTTCCACAAAATGATGGTTCTCAACCTTTACTGAATCAACATCTATCAGAAACTTGTCATCACTTGTATAAACCTGAGGATATTTTTCACGAAAAGCACGTATAGCAGCTTCAGTACAGAGGGCCTTCAGATCAGCACCACAGTATCCTACACAGCTGGCTGCAAGTTCTGATTTTAGTTCACTTGAGGGAGGATGTTTCCATTTGCGAGTGTGAATATTCAATATTTCTGCACGTGCCTCACAACCAGGAAGGGGAAAGTTAAACTCCCGATCAAATCTACCCGGGCGACGCAATGCTCCGTCAATAGCATCAATCCTGTTGGTTGCTCCAATCAAAACAACTTGTCCACGAGAATCAAGACCATCCATTAAAGCTAACAATGTTGACACGATAGAATTGTGTATCTGCTCTTGTTTGCTAGACCTCACTGGTGCTAGTCCATCTATTTCATCAAAAAATATTATGGAGGGTTGATTTCTCTGTGCTTCTTCAAAAAGTAATTTTAATTGTCTTTCAGCCTCACCAACCCACTTGCTAAGCACATCAGCACCCTTCCTCATGTAAAAACTGACTTTCTGGCCAGCCTTTGAAGCAGCACAGGCTAATGCCCTTGCAATCAATGTTTTTCCAGTGCCAGGAGGGCCACATAACAATACCCCCCTGGGTGGAGTGATGTGATAACTTGCAAAGAAATCTGGATACAGTAATGGAAAGAAAACCATTTCCTTTAAAGCATCAATATATTCAGATAGTCCCCCAATATCATCAAAACTTACAGTGTCATCAATTTGTAATGGTTGAATATCTGCTCCCCCCTTAGAGCTAGGCCCAGCAGTCTGAATCCCTGAACTCAAGGTTGCAAATGCATCACCCTGATGACCCCAACCGGATGCAGCAATATTCAACCCCCACGCTGCTGTCCCATTCGTGTCTAGTCCCCCAAGGAGCCAAGGTGGGCCAGATCTGCCACCTCGGCCCCAAGGAAGAGCTGGGCCTTGGTCTAGTTCATTGACAAGAAGGGAATCATCAGAATCTTCAACTCTGTTTAGACGATGCCGCTTATGAACTCGAGATCCACCCTTCCTTACTTCCCTACCAACCTTGGTTCCCATTCCTTGATGCAATACCCTGCGAGGAGATCTAGGTCTTTGCTTGCCTTCTTGCATAGAGAATCTGCGGACCTCTGCGCGGTTACGAAGATCATATCGCCTTCTTCCTTGTTCTTCGCCTTCATCATCATCACCCTCTTCCTCTTCTTCTTCATCTTCGCCATCACCATCGCCATCCACATCATCTACTTCATCAACATCATTATCCTCAATCTCATTACCGTTTTCTTCTAGGACAACCTTGTCATCTGAAGTAAATTGTTCATCGTCCTCATCCTCGTCATTATCATCATCGTCGTCGTCGTCGTCGTCAGATTGTATAATTGATTGTTTCCCTGGATCCACCTTGGAACGGCGTGGTCGCAATCCTTCCCGCCTAGGCATTGATTTAGTACCTCTGATAATTTTACGCTTTAGAGATGAAAAGTCATCTTGACGAACACTGTTATCAATCCGGTTCCTCCTCAGAGGCCGATATGCAGGTCTCTGAAACATAATCATCCCAAGCTTTAGTCGCAAACAGAAAAACATGTTTCATTTTCTTTATTGGATGTGAAAGCCTTTAATCCTATCAAAGCCAGAATAATAATCAAATGTCACAATTATTGCATCCTTGGGAGAGTATAAAACCTTACCATTAGATCCTCTGAACCAGAACTGTCAGTATAATCTTCAAGATTAACAGATATCCTCCTCTTTCGGGTAGAACGTCTTACACTTGTTGCAGCTGACTGCAAAGAATGTCAACACTTTCACATTTCAGAATATCAGAAAGGCCAAGAATTAAAAAAACAATCAGTTGGTGTACATTAGTTTATGTTAACATCAATTTATCAGGCTATATACAAAGCTATCTTTTTCTATAAAAGTAAAGTAAATTTAAACGAGTTTATCTAGTCCCATAAGCATTATACATCGTATAAATGAGTATATTAGCATCAAACCATCTCAAGTAAATCTATCTGTCTAGATGACTAATGCTCGTGTTGAACCAGCCATACATTATCCCACATGTGATCCATGTTTAATTGTTTAAGCACGAGACTGAATAACCAAATACACATTCATTACTTTGTTCCCATTAACTTTACTCTCACATAATAAATATTAAATAAAAATCCATATGTGCTGATATTATCATGCTTTCTGTAGCTTCCTTTAGGTTTTCTACCCCTAAATCTTTACGTGCAAACATTCTGTAACTGCTTGACAAAATCAAATCTGTAAACCAATAGTAGCAGAACATTCTTAAAGAGTAAGATTTGACTTAAACTGCTCAAGATCATAATGAAATTACTTACACTAATCTTTGGTGTCCGCACCGGGTGATTTCCAGGTCGCAACATCTTGGCAATTTGAGATGCTGCCGTCCTGGTCTTAGTCTTCCCTTTCTTGGTACGAATTATGGTAGGAGTGTAATACATATATGCACGATTATACATGTTTGGCCTCCTTCTGAGCCTACCACTAGTGCGTACAGGCCCAGAAACAGGCCCGTCACTCTGGCCAGATCGTTTCGGATACATTGATAAATGCAAGCTTTGGAGGCTTTGTCCTAAAAATTATGAACACCTACAGTAAACACACATCAGAAAGCCATTACTTCCTCTTCAGTCCCGCGTTAAACATATAAATAGTCACACACTGTCAAATTAAAAGAAAGTGTATCCCATTGCTAACTCAAGCATGGAATTTCATCTATAAACATGAGCATATATTGGAAAGTTGAGTTATTATTGTACACTGTATTGCTGTAATGGCTGATTTAACACAATAGCCTTTAATTTAAATTTTTTGTTGTTTATATGTCAAGATATAATTGCATGTTTCATTACTTAACTTGGAAATGGAAAAAAAAATGCAACTTTAGGACATATGGAGCAAAATATAATGTAAAGGAAGTATGTCCCTCCACTTTGTTTCATTTCCAGCATCATGGTCCTTACTTATTTACCCGAACCCCAAATTAATTAGTTCCACTTCATTCCGACGCCCTTTGTGCCAGAGAGTTCACAGTCTTTCTTTCCCTCAGTTATTGAACAAATTATCAAACAATTTCCCACCAATTTTAGACATTTACATATTTTCTCCTTCTCATTTCAATCACTCCACACTTAACATTACCAAACACGCACTCTTTACACAACCTTCATCTAATGTTACTTCAGAAATGAAAAAAAAAAACTGAAGAAAAAAAAGTTCACACAAACTAGAACAATACACTACAATCTATGATTCCATGTCATTTCACAAACTAACACCACCACATTGCATGCAAAATCAGCATAAGTAAGTCAGCAGATACACTGAGAAGACGAATTGAAATCACAAAATCCTCAAAATTTGCGATGCTTCGGAATCAAAGTTACATTCCTCAAATTTCTGCAGAAATTATCATCAACGCCATTAAATTTCTCCAAGAAGAAGCAAGAGACATGGAGTTACCTGCTCGGAGACCTAATTCCGGCGCCGGAGAAGCACCGACGAAGCTCTCAGGTTAGATAGAGAATCAAGAGAGAGTGAGAGAGACGGAGAGAGAGAGTAAAGTGGGTATGAAATGTAAATAAATAAATAAAACCTAAAAAACAAGGGAACGAGTTTGAGTTTCGAGCGCACTCGGTGAGTCCATCGTCCCGAGTCGCCACCTCGACTGCGGGACCCACTGCTGACTTTGACTCTACTGCCACGTAGACGAATAGTTGTGCCCTGGGTGGGCCCTTGACACTTCAGTTACCACGATAACCACTAATATTACGCCACGTGTTTAAGAGAGTCGTGCTAAAGAAACGGTGTTTCCACTTTTATCAACGTTTTAAGTTAATGTACTGTCGTTTAACCCATTTGCTCGAAAACCATTTTTAATTAGAATGTTAAGTACATTTTTAAGGTTAAGAAGTGAACACCCTCACGATTTCAATCTCGAATTTACTCTGACAAAGTTGAGAGATCGAATAATATTATAAAAAAAAGATGATTTTATCGTAAAACAAGAAAGTTATGTAGTTTTCAAAAATAAAATAAAATTACCGTGAGAGTTTTAAATACAATTTAATTATCAAATGTAATTTATGAAATCAATAATAATATTATTAATAAAGAGAATAATTCAGAACATATACTTAAAACTTAAAAGTTAAATTTATATGATGTTATAAGTCTTCTTTTCCTGACTATGGTCTAATATTTTTTAGAGCATCCATGAAATTCACTTCAATTCTTTTTCAAGAATGAGAATCATCGTTTTCTATTTCATATACGTATTGATGTCGTGATTAATAGCATAAGGAATGTGTTCATTGTTCGATGAATAATCATTTCAATGTGACGAACATGGAGAATGCAAGAAAACAAAACTGAACAAACGTTTCTCAGTTTATTTATACTCCATGAACACAATATAGTCGTTCAATGGATTTATTGGACAAAATGTCACACGCAACTCCAAGTAACAAAACCTCAAACATAACTCTTCAAAGCCACAACGATGCTCTCCACAGAGGCCGGTGGTTCCAATCCCCGTGTCAGCGCTATTGCTGTTTAATTTATTGCTGATAAAAAAACGACACACAACAAAACAAGCAAACTATAAGGCAAGAAAGACGAGTAACTACTTAAGGGCGATGCTTCGTGGGCGGCGGCGGAGCGAGGACCGAGTTTTTCGGGATGGTAATGGAAAGGGAAGGCGTGCGTGGCAGCGACGTTCGGGGAGGAGGCGGTGGGGGCGGCGGCTGGTGTCTGGAAGGCTGGATTATGGACTCTGGCGACCTCGGGACGGTCGAGAGGGGCGGCATTTTGGAGAAAGACGGAGAGATTGACATTGGAGTGATAGGGACGGCGGGGAGGGTCGATGGGAGGGCGATCGGGGGAAGCGCAGCGTTCGGGATGGTCGGTAGGTCGGCAGAGGACGTAGGAGACAGCGGAGGCAATGTGAGTATTGGTGAAACTGACTCTGTTGGTGGAAATGAAAATGAGGGTTGGTCTGGTGGTGATGGAGCTATGTCTGTGAGTCCACGAGCTGCGATGGTTGATACTTCGATGTTCAGAGACACGAAGGCGACGAAGAGAGCTATGATGAGGGCGTTGAAGGAGGCCATCTTTGAAGCTCGGAGGTTCTTGAGGGAACGGTGAGTAAAAAGTGAATGTGAACTGGTTGTGAAAACTGAGGCATGTCTCTAGGTTTTTATAGGTTCTGATAAATGGGAAGAACAAAAACTAAGTGGGGTTGGGAGATTTTAATTTTCTAAGAAGTAAGCAACTAAGCAATATCCAAAAATTCAACCAGTCAAAAAGAAATAAATATTATATATTAAATTGATAAACTTATATCCTGCTTCGTTCCTTTTACTTGCTGATATTCGGATAAATTTGAGTTCACATTAACCTTAGCTAGAAGTTTAGTAGACCACTCTTGTGCATGGCGGCTGTCATGACTTCGAAAATTATATGGTCGTCACGTCGTGATTAAGGTGTACACGAGCCGAGTCGAGCCTCATTTTGGAAGGGTTCGGCTCGGCTCGTGAAAAAAATGTTCGGCTCGAACTCAAACAAGTTTATACAGCTAAGCTTGAGTTCGGCTCGAAATAAAATAAACGAGCTCGAGCTCGAGCTCGGCTCGACTCGATTCGCTTAAATTTAAATACAAATATTCTTTAAATATTAAATAAATGATAAATAATTTATTAAATAATAAATGAGTCAACTTTATATTTGGTTCGACTTGATTTGGCTTATATAATTCTAATATAAGTAGTTTATAAATATATTAATATAGATATATAATTCAATAAATATTAAACGAGCCGACTCGCGAACCTATCGAGTCTTAAAAGGTTAGGCTCGAGCTCGGCTCGTTTATTAAACGAGCCAAATCTTGAGCTCGAATTCGGCTTGAGCTCAATTATAACGAGCCCGAATCGAATTTAACGAGTCGAGCTCGAGCGGCTCGTTTACAGCCCAAGTCGTGGCGTTGTGGCATTTTGGCCGCTTTAAGTCAGATTTGTACTCATTTTAGTTTATTTTATACCAATTTGGACTGGTTCTGTCCAAAATAATTAATTTTAAAGAAAATTTGAAGATGTTATAACTCGTAACATAATATGCATTTTTTTTTATTATATATGTGAATTAATTTATGTTAAAAAAAAAATTTGTTATGGCTCTGTCACGACTCTTTTATAACTTCAAAAGTACTGTCTATTATTATAGCACCGTATATTATCTACAACCTTGCAGAAGACACGTCACAATAAACAAGCAGAAGAAAAAAAAACACACAAAATAGAAGTCTCTAACATTCTCAGTAACTTAGAATCACTATTTCATCTCGGTAACAATCCACAAAGAATTAGAAGGCGGTCAAATTTCATAATTACCAAGTAGCCAAATCCACCATCAACCAAAGCTACAACCACCCACTACTGAAACCTTAACTTTTGCAACTAAGCCTAACCCACTGAGTTGATTAATTATATTAATCACAATTAGTCAGCCAGGAAGGTTCTCTAATTTTCTTTGTCACTTGCCATGTTTTGATAATCACTTAATGACATTTTATGCATTGTGGTCACTGGCCAGCATCAATTTTCTACACATCTTCAAATCCCATTTCTTCATCAATTTTCTATACGTTTGGGGTGGATTCGGTGAACCCATTGTCGAGTCAGGGACATAGAGTCTCCATTGTGTTTAGAGATTATTGTCCCAATGTAAAATGACGAGATAAATTAAATACGAATTTAGTAATTCATGTCTATTTTTTCTATTGAGTCTTGGTTGAGTTTGAGAAATTTTCCGAAAACTCATCATCTTACCTCTATGGTATCTATTTTACTCTAACCTTATTTTTTCCAATATCAGTGAAAAATGTTTTTTCATTTTTCTTTAGCAAAAATGGCTATTCAAAAAAATGGTGGAAAATCTTCAAAACAAATAAAAATGAGGAAAAAGGTGTGACTTTCCAAGTCTCAGTATGAGGAAGAGAACAAGAAAAAATACAAAGAGGAATGGCTTTTCCTCTTGTCTCTGTCCTCCAAGAAAATAGATTAGCTTATACAATTACAAACACACATTATGTTACCATCATCTCCTTCCTCCATTAGGGCAAAATCCACTTTCATATTCAGTATGATTAAAAAGAAAGTAGGAAAAAAAGAGAGGAAAAGAAGATGGGATCAAAACCAACCCTTTTCATTACATTATACAATATCCAAGAAACCCCAATTCCTTTTCTGTTCCTAAAAGCTGTAGTCTGTTTTGAAGAGGCTGTTGTTCAACAATGGTTTTGACCCACCATTTCCAGTGCCTTGTGATTCTTCTCCATCTGTTTCTTCCTCAGTTCCCTGAAAAGCAGGGTGGTAGAAAATGCTGTTGAGGAGCTGAGTCCCTCTGAGAGCATTGGTCAATGGGAGGTGACCCTCAGGTGTGTCATCAGTGAGCTCCCAGATGAACTCAGATGGGAAGGCCTTGTAATTGTACTGCACAACCTCTGTGTCAAGTAGCTTCATCCACCCGGCCTTGATGAAGAACCTGGTGAAGTCCTTCTTCTCCTTCTCGTATATCTTCTTCTGGACGCTGTACCCGAACCTGTTGTTGCTGTGCTCCCTCCACAGGTCATCAATGGCCTTGAGGCCTGTCTCTGGGATGAACTGTACCTCTGAGAAGAAGACATACCCTCTCTTCACTGCTGCTTCACCTGCAAGGGCAATGAGGAGGAGGCGGGTCTCGTTGTCGGCTTCTCTGTAGTTCTTGGTGGATAGGTGCTCCTGGAGGAGGTCCAAGGTGGTGGCGGCGGCGGCTTGGGATGTGGAGGAGGAGGAGGTGGTGGAGGAGAGGGAGAAAGTGGTGGTGGTGGAGTGAGAGAGGGAAAGGGAGAGATTTGTGGTGGTGGGTTTAAGGAAGAAATGGGAGGAGAGAGGTGGTGGAGGGGTGTCTAGGATGTGGTGATGCTTCAGAAGAGGGTGGTGGAGGGATTGGAGAGAATTGGTGGCCATATGGTGGGGGAGGTTTGGAGGGTCAGTGTGGAAGATGAGAAGGAATGAGGCAGAGCAAATTTTGGATTGTGGATTTGCAGGGCCATAAAGAACTATGCTGAGGAGGGTTTTCATTGGCTGAGTTTGGGTGAGGCCAGATCCTCTCTCTTTTACAATAATGTCCTACAAAAACAAAAACTCAACACTGCCACTACAAGTGGTAACCATAGTGCCACAAGTGCCATCACAGAAAGGGAAAGGAAATTGAACTAATAATAAATGCAGCAACAAACAGACAAGAAATATAGGTATTCTTGTTTCAAAGAAAAAAAGTGAGCTAAGCTAAGTTCTCAATTTCTCAGCAAAAATCTATGGTATGTATATGCAAGTCACTTTGCAAAGCCAGCCAGAATGACAAATTATTACGCAGCAGCTAGATTAATGTGAACTAAACAAAAAAGACTTAGAGCAATCCGATATGGAAGTAACTACTCAAGTTTCATTCTTCTTCCATGCATAACAAAGGGCAGAATTTCATGTATGAACTTCTTGGATGAATGTTGAATAGATCCTTACACTTTGAAAGCAGAATTTCATCTAATGCATGCGATATAAAAGTTGTGAGGAGTTTGCTGTTTGGCAGTGAAAATTAAGTGGGAGATGATACTCGATAGAGGAATTCAGGAGTTGCCTGCAACGTTCATTTTATAACGACGTGCCAAGTGATGAGCAGTTCCATCAAATGTGACTTTATCTATCATCTCATACTTCTTGTGGTTTCCTTAAAGGATCTTTGATTGTTGCTCTGCAAGCTTCTCCTCCTCGACTAGTTGTTGCTACAAAAGGTGAAAGGAACATCCATTAGATCATAACAGGTCAGTTATAAATTTGAGGCCAAGACCTACCAAAAGATAACAATGACACAAATTTGAGTGAAAGAGACAGTAACAGAACGTACTTGGAGCAAGAATGAAGATTCTGCAACATGCTTTTGGGTGAGACGTTTCCATTTCCGCGCCACTTCAAAATCTGGATCATTTTGGTCCATCCATTGGCAAAATATCTGTCGGCCAGGCTTTACTGGGCGATCATCAAACATTTCTGCTTCTGCGGCACGAGCCCTCACGGGCCGAGGCATTCCAGACATCATGAAGGGGAAGTTACACATCTCCGTGACAACTCCTTCAGCCTGCTTCGAACTCTCCATCTCCACCAAAGCACACTGTGGGATATTCTTTTGTTCCAAGTAGCTCGGAATGAACTGCACACTTGTGACAGTCCCAAATTGACCAAGGGCAGTTTTCAAGACAGGTTCTGTGACCTGTGGTGAGAGGTTATCAATGTACACCGTCCTTTTCACTTTCTCTTCAAATGCAGCATACTCCGTGTGAGCTGAAGAAGCCATGGAGATACAGTGAAGCCTGCCGAATAACCAACAATTCGAAATTTAGCCAAACCCTCATGTTCATAATAAGAAATCCCATAAAGAAGATCTCATAGTGTTTGCAGCACAAGGCATGGCTGTGACATGAATGCCTAACTTCTGGTTCTATACATTGACGTTTTCTTAGTAAATGATCATCTTTAATATTGCACAATATGCGACAATGCCCTGTGAGCTAATAAACTACTTCAACTAATGAATGCAATCAACATAATGCTACTTTTGACCTCTTCCCTGTAAAAATCAACTATATAAACATACACTAGACTTGTAGCGATCGTATCATAACCTATCTATATTATCTACTGTCTCCTTTATTCTGTAATCATCATTGTATTTCACACATCAGCCACCATGCCATTATCACTGAGGAAATCAGAATACCTTAGTTTTAGTGGTCATTGCCAATCTTGATATGCATTTACCAATTTGTTGTAGTATACTAATAGTTTCATGCATAGTGTCTGTAACACGAACAAGAGCCGAAGAAGATCATCGACATGGAAAAAATAAGAACCTGTACAAGGAACTTCAGAATCAATGCAGATCGTTTTCCAGAGGCCCAGATGATCTGGTTTCAGTATCCTGTTACAAAAATATAGCATGATCAGTACTCACAGGTCCAAAAATCACCAACAAATTTCTGAACATTTGTAAATTGAATCAGCCAAACAGATTGACGAAACAATTGCAGCTCGGAGATTTTCAGCTAAAAACCAACCTACGATCTGTAACCTAGGTCACCGAAGAACACAGATAAAGGCCATTCATCAATGAACACTGAAGCCGCTACGGCCGTACCAACACATCGCGATCTCTCCCAGAATTTATTTTTATTTCTGGTAATTTCTTATGGATTAAACGAGAAGGAGATAATATTAACCTGTAGGATTTCTTATTTCTGACGATGATGGCGAGAGGTTGAAGACACTCAAATGCAAAGGTGGAATTGGGAGGTTAGGAAGCTCGAAACTCAGGGCAAAACTCCAGTCGCTAAAAAAATGAGAAAAACTCGAAATTCAGGCAAAACTCGACAAACTCGATAAAATTCGTTTTGTATTAAGAAAATAATTTCATATTTATATATTCAGATGTAATATTTATTATATACAAAATTTATTATATATAATCAAAATTTATCGTGTATGTAGCACACGAACTCCAAATTTTATAGAATCAATTATATATAGATATGAAAATTTTAAGTTAACCGTATATGTTTATCAAAGTTTATCTTCTATCGATATGTTGATTCTGTTAAACTTGATGAGCTGGAAGGATTTGAATTTCGCGATGGCCATATTGATCGCATGGTTGATAGAGGAAGCTGGTTTAAGTCGGCATGCAGCAAGATCACGGGATTTCTCCATCCGTATGAGTTGGAGGTCGTGGCTCTGCATGATGCTAACTGGTTTGAGTCGATTGGTCTTTGGGGTTATCAGAGATGCATGTGTAAAGCATTATGCAGCTAGATCACGAGGTTTCTCCGTCCGTATGAGTTGGAGGTCGTGGCTCTACATGATCCTAAACGGGTCGAGCTGAACAACTTTGGAGGAATCATTAGTGAACGGTGTTGCGTACTATCCATTATCGGAACTTATGTGTTTTGTTTTGCTCGTAATCAAATGGCTCACGAATTGGCCATGTTTGTTTTAACTAACAGTAGCTGTGATTATGGTGAGGGGTCTGTCCCACCATCCGTAACTTCAGCTGTCCGGGTTGATGCCTTGCTATTTAATTAATAAAATTCGTTTTTCCTTCAAAAAAATATTTTATCTTCTAGCATTTAATATTTATTCGATAAATTGTAATACTAAGAGATCAAAATGTTGTGGTTGATTGAATATATACCTACCATAAAAGAACAAAGAACAAACATGGTCAATTTGTGAGCCATTTGATTACGGGGAAAACAAATAAGAAAAGTTATGATAATGAATAGTACGCAACACCATTCGCTTATGATTTCTCCAAAGTTGTTCAGTTCGACCCATTTGTGAGTGGAAAATACGAAAATTGGAGTAGGATATAGAGTAATGTGAAAACGTGTACTTTTAAGAATGGTGATGTGTAATTATCCCTAAATACATCTTACTGTACATATTTCTCATATGACTACACCTGATTTTATTTTGTTTGCAAGTGATCGATTGAAAATATTTTAGACTCATTTTACTACACTCGTAACAAATTTTTGTGAAATGACAATGTTGTCATTCAGTTGAATAATTGATTTATGTATAAATGTTAAGGCATTTTAGTCTTTTCGCATGATAAAAACTAAAATGACGATTCTACCCTTCTCTATCTTCTTCACACACATTCCTCACCTGACTTGTCTTTCTCCGGCGACCTCGCTAGCCTTTTCCGGTGACTTTTTGCGGCCAATCCAATTAAATCAATTTGAAGAGCAGAATTCAAAAAATTTCTTCAATTCAACCTATTGTGTGTATCGTTTCGGCTTTCAATGTGATTGTGATGCCTTGCCAAACTCTCGTGATTTTGTGATCAGACCAAGCTTCAATCGGGAGGTAGGGTTGTTCGATGGTGAAAAGACGGCCGAAGGACGAAATTTTTCCGGTGACTATAATCTGTTGTAGGAAAATCGGCCCTCATCGGAAGAGAGGGGGATAAGGTCGATGTCACAACGGAGAGGGGGTCTTCGTTTTGGGGGTTCGACGAGAGAAAATGTTGGCGACACTTGGATTCGACGAGGCGTCATTTGACCGGTATTTTTACCAACATCGGTCGTTTCGTCTCAAAAAATTTGTAAAAACTAATATATCGCCGGTACATCAGTCAGTCGCAAAACTATTCATAACACTGCACATAACTAATTGCATCTCCCATTTGTCCCCTCGAGTTGAATAATTCAAATCAAAATTATAAATCACTTTCATCATAACACTGCACATAACTAATTGCATCTCCCATTTGTCCCCTCGAGTTGAATAATTCAAATCGAAATCATAAAGCACTTTCACGTTTTAATCTCTAAAACCACATAGCAATACAATCCATAACCTATAATTTGGAACAAATAAATTACTATTAATCTTATCAAAAATCGAGTCTATATACATGATAAATAACAATATAATAATTCTATAATAAGTAAATATCCCCAAAACAATAAATAATAAACAAAATTAATACGCAATAAAAAGAAAAGACAGTAGCTGATTCCACATCGGAAAATCCCAAAACATTCATCGCCAGCGTCAGCGCCGCCACCTTTCGCTCCTCCCATTGGCTCACTCTCCGGCGACTTCTCTATCGCTCCACGCAATCGCAGTTTCAGATGTAAATTCAATCCAATCCAATCCCTCGAAGCGTGTCTCGAGATTCATCTATTTGCTTGTTTGACTTCACTGTTGAATCGTTGAGTGCTGTTCTGTGGCTTGTGGTGTTGTTGTTTCTGGGTTTTTGTTGGTGAAGGAGGTGGATTGGGTTTGGTGGTTCTGGTGATGGGGAAGAAGAAGCGTGGAGGGAGTGGGAAGAAGAGTAAAGGGAGAGCTCCGCTGAAGGACCATGGCTCTCATGTTGAGGACGACAATGAGCTTCTCGCCGAGGAGATCACTGCACTGTAGGTGTTTCTGGGTTTTGATTGTTTGGGAAGTTGGATGATTTGGTTTGGTGATTGTTTTGGGTTTGGGAGTGGAGTTTTTGTCATTTGCTGTTGCAATGTGAATGTTTGGTTTGTGATTTGAGCTCCCAGAGAACTGAATAGTTGATCGATTTTGTGCAGCAACTAGGCCTGTTAATTTGATTTGGTATGCAAAAACAATAGGCTCAGTGATTTTTTGCCGTGGGGTTGAATGTTTTTGTGATATATTGTTATAATGTGGATAGTTTGTGTGATTGAATTCCCAGAAATGAATAGTTATAACAATTTTGTACCTAAGTTAGAGTCATGAGATCAATTGAGTATCTGTAATTGGTAACACCGCTGCTGTATGAAAGTTGTGGATCTTAAGTCGGGGTTATTAGAACTTTTTGACGTGCGCTTAATATGTTTCTTGGTGTTTGATTGATGCTGAGGAACGGGGAGTTCATTTGAATATAGTTGGTTAGAATTTAGAGTGACCTATTCAAAAAATATTATGCTTAGATGATCGTAATGTAACTATTTTATTGTTTGGTGTTGCAAATATAGGAGAGCCATGAAATCTGCATCACGGCATTACTGGGTTACATAATAGATATACGGCTTTTGTATTTTGGTTTATATTTTTGTAATCATAAAAAATGAGCTTGCATATTCATGTGGTGTGTAGGTGTGCCATATTTGGAGAAGACTGCAAAGTTGTTTCCGGGTCAACTCCTCAAATTGTTGTCAATATCAGGTTTTTGATATTTTATTGCAGTCATCATGTTCATATAACCACAATCATGTATGGTACTTGAGGTTCATCAAAGAGCTATTGAGTCTGATCAATGTTTTATTGTATTTGAACAGGCCTCACTCAAAGGATATGGGTTATGATGATGTAGATGTTTCTGCTCTTCTTTTTGTCAGGTTAGAGAAGGATGTAGTCAGTTCTGTTTCATCATTTGGTTAATGCACATCCCCTGTAATTGTTATTTTCCTTTTGGTTGTTGATTAGGTGCTTACCAGGTTATCCTTACAAATGTCCAAAGCTGCAGATAACTCCAGAGAAAGGGTTATTGGAAACTGATGTTGATAATCTTATCTCTCTCCTTCATGACCAGGTATGTTGTGGGATATTTGCGATTTCTAATTTATACCAAATAGTTCCTACTTCCTATTACACTAAAGCTTTAATTCACTCTTATTTGCATCGAAGACACTCATGCCCTTCAACTTGATTTCCAGAACAATATTACAGATCTGAACGAAAACATATTTGATGGGAACAGAGTTGTATCTTATGCCAAGTAGCATCCCCTATAGTATTAGTAGTTTTTTTTATATTATCTTTCAACTTTATTTGTGATATAAGCCACTAGTAGTTTTAATGCTCTGTTGTTGGAAATAAATATATGCTAAGCAAAGCCAATCTTAGGCAGTGGGCCTGTAGAATTTATAGCTACCATCTCATGTAGATGTAGCTTGGCAAGATATAGAATTTCTGCTGATGGGTTCTGTATTGGGTGGGTCCTCGTGAAATTGAATTCTGATATGCAGAAATACCTTGAAACTTGACATCTAAGACATCAAGACTTTGACATCTCGGTTGCACATGGTCACTGCCTTAAAATAGTTATTTAAGAAACCATCAGCACTCACAAATACTCCCTCCCTCTCAAAATAAGAGTCCCATTTGGCTATTCACAATGGTTAAAGATTCAATCATTAGTGTTTGACTTTAACCATCGTGGTCTCTTGTCTCCACTACTGAATTTGCTGTAACTTATTTATTGGGGGTTGACACTGGTACTCCATGGCTAACTTACTAAGATGGAAATGAGACATTTATTTTGGTACACCACATTCAGTAAAGTGGTACAGTTATTTTGGGATGGAGGGAGTAACTAATTGATAAATATAGGACTGGTCCGTCCTGCTGCCATCTTCTTTTGCTGTATGGGATAACATTATTTTCTTTTATTCTAAATGCATCAGGCAAATGCTAATGCTCGAGAAGGGCGGGTAATGATCTTCAATTTGGTAGAAACTGCACAGGAGTTCCTCTCTGAAATTGTACCAGTGAAGCAACCACATGAATCTGTAATCTTGGTCACTCAATCTAGTTGGTTTCTTAACAATTTTATTGATTTTCTCTTTACTCATTTTTTTGTATCAGTTATACTATACTATTTTTTATTTTTGAGCAATATATCCCTTTGCTTTTTTAAGCCTGATATCTGGAAAAGCGAAAAAAACTTAGGGATCAACAATATTTTTTGGCTTGTATATTTATTAGTTATTACTACTTGAACAGGGATGTACCATTTGGAGATCTACTCTATTCCTTTGTAAGTGTAATGTCTTACTACCTTTTGGACATCATTTGATATTGACCTTATGTTTTGTCCTTTCTGTTGGAAGGGTTTGTGCTCGACTTCTGATAGCAGTGACCCATTGTTTCTGGACACATCAATCGGCACCAAGACACGTTGTCCCAGGGGTCCTTTTGTTTACGGCTTTATAGACCTGTTTTCTGGTTCGGGAGAGTCATGGCATTGGGGGCCGGGAATGGAGGAAAGTAGTGGGATGAACTCGGTGCAATCCCAAACATTTGATGGTTTAAAACTCGGACATAAGGTTCAGGAAAAGAAACTTGATGATAGTGCCAAGCCTTTGACAAAGCAAGATTCCAAGCGAGGGCCATTACTTTCCTCATCTGCAAAGTTAGATACCCTTGAAGAAGAGAGTAGCGATGAGAGCAAGAGCTTATCTACATCTAATTCAGGCAGATCTTTGGTGAATGAATTGGTAGGAAATGACATTAATAATAAAGGAGGGGTAAGTAATTTGCTTTATCTTCTTTCAATGCCCAGGTGATTAAATTTGAAAATTTATAATGCCTATCACTCTAGATTGATTTCCATACTAATTCATTGCTAGATCTCTATGATGCTTTTTGGCTTCATTTTCTTCTCGCATTATTCTTCTAGAATCATATATGCGTTATAATGCATGTATTTGGCCAAGTATGTTATGGACATGGTTTACGTATAATTGTTTGTTGGATATTATCTGTTGTAATTTGTTTGCTTTTATTTATATGTTGCTGTATGGACTTGAAATATTGACCAGTTTCATGTAAACACATAAGATGATAGACTATTTGTTCAATCTACTTGGATTCTGATGTTCAATAAATGATTTTGGTGCATTGGTACTGAAATTCGTACCAATGAGAATCACATGCTTGCAACATTCTAAACTGTTTGTCAGATTGCAAAATCTTTGTCATCATATGAATGGTGGTAAATGCAAAGACCAAAGAACTCTATCTACCAAGGAACTTGGTGGTAAAATGCCTTTTTCACTTGCATTCTGTTTGGTATGATGTGCAGTTGGGTTGGGGGGGGGGGGATTAGAAGAAATACCGTTGATGCACTTTCTTTAGGTCATTCCAAAAGCCAATAATCCCAATGCTGGAACATCTCGAATACAAATTGACTTATCAAAACTTATTTAGTAGTACTTACGTAATATCTTGGTATCTGGTTTGATCCATACTATTATGATTTTGAGGCATATTGTTGTATTTGAATATTCAGCATTTTTTTCTCGAGGAACATACAATAGAAGATGATGATGGTGATTTTGAGATTTTGTCAACTGAGTCAAAGTCTTCTGCTTCCTTGGTTGATGATCAAGGATCTCAAGTTGTTGAAAGAGATCTGATAATGGTATGTCTCTCTTTAGAAAACTAGTAATATCCTCATCTTTTTTCTTTTATTATAGCTATGAGTTAGTTCTAAATTCGGACCGTATATTGCTTTCTGTTACTTAGGTTCATCTACTCCGCCTCGCTTGTGCCTCCAAAGGACCAATATCTGCTGCTTTGCCACAAATAGCAACAGAACTTTACAATCTTGGTGTATGTAGTTTGAGTTATTTTGCTTGATTGAGAACATTTCCTCATCTATGCCCTTATTGATTTCGGCTGCCTTCAATGCGTTTGGTTCAGATCTTTTCAGAATGGGTCCGGGATTTAGCTTCAAAACCATCTTCACTTTTTGATAAAACATTTAGTCATGTTTTTCGGCAACAAGTGGTATGTCATTTTATTATTTTATTTTTTATTCCGCACTTGAAGCTTACACCAAAGTTTGATACAGATTATTATGCATTTTATGGTCATTTAGGTATCATCTAAAATATCTCAATTTTGGAAACCTGCCTCTGATTTCGAAGGGCCCAGTACACCCAGCTCCCGTTATCTGAATGACTTTGAGGAGTTACAACCCCTTGGTATTAGACTTACTCTTAATGGACTTCCTTTCGTGCTTGTACAAATAATTATATGTACAATTGCAAATACTTTTTTACAACTTATTGAAACAATGCAATGGCTTTCCATTTTAATTTGAAGATGAGTTATATGTTCCTACAGCAATAATAAGATTAAGCATTGAGTATGAAATATTGTATGCTTCTGGAAATAGTTGCTTGTTATAAATATGGTCTTTTAGATGTTATCTTAAGAGTGGAGGCTTGTGTGCCCAATATAAACTGTGAAGGTGTACTAGTATCTTTGATGACATGCAAAGTTGCTAATTGTCGTGATCATAATGTTTTCTGCAAAATTTATTGTGGTAGGCAGTAGCTTCAGAAATGAAGAAGCTTGCTATCTTACTTATCCTTTGATTAGATATGAATTCTAGATCATGAACAATATTGTTCTTGTCTTGTGCCATTTTTTGCCGTTTCTTAACATTGTTCCTCATAACTCTATAATGCATACCGGGTAAGACCCTAAAAAATGCACATTTATGTGTACTGTCAAAGTTTCTACTAGGATATGATGATGATGCTTGTTATTAGGCCACAAAGGAAGATTATGGTTTTGAATAAGCTTCAAATTGCAGTTTACTGAAAACACTTTATGCAATAAGTACTTTTACATTATTTTGCAATGACTACTTATATAGACGGGTTTCTGAAAACCAAGACTGGTATTATGTTGTGTATGGGGCTTGCTTGTGCAATTTAATGTTACAACAAGTTATAAGGCATGTCCTTTACCGAAGTTCCTGGATATCAATTTTTGGATTTCCTGCTCTGCTTCAAATTTTTTCTTTTAATGGATAACAGGCCATGGTGGGTTTGGCCATGTTGTCTTGTGTAAAAATAAACTGGACGGAAGGCAGTATGCGATGAAGAAAATCCGTCTGAAGGACAAAAGCTTACCCATGAATGACAGAATATTGCGGTATGAATACTTTGGAGATTAATATGTTGTTGTTTTTTGCTCCATTTATCTTCTATCACACCTCTCTGTTGCTTTTCTTTGCAACATCCTTACATTTGCCTGTGTTCACTATGTTGAGGTACTTAGGGAGGTAGCTACACTTTCTCGTTTGCAACATCAACATGTTGTGCGTTACTATCAGGTAAAAACTATTTTACCGTGAACATGGAAACTGCTTATTTCTCGTGCCTTGCATTTTAAGGTGTCTCCCATTGTTTATGTGGCTTAACATTCCTCAAATAAATTCCAGGCCTGGTTTGAAACAGGAGTTCCTGATTCTCAAAGTGACACAATGTGGGGGTCAATGACTGCTGGGAGCTCCACTTTCAGCCACAAGGTAACTAGCTCAGTGGATGCTTCCGGGCAGGAAAATAAGCTTGAGTCAACATATCTATATATTCAAATGGAATATTGCCCTAGGTAACACATATTTTACTGTTGTTTTTTGGTATGTTTTCCTGCTCTATGCATGTGTTTCCTTTCGCTATAAAACTTTCATGGTCAATCGATACCAATCAATAATGGTAAATGTTACCAACCTTTGGGTTTATGCATACTACATTCCCTTCATTTCCAATGTGACAGAAAAACACGAGTTTGGTGCAAACTAGCTACATGACATTAACTATCATATGTGACATTTATGACATTTTGCTATTTTAGATTTTTTATGTTTTCAAACTATAAATATTATGTTACTGCTAGCTGCTAGGTAATAGTAGTACAATAGTTTTTACTCAACTTGATTAAATATGTAAAATCTGTGTTATATCTTGTTATGGCATGAAATAAGGCATTGTTTAACCTTTTTTTTGTTTCCTTTTTAAAGGACTCTCCGTCATGTTTTTGAATCTTACCATTTTGATGAGGACTTTGCTTGGCATTTTTTCCGTCAAATCGTTGAAGGCTTGGTTCACATACATGGACAAGGGATCATCCATAGGGATTTAACCCCTAGCAACATTTTTTTTGATGCTCGAAATGATGTTAAAATTGGTGATTTTGGTCTGGGTAAGATCCATATCTTATGATCTAATCATACTTTTATCGTGTGGTTGTGAGCTATATATGTTTGTTTAACATCCATCACGAGGTGTCACGTTTTTAGTTTCTCTTTAGGGGAAGCAGAGGTGATATATCTAAGGACATGAAAAGCATTTAATAAAAATGTATGCCTGACTATTTACTGCTAGAAGTATCCTCCCTTTCTCACAAAATGTCTTTTGGGCCTAGGTAAACTTAGTAGTTCAGGACTTACAATTTGCATTTTATAGTTGGTCATTTGCTTTGGAAAATGCAGTTCTGTTATAGAACACCGGAGTCTCACCATTTAGTTTACAAATAAGATTTAAAGAACTTGACAATATTCCCAGACTAGTATAGTCTCATTTCCAGATCTACTGTTGGGCCTAGCAATTAGATCAAGTAAATTAATGTACATATGCTTCCTTTGTTCTTTGCTTTTTCGATTTTGTAATGCTGGATTTTAATATAGTTTATCATCCAAATTCAATCTGTGAAAACAAGAAAATTATTGCACAAAATACTCATTTATGTTCTTTTTTTATCTCAGCTAAGTTCTTGAAGTTGGAACAATATGACCAGGATGCGAGTTTTCCAACAGATACAACTGGAGTTTCAATTGATAAGACAGGACAAGTTGGTACATATTTTTATACTGCACCTGAAATTGAACAAGGATGGCCAAAGATTGACGAAAAGGTGCGTGCTTTGTTTCCACTTTAAATTATAATATGCTTTATCCATACCCTTAAACAATTTTTTCGGAAGTTTAATCAAATAATTCATCTTCAAAAATAACTTTGAGCTACATGCAGGCCGACATGTATAGCTTAGGAATTGTGTTTTTCGAGCTTTGGCATCCATTTGGGACTGCAATGGAAAGACATGTTGTTCTATCTGATTTGAAACAAAAAGGTCAACTTCCGCCTGCTTGGGTTGCCAAATTCCCAGAACAGGCATCACTATTGAGACGATTAATGTCTCCAAGTCCATCTGATCGTCCTTCTGCCACAGAACTATTGCAGCATGCATTTCCTCCACGCATGGAATTTGAGTTGTTAGATAGTAAGTTGTGCATATATCAATTTGCCTTTTAGATATACTTATCTTTTGAAAAAAATCACCGCACTAGATTAAAAACAAAAGGTTGCTAGGTCATCAAATGGAAGGAAAAGAATAACATCCACAAATTACAATATTAATCTATACGTCACAAATGATGTCATCAAGTCATATGGCGAGATGGTTAATATAGAATCTCAGTCCCATTTATATGGACAACCATGTATTTTTCTTATTGGGTGGACATGACACGTGAGAGAGAAACACAATAGTGTTGTTAAATGTTCTAGAACTTGTTTGGGCATTTTGTTTGACATATTTGTTGCTTTTCAATCATGTTTCGGTTTAAGTTTTATCTGGAGTTCATACAGTGGCTATCCATTTCTTAACCAGATTACATATGTTGTCCTCAAATGTTCAGATTTTCTACGAACAATGCAGACTTCAGAGGATACAAGTGTATATGATAAAGTTGTGAATGCGGTCTTTGATGATGATATGTTACGTACAAAACATTATCATCAACATGGTGGTAGTTCAAGGTTGTCCACAGATGCTACTTCCTCAATTCAACACTCAGATTTAGACACTGAGCTCCGGGATTCTGTTGTTGAGGTTGCTAGGGAAGATTTCAGGAAGCACTGTGCTAAGCATCTGGAAATAATTCCTATGCGTTTGTTGGATGATCTTCAACAGTTCAACAGGTCCATATATAAAAGTTCATTGCCCTTGCATGATTTTATTTAGCCTGGCAATCTCATTTCCCAACTTCTTGGCTCAAAACCTTACTATGTAGAAGCAAGGGAACACCAAACCTATTCTCAACTACGCAAGCTGATTATATGTTTCTTTTTTCTGGTGTGAAGGAATACCGTGAAACTATTGACCTCTGGAGGAGATATGCTTGAACTTTGTCATGAGTTGCGCTTGCCATTTGTCAATTGGATTGTTTCTAATCAGGTATGAGTAACACTTAACAAAACCAATAGGTCTATCAGCTATTTTCTTCAGCTCATTTTTGATGTACTTGCACGAAGTAAATAATTATGTTTTATCGTCTGTTAAAATGGCTATTCTCAGATGGCCATGTTGATTTATAATGCTGAAAGGATATACATGCTCTCTGTAGTTTACTTCACCTCAATTATATGCTTAGTTTGCTGCATATTGGGACGTGTATTAACTTCTTAGGTTTTGAAATTTGAATATTATTTTCTTAAAAGTGTTCAGTTTGCACGAAAAACAGTAGAATACTTGAATAGGAGAACAGGAGGATAAGGGAAGGAAGTTGTTCAAAGGAAGCAGGATAAGTAAAGTTATCTTGCTCTGGTTTTGGAGATTTATTCTTTTCTTTTCGGTTACAATACCACAATATTATACAGGTTCCTAAAGTTTGGCACAGGGTTAAACCCTTGCTATAGATCATGCTCATGCCTAAGACACACTACATAATGTAAATTAAGCTGGTAGAAGCATTTGCTTTATATCCTCCAATTATAATATTTTCCTTGACATGCAAAGTAATCATTTTCAGAAAGAAGTTTATAATGCTTACTTCTAGCAACAAATTAAAACAGCAGTGTTAAGACATGAGGCCTCAGATTGTGATTATGAGCTGTTGTTATGCCTATGTTATCCTTCCAGCATAGTTCTAGTATATTATTGTGCCCTCAATGAGTGTTTAGTTTTTGGTCTTGTAAAAACTTCTTCAGATTTTTTAACAATCATTTTGTCAGTATTTGTATGTGTGGAAATATAGTGTCATGTCGGTTAAATGCTAGATACCTGTACGGAGATTATTTGAGGAACTTACATATTTCTTAATTTTCTTTGCTGCAGAAATCTTCCTTCAAACGCTATGAAGTATCCTCTGTTTACAGGAAAGCAATTGGTCGTTCATCACCAAACCGTTACCTTCAGGTATGCTTTACAACCATGGCTTTTCTTGTCTTGTCTTGAGCATGCTAGTTTCATTTGAAGTGCATGGTAACTGATTAAATGGTGCTTGCTTATTAACTTGATTGTCAAGATTGATGCCAGCTGAAGCTCTCCTAAGTCAGTGTTCAATTTCTGTAGGGTGATTTTGACATTATTGGAGGCGCATCAGCATTGACAGAGGCAGAGGCTATTAAGGTGCTGAGATCTCTCTCTTGATTGAATTTGGATGCCTGTTTTTATCCATCTGAAAATCAACTACTACAAACGAGTATAGTTTCTTCTTAAAATTCTGATTATCTACTGCAAATTAAGATTTCTAGCCATATTTGTTCAATAGTTGCACCAGACTCATTTGTCATCCAATATATTTCAGCCTGTTGTTTGGTCTATCTGTTGGTATGTTGCATTTGTACTTCAAATATTTACGTGAGAACATATTGCAGGCTACATTGGACATTGCCACTGGGTTCTTCCATTCAGATTTGTGTGATGTTCATTTAAATCACGGGGATCTGCTTGATGCCATATGGGCGTGGATAGGCATCAAAGCAGAGCATCGTCAGAAAGTAGCGGAGGTATATATCTACTATTGTATTCATGAAATGAGGATATATAGGTATGAAATGCTCATCTGACAGGCTTTGATTTGAGTGTAGCTTCTCTCTATGATGGGATCTTTGCGTCCTCAATCCTCTCAGCGGAAATCGAAATGGGTTGTAATTAGGCGTCAGCTTTTGCAGGTATGAGAAAAGCCAGAATTTCATGTAATTTTGTTGAGGTAATGTTACCATCTGTACAAAGGAAGGCATTCTGAAGAAATTAGTTGGATAATGAAAAATAATTGTCATTGAAACGGGATAGGATGAGGGAAAGCTGAGTATATCTTAACCCCCTTAGAGATGCTTTTGTTACCGGAAATTAGAGGATAGGTTTCTGTAGTTTCGCAATGCTAGGGAGGTCTTTAAAGGAAATACCAATATTGTTAGTTAAAATTTATAAGTACATGCAAGTTGATCTGGGTAATAAATTGTTTTCTCTTCCAGGAACTTAATCTTGCAGAAGCTGTCGTGAATAGGCTGCAGACAGTGGGATTAAGGTTCTGCGGACCTGCAGATCAGGCTCTTGCTAGACTGAGGGGGGCCCTGCCAGCTGGTATAACTACTGTTTTTTATTATTCTTGTAGATGAAATGAGTGCTTATTCCATTGCCTTCAACATTGATGCAGATAAATCTACTCGCAAAGCACTTGATGAGTTGTCAGACCTTTTTAGCTACCTTAGAGTTTGGAGTATCGAACAGCATGTGTATATCGATGCACTAATGGCACCAGTCGAGGGTTACCATAGAGAGTTGTTTTTCCAGGTATGGTTTCAGCTATATATATATTCAGCAACTTGGTGAAAGATCCTATTCAATAGTAACCCGTAAACACAGTGAAGAATAAAGCTTGGAATAGATGAACAAATAATATAATATTTGAAATTTAGAATCATTTAGTTTATCTTTGGAAGGTGAAAGCATAAGATCTTTGACTTTTCCGGTCTTGGTTTGTTTACTGTTTCACAAAAATATATCACACATATATTATAAGAAGTTCGTTTCTGTTGCTATGTTTATAATCGAGCTGCTATACTGTTCCCAGGTATACTTAACAAAGGAAAGCAATCCTGGATCCTATACTGAAGGTACATTGCTGGCTGCTGGGGGTCGCTATGACTATTTGCTTCATCAGATGTGGAATCTTGAACATGTAAGCCCTGTGCTTACCATATTTTTTGTCCACTCCTAACTTTTACTCTGAATGCCCAAGTACATTGCACACAACACGAATGGACATGCAATGATACAGTGGTACAAGTATCTGGCACAATCATTGTTTTAAAACACCCTTGAGGCGCAAGGAATAAATTGGAGATTTAAATTCACTATTGAGAATATAATATTGAATTATGTTTCTTCTAACCAGAAAGCAAATCCTCCTGGTGCTGTTGGCACCAGTCTGGCGCTAGAAACAATAATCCAGCTTTCTCCAGCAGATTTCAAGCCCTTCAGGTGCAGTCTCATTTCTAGCCTCCTCCATTAGTCGTTTTGTTGTTGAATCGACCCTACATTCATGTTCCTTAATCCTTACTATTACAGAATCGAATCTAGCACCAACGTTCTTGTATGTTCGAGAGGAGGGGGAGGTTTGTTGAGAGAGCGGATGGAACTAGTTGCTGAGCTATGGGATGAGAACATCAAGGTTTGAGGATGAACTTCTCATACTTGTATATATAAGTCTTTCCAGGTTACTTAGTTCCCCTAATGTACTTCATGCTGAGTTAACTTTTATATCTATCTGCACAAGGCCGAATTTGTCCCCTCCCCCGATCCAAGCCTCACAGAGCAATATGAATATGCAAACGACCATGATATCAGATGCCTTGTCATCATAACAGAGACGGGCGTATCTCAATCAGGTTTTGTCAAGGTAGTACTTGAATTTCCACTTGTCGATGTTAAATACAACAACCAGGATAAGCAACTCTTCCTTATGCGCTCTAACACTCGTACAATTGCAACAAACTTTATATCATATTGATAATCACATTTACAGGTCCGGCATCTTGAACTGAAGAAGGAGAAGAGCATTGAAAGAGAAAACCTTTGCAGATTCCTACTTGATGCGATGACAACTCAATTCAGAAACCCATCCTTTTGGAATTAATATTAGGCCATGCATTTCCTCCAATATCACAATCAGGTTTGTTAAACTTCCGAAATATGAGAAAGTCATTTCTTGTGAGGAAGAATCAATCAAATTGAATTTCCGACCGTCACTATTCCTCACTTATTAAGGATACTGCATTTGGTTGCTGTAATATAATACGCTATTGTACTGCAGATTGTATTTTCCATCACCCAGCAATACCCGGGCGCCTGGAGCAAAGTTGTTGACAAGAATTGTCAGCCCTGTGTGGAAGAGGGTGATTTTCTGTTTCGTTTTTTTTGCTGTTGAACACAGTGATTTTTGCCAATTTTGTGTAGAGGGGCAAGTATTGTAAATTTGTAAAGACGCGAATGACATGTTATTCAGTTGCATAGAAAAATGAAAGAATAGTGAATATTGCTCCCATTTTTTCTTTGGTTCCACTTGTAGTACATGACACTTACTGTCACAGGTCAATAATCTAAGTAACTATGCAACATTATATATGTGAATGTGAGTGACACTTCTCTCGAGGGCTTTTAAGGAAATTTCTAATACTGGGCTTATATTTAATATTTACAGTTTTTATATATAATGGTAAGGTCTTATACAGCAAGAGCCCTTATAGCTCAGTGGTAGAGCGCCAGTCTTGTAAACTGGAGGTCCGTAGTTCGATCCTGCGTGAGGGCATTCTGTCTCAACTCTCATTTTTTCTTTTGCAAATAAATCACTGTATATAATAAATAAATAATCTAAGTTGTGTGTATGTGTATTAGAAGGCAATCTCAGGCTCTCAGTATAACTTAACTATATCGTATTCTGAAGAACTAACCAACTTTGATATATTATCTTATCCGTTCACTCAAGTTCTCATTTTTTTCGTATTTACGCAATTTGATGAGCTTTAAGGGACAGGAGGAGGAATTTAGTCGAACTGACAACAACAATTTAAACTTAATCGTTTTGCCTCCAACTTAATTTATCAGTTTTTATAGTTAAAGGAAATTTAATCATTTCAATTTCATCCAAAGTAGTAAGGATAAGATTACAAAATAATACACTTAAAAGTACAGAGTTGTACATTAGATAAGAGTTGCAAACCATAATTTCTCTTAACATCAAAGCAGTGATTTTGATCCACATCAATTTCTTCTACTTGAATTGAATGTAATGCTGATACACAGACCCTATTAACTATGTATACAAGTCCACAATGGAACAATTCAATTTTCTAGTAAACACTAAACAGGGTAGAAGGGGAATGTGCATTTGTTAAGTAACACGAATTAGAAGTACGACCATGATGAAGATACATGTCATTGCAAAGAATAGAAGCCACGTGAAGCATGAAGTTTTAGAACTCTCTGAAATAATCTGCATCGCCCGGGTATTGGCATGACCAGTTCTTGCCAAGCTTTCCTCTATAGCCTCTTCTGTGGAATCAAGTATCTGCACCCAAAACCACAAGTTGCAAGCCTCTTATCAACCATGGATTGAATAAATTGCATTCGCAAAAAAGTACTATTTCTTGATTAGCAAATCAATCAATTGTATGGCAATTAAAATGGTTTGATCCTCCTCTCTATAATACTGACAGAGTTATTATGATGACTAATAGAACGTGTTGCAAAGATCAGCCAAGTCGGCAGCCTAGGCGAGGATTTTATCATTTATATAATCGGTCGGGTCAAGTCAGATCCAGGCAGGTTTAGGAAAATTTTAAAATCAAAATGAAAAATACTTGAACCTAAAATAATATATACTAAATGGTACTTTCGTTGAAATATTTTATATGTTCAAGTACATAAATGTAACCAATATGTAAATATTTATATTTTATATCTTAAATATTTATTTTAATGATTTGTATATAAATAATTCATATTTTGATTATATATGTAATTATGTATATTAATTTAGTTAATACAAATTAAAAAAATACAAATCCGATTAATACTCGACTAGTGCTTGAAGTCTCTGTCCGCCCGACTAGCATCTAGTGACTTTTACAACACTGCTAATAAAACCTAACATCCGGGGGAAGAGATGATCGGTTGGTTTGTTGTTCCTTCCCTCGAGAAAATAGATTCTCTGATTTGGCTGATAAAAAAATAAAATAAAACCTAACATCAAATCCATTTACTATAGCTTGCACATCAGAGACTCTCATAAGCTCTTGTTTGTCTTGGTATTGCGATTTAATGAATAGTCTATACATTTGCTTTCATGTGCTTGTAGATACTAGATAGTGCATGGATGTAATTCAAAAAAGAAGTAAAGGTATTTGAATCTTACTTTCTCAGTGTTCTGCACCGACCGACTCATCATCAGACTGCTCTCCTTTAGCTGTCTGGCCAAACCAACCATTTCATCTGTCAAGTCTTCTTGAAGTTTCCTGAAACCCAAATATGGAGATTGCCGAAGTAACTATACAAAGTCAAAATCTGAATAACTAACATTACAGCATCAGTACCAAGCTAATAATTTAAGGAATCGCATAGCAAACTTTATGGGTACAAAATTTACAGGCTTACAACCAAACAAGTTAATAAGCTCAAATCAGCAGCCATGTCGCATGGCCTGAAAAGACTCAAGAAAGGGGTTTGCCAATTATCCACTCACAGTTCCAGCTGCCCAAGCAAAAAGTTCCTACTTACACACCTCAGTTTGTCTGAGCGAGACTTGTTGAGAGATCTCAAGTGGCCTTAAGAATTAGAAGCAAGATAAAGACAGCTATTTTAAGGTACTGACAACTCGAAGAACAAATACTCCCTCCTTCCAAAACTAAGTGTTTCATTTCCTTAAATCAGTGGTGAACTATAGCAACTTAATAGTGAGGAACACTAAAAATGAATCTTCAATTCTTGCCGATGGTCAAATCAATCACTTATTTTGGGACGGATGGAGTAAGAAATTGATGGGTCTCGTAGACTGAGGAAGTTTATTTTGCTTTTTTCTTCCCATAACAATGATACACCAAATCCAAATGGAGTATGACACGGATCTTAATAAAGATTAATCCAGTAGCATACCTGTGCTTTTGGATGTGGGCTTGTGCTGTGGAGTCTAACTTGATGGGTGCTGATGTGTCAACCACAGAACTGTCTTGGATTCTATCCTCAACATTTGATGCCAGACTGTCAATTGAATACTAACAGAGAAATTAAAAAATGGCATACAACATAAAACAGACCAACCAAGAAGCTGAATTAGATAATAAATTCAGACAACAGTGCTTTTACTGACACAAATCTCCTTCTTAGTCTTGGAGATTGGGGAACGAGCTCCTCTCCTTCAGGCTTGGGAGGGATCTCCTTCGTAGAAGTCCTCGAAAAAGGTTCTTGCACTTCAGGCTGGAAAATCACGAAAAGAGAAGGCGGTCGGTGAAACAGCCATAGGTAGCATATGTATTCATCTTGTGACATAAATACAGTGTTGGACGCCATTATACAACTCAATAAGATAAAAGAATGATGTATTATCGGCATTTCATATTCAACATACTTGCAAATGCTTTATCAATATATCATATTCATTGGGTAATCAGTAGTATGTATAGATATAATCATATTTCATCAAATAAAATCTGGCATGTGCCATAATACAACTTTATCATGATGTATGGCACTCTTGTTTTATACATTTAGATTCGAGAACTTAATAGAGATGAGAAATTTCACATTTATCTTAAATACATTAGAATTGTTTCAAGTTTTAGTACTCGTAAAATATACAAGCCTGATTCTACTTGTGAAAGCATAAAATACCAAACTAGCATTTTGACCTTTGAACTGAACCTAGAAAGAGTGATTAAGAACAGGGTAATATGATAGTTACATCCTTGTTCTACAGATAATATTCACTTAGAGGTTATGAGATCAGAAAATTATACAATACTATAGATTTATAAATCTATTTTGGAATTAAGGAACATCATGAAATTTTGGAAAGGATGAAACAGGGCACATGATGTTTTTCAACTAGCAGAAAAAATAATTGATAATGAGATGTTTTAATAGCAACACTCTCTACTATCTCCAAACTTGAAAGAAAACATCACAAAGGCATTTTGGTTCATAATAACGCACCAATGCAGCAACTATGTTGGAAGCAATCTCTTCAATCTTCTCTGAATACTCTTTCACCTTAGCCTTTGAAACTCTGTCGACACAGGTCCAAAATATGATGCATTAACTCTAAACTGATACTAATGTCACAGACCAAAAGACATTACACCAAGTAATCTCACAGTTTTATGAATCTTTGAGCAGTAAAGAAGAGCATATCAAGAAAAAACAGACCATCAATGTGATAATTATTCTGATCTATCTTAGTTTTACACAAATAAACCCCTATCGGATGCGTAAACTATTAAATTCAAAGATGCTAAAACCTTCTCACGCATCATTGATCATATGCACAAATTCTCAGCATTACAATTTATGCTACGCATTAGATCGAATCACTCAGCCATATGTTCAAGAAAAAAAATAAAAAGATAGGAAACCTAAATTCTCCCTATGCTCTATTTTATGTTAGAGCATTAGACCGTCCACACGGCATTGTATTGTTCCAGCTACAAATATCCATAAACGCCCATTCATATCAGCACACCATAGAAAAATATGCACACACGATATTCCTTAGTAATATATATAAAGATGAAGAGGGCAGAATGGGAATAACATACTCATACTTACACCAACATATATGTTATCCCTTTCCAATCTTACACTATAAACTCTAGAAAATCTAACCACTTTAAGAGAAAATCCTCCATCATTTTAAAAGAATACGAAGAAACATATATTAGTTTATTGCATTTGACAAAGAATTTCGACAAAAAAATTGACGTGGCTACTCTTCAAAATAACTCAATCCACAAAGTAAATGAAACAAACAAACCTCGGCAACCTTTCTGTAGTCATCTCTTCACCCAAATTCTCTAACTGCTCGCGTAATGTAGCAACATACTGCAAGATATATTTGCATACAAAAATGTTTGATGTCATAAGGCTAATTTAATAAGGCCAAGCCAAACATTTCTTCTGAAAGAAACCACACTACGTTAGTATATCCATGAATTAACATGAAAATCTCTTCTAACAGCCAGATGAGGGAGAAAACGTATGAAGGAAACACAGGACAACCAAATAAAAATATTTCTAGGCATACATGCACAAGCTTTGCCGGATTTTGCTGCTGAGGTGCAGCTGCAAGCAACCTCCTGAAGTTAACTTCCGTTTTGCTTATTCCCATTGCAAGATCCCAGGGCCGGCTCAAAATTACAAATAAGGCCTAAAGCGAAAATTACAAATAAGGCCTTTTGTTACGATATAATGTTTCTAATGGTAATTTCCCAGTGCAGTAGTGCTGTTGTGCTCTTTGCGAGATGACTCCATTAAGTTCTTCGGGCCAAGTCCCTTTCGGTGAATCTCTAGTGACCCTTTACAAAATCCTGGTAAATATCTCGTAGTCAGAGGCTGCATATTTAAAAATCCAAAATTTGTGATCTAAATTAAATTCAAAATTACACACATAATCAATCACATCTAAAAGAAAGCTATTCACACGATTATTTTTTCTTATCAACGTATAAAAAGAAAATCAACATGACTAGAAAACTGATTAGATCCAAAACTCATTCTTCATTTCAATTAAATCACACCTACAAAAAATTAAACCCAAAACACCACACTTAATTAAAGTTTAAAAAAAAACTACAATCCTGACAACCCAACAACAATAACGAAACAATCTACTAGAAATCAGATTACATCCAAAACCCATCTGGAACAAATCATCTCCAAAATTACCTGAATATGGAATCAGATGAGTAGGACAATTCAATCTTGTTCAATTTACAGATCCATGAGGCAAAAATCAATGGATTAGTCGTTTGAATGAAGAAATCGAGGCGTCTTCTCCGCGTTCAAAAAATAAAAAATAAAAATATATTCTTCAAGCTGAACTATTCAGCTTCACTCGGTGAACGATGATGAAGGAGAAACAAAGCAAGTTGAGCGGTGATGAAGGAGAAAGAGGGCAAATTGAAGCTTCAATTCTGGGAACATGAATCGTAGCATGTTTTTTAACAAGAAAATAGGGTTTTTTAACAAATATTCGTTTCGCAGAAACATAAATATAATGGAAGATTTATTTGCATGAAAATGTATAATATGTACACGAAACGAAACGGGCCTCTTCCAGTGGGCCTAAAGCACTCGCTTGGGCTGCTTTACGGTTAAAATCCTATATACTGACTAAAAGAATAACACAGGTCGTCTCCAAATATAACCAAAAGACATATAACTATTCTCAATTTTTAAACTGGACACCTAACTACACTTAGAAATTGAAAATAGACACTTAGCACCTACCGTTAGATTTTATGTTAAAATTTTAAGTAAAAAGACGAAAATGCTCTTGGTCAGACTTCAAATTTTCAAAATCATGTCATTGTAAAAAATTTTGTTCGCCGGAGACTTGGCGTAGCCGTCGGAGGTCAAATTCGGTGCCGGCGAACGCAATGGGAAGATCGGAGACGAGGCCGGCGAGGAACGTGGTGGTTGTGGAGAAGTTTGATCGAAAACACACCAAAACTCATAAATGGCATGTTTTGAAAAATTAAAATATGACCGAGGGCATTTTCGTCTTTTTACTTAAAATTTTAACAGAAAATCTAACTGTTAAGTGTCCATTTTCAATCTCTGGGTATAACTACGTGTCCAGTTTAAAAGTTAAGGATAGTTATGTGTCTTTTGAGTATAGTTGGGGATAACTCTGTGTAGTTTACCTATAACTGCTCTTGAACTCATTGATGATTCAATAATTTTAAGAATTATTAATTTGGTGTTTTCTTGAACTTGATGCAAAATTGTCGATCAAAATTAAAAAACCTATCATGTACCATAGATCAAAATCATTTGAGTACAGTGAACTCCATTACGCTTCACTGCCACTTCATATTTTCAAGTAATAACACTCAAATACAGAGTAATCGGACCAATAACACCAAGAACCCAAGAACCAGAGCTATATATATGGTCATGTTCAGTCTTAAATATAATTAAGGACTTGAAGCACGATAACTGTATAATAAAATATGTTTGTCTTGCAATTCAATAATGATCTAAAGCTAGTAAGGGTTAATCGAGCACAAAAAGAACTACCTTCACATTCTAGCACCTTCATAAAAAAATTAACTCTAGGATCAACTCCGGTCGCCCAGCTCAATTTGGCAGGTTTAATTGCGGTTCAATCAGGGACAATTTAAGTATTTTAGGCATTTTAGGGTATGTTGTCCCAAAAAATAGTTAGAGTACTAAAAAAACAAAATTAGTTAGGGTGTGAAAATGTCATTTTCAAATAGTTAGATGTAGTAAAATGTATTAGGAAGACAATTTCATGCTGAAATTTTAACTATTCCAAGTAGTCCTGACTCCTCTAAGTAACATTCGAAAGAGTTCAAAGTCATTGCTATATTATCTTTAAAAAAATTGTGAACAATGGTACCAGAATCCATAACATCAATAATAAAACAATTGTTATTGAGCTCTGATATAGTCCCACGTTAGATCCATTTATGGGCTGATTTTGATAGATAGTTAAACTCGATTAACGAGAGAACTCTAATTTCAATTTAACATTTATTATAGAAAGAAGACAAGATCTCAAAACGAACTAATTTACTAATAATTTTCTCAATGTTGTATTCATAGAACTCGTAGATATTTATAGCCTACTTGAACTATAAATCCAATTGGAGACCTAAATCAGCTAGAAGTACCGTAAATTTTCAGATGTACCGTAAATTTTCAGGAGGAAATTCAAACAAAACAAAACAAAAATTGTAAGTACCAAATTCCCTCCATTTTATTACACTGTTTTCATGTAAAGTTTCTTTATTTCACTCATCATCATCAGAGCTTGACTCCTTTTTCTTCTTCTCTCCTTCGTCCGCCTCGTCTTCGCTGTACTCGCTCTCGTAATCTTCCTCGTACTCCTCCTCGTCGTTCTCCTCTTCCTCCTCTAATCCATCCTCTACAAACTGTCCATCCTCTGCAGAAGAAGCGCCCGCTCGGGTCCCAGCACGAGTCCGCTTCAACACCTTCACCTTCAGGCTCGACCTCCTGTCGCATCCAATCCAAGAGTCGCACAAGCTGTAGCATGTCATGTTGTAGCTCCCCTCCGCGGGAGCCTGGAACTTACCCATCACCAGCCTCGACCCGCTCCTCACCTTCTCAACAGCGTCTCTCACCGCCTGGCTCGTCTCCTTGATGCTTGCTCCCGACCCCTCCATTGTGTCCTGGATCGCCTTAGAGGCTGCGGCTATGGCTACTGCCTCGTCCATGAAGCTCACCTTCTGAGAAAACCAGACGTTGTTCGAGGTGGAGTCCGCGAGCATGAACCAGAAGTTTTCTTCCTTGTGGAAGGGGTAGGCGGGGGCATGGGGGAGGGCGCCGACTAGGCCGTTGAGACGTTTGAGGGTTATCCAGGCTTGGATCGTGACGACATCGCCCTCTTGTATACCTTCTTCACCTTCGGTCTCACATTTGACCTCCATTGTTATGGAGGGCATCATTTCAATCACGACCTCAATGTCTTGTACTTCAGCAGAAGAAAACCCAGCGGCTTGGGTGAGGACCTCGGCACGGTCTTGGACAGACATGTCCCATAAGTCCTGAAAGCTCCTCACTTTCTGCAATAAACGAAACCAGAAATGAAAGGAAGCATAGAACATAACTCATTCCAATAGCCCGTTGGATTTGTATAAAAGATATTCGGATTTGTAGAGTTTCTGCATATATGGGTAAAAGAATATATTCGGATTTGTAGAGTTTCTTTATTTCACTCATCATACATTAGATCTGGCTAGTGCGGATTTCTGAGAATTCTATAAAGGTTTTGCATATATGAAAGGTAGTTTCCAAAAGGCGGAGAAAACAAAGGCTTGTCATGTCATGAGTAATAGTTTATCTACTTGATTACCTTGCGAGCTAGTTTTTTTATGATAGCTTCACTAAAATGTGGCAGCTGTAGAAAAGGTGCAATGCCTTCGGTGGATCCACCAGTAGCTTTCCTTGCACTGAGAGGAACAGCCTGCATCACATTTCACAAGAGTTATGATGAACTATGGTCAGAGCAAAGGAAAACCCGAATATATTCTTTTACCCGATTAATGATGCATAATTAATTGCAAATACAGTGGTTTAACTTTAAATTGGTGACTGGTCAAATAATACAAGAAAGACAATTTTTGTTTCCTTGCACTGAGAGGAACAGCCTGCATCACATTTCACAAGAGTTATGATGAACTATGGTCAGAGCAAAGGAAAACCCGAATATATTCTTTTACCCGATTAATGATGCATAATTAATTGCAAATACAGTGGTTTAACTTTAAATTGGTGACTGGTCAAATAATACAAGAAAGACAATTTTTGTTTCCTTGCACTGAGAGGAACAGCCTGCATCACATTTCACAAGAGTTATGATGAACTATGGTCAGAGCAAAGGAAAACCCGAATATATTCTTTTACCCGATTAATGATGCATAATTAATTGCAAATACAGTGGTTTAACTTTAAATTGGTGACTGGTCAAATAATACAAGAAAGACAATTTTTGTTTCCTTGCACTGAGAGGAACAGCCTGCATCACATTTCACAAGAGTTATGATGAACTATGGTCAGAGCAAAGGAAAACCCGAATATATTCTTTTACCCGATTAATGATGCATAATTAATTGCAAATACAGTGGTTTAACTTTAAATTGGTGACTGGTCAAATAATACAAGAAAGACAATTTTTGTTGACTATAAACAAATTGAAATTACCGTACAACATAGTGTAGAGTAATATTCCAACTCAGGAAAATCTTCATGCTGGGAACTCTTAAGAGTTAGACGGTAGCTAATACGAGTTATTTTACAAGTTAAGAATAAATGGAAGAAATGTAACAAGAGGTGTAGGATAGGACAGATCAATGCATGTACTGCAGGCAGCTGGTTGCAAGTGTGAGTCAGACTGCATATCTTTAATTAAGAGCCCACTTGTTATATACATAAGAATAGTGAAAAACGAGAGACAAGCCTAATGAACAAAATGTTAAATCAGTATTCGATTCTCATTTGTATCTGCTGAAGTCCCACATTTAAAGATTGCGGATTGATTAACCACTTGGTAAACATCTTGAGGCCTCCACCTATCAGCTTGAGCTTTTAGGTGGGTAGGGTTTTAACAGTATCTATCAAAAGGTGATGCTTAACTACAGTCCTACTATCAGCACCTGAATGATACACTGAGAAAGCTCAACAACCCCAACTGCAGGTCTCAGCCAGCCATGCCCCTGTGCAGTGCGTGGAATGACTGCCATCTACATGGAGAGAAGAAACAGTTAGACTTATAAGAGACAGAGAGCACATCATAATCATGAACAACTGTTTGGAAGAATTCTTGAAGAATGTAACACGTAAGAATTTGGAATCACCTTCATCAATTCTTCAAGAAGGCGAGGTGCAAGTTCTAGGACACGTCTAAAATCGACTTGCAAAGATGGAGATAAGGCTGCTGACTCACGTGTTAATTGGGCCTGAATCAACAATTCTGTCTGCGCAGAAGATAAACAGCAATAAAACGGGCACATTAAAATCTGAACAGTACACTTTGGTCAATATAGCAACAGATCAGTGCATAAAAAACCTTGACTAGTGCAGGGTGCTGCTTCCAAAACTTTGCTTGCTCTTGCTTTATATTCTTAAGGTCGAGATTCAGCTCACTCCTTACTGACAAGAACAACTTCTGCAGAGGTTCATTGTCAGTCCTGCGAACCGGAATTTCCATGAACTCAGCAGCCTTAATGAACACATCCATGACTTTGCTGCAAAATCAATTTTCATATTACAATAATAACTGCACCCAAATAGTTATTACACATTAAGATATACAGGAAAATACAATACATAAAACGAGATTTGCATCAGAAATTTAATAGAATGTCATACTCTGGGACGCCACAGATGCAGAGAATTTACTTGCTTTGGAAAACATGTATCAAATATGTTAGCTATGCGAAAGGTAATTGCCTAATCTTTTTCTCACAAACAGTTTCTTTTTCTTTTCATTTTATAATCTTAGAAGAGATATGATGGCCCATTACATGTTGAACAATGGGCGTATAATGTTGCTCTAGTTTCATTCATATCCAGCTGTAATACATGGCCTTGTTCATCAATTTACCAGTGTACATGGTCTCGTTCGTCAATATACCAGACAGCATACATGTATCTGATGGTAATCGACCTTATATTGAATGTAAATAGTTTATGACCAATTCTACTATTCTGATAAATATGAATACCTTGGGGCCAATGATGGTTTCATGAAGTAATAGTAGGTAGACAATGTCTGATGCATGACATAATTTCCGGTATATTTTGATGACCTCGAGAGATATACAACAGCTATCACCAATGGTAAGAGAATACAAATGCCAACTATCCAAAGCAAAAGAATTCCACCAGATGCCCCATCAATGTTGAGTAGGAATTGAGGGAGAGCTATGCCCATTTGAAATCCCTGTAGCAATTTGTTACAATTATTTTGAAGCACATAATAACTACAAAATATTTTACATGTTTTCAGAAGAAATTCAAAGGCAAATAGTTACTTGATTCAAAGAAGAGAATAGTACATTACCTGTCTGCCATCAGGATGACCATATTTTTCATAATTCTCGCGTGAAATTGGATCTGTCAAAGCTTGATAAGCCTTTGAAATGAATTCCACAAAATACTTGTTGGCCTCTAAAGAACAAAAAATAAAGAAAACTGTTAGTTCTCACATCTAGTTCAAACTTTCATATCTCAGTATATTAGCTGTGGGTCTTCAAGAAATCAGAAAGAAAAAGAAAAGCTAAAGCAACGCATACAGGTTGTTTGTCAAAAGCCTGATCTCTCTCGTCAATTTAAAATCCAACAACACAAATACATATGAATTGAAGAGCTAGCACATTGTCAACCTGGATCTGGATTTTTATCAGGATGGTATTGGATAGACAGTCTCCTATATGCCTTCTTTATTTCTGAATCTGAAGCTCCAGATTCCAATCCAAGAATGCTAAATGGGTCAAAAACTTGAAGCTACATAATCAAACGAGTCAATTATTCCACCGAATTGCAACAACAATGCACTCTATGGTTCAAAAGCTCCTTGAACCATAGTATGCAAATATTTAACATTTGACAGAAACAGCTAGTTAAGTGATTATATGTCCAAGCTTACAAAAAAAAAGTGATTATATGTCCAAGTACAGTACATTTCTGGCATGAATCTTACCTCCCCGCTATTGTTCTTGATGTAATAGACCAAGAAAATCATCACACCCCAAAGAAGCACCAGTGTCATATTACTACATGTTGAGACACTTGAAATCTGAGAAAGTAATTCCATAGACGAATTACGATATGCAGATAAAAGAATAATGAATTACAATATGACACAAATTAGGCCAAGGATGGTGCTCCTTCGGACTCAAGGTCAATAAGCATACTTACTCTATGAAAAATTGATTTGCGGTACTTGCCAGAGCGCGTGCACTCAGAGCATAGGCAGTGGATGCTCTTTGATTTTGTTTTAGCAGCACGTAGTAACTTTATAATTGTATAAGGCACCAAAGGCAATGCCATTATTGTTAAAATGAAAATTGGAAATAGCGAGCTATTCTCTTCTGAAGCAGCCATGGCTACCTTCTATCTGCTAAACAGTTACTATGCCTGCATAAAAAGATTTATCGATCAGTCAATTGTCAGCGGTTTAACCATGATACGACACCTGAAAACTGTGTCCATTCAAAAGAAGTGTACAAAATGTACCAAATTCAATTAGTAGAAGATTTAATAACTTCCATTTCTGTTCCAGAGTTTTCAGAAATGAACAAAATGTTGATTTAATGAATCAACCCACACATGAAAACGAACACCAACAGTCAAAATCACACACAAATGCCAAATCTAACCACAAACCAATCCCATCAGAGCAAGAACGCTCAAATTCAATACCCCAAAGAACCAACACTACCAATGTCAACCCAATTCCACTAAAAACAAAGACTTTACAAACCCCAATCAAGCCCATCAGTTCCACAGCTTCTAATTTCACAAATCCTACCACTAGAATCAACACAAATGATAATTGATCCGATCAAATCATAAAGCAATCATCTTCCCGAGCCCCAATTCACCAAATCCTCAAAACCCCCAATACCAATCTGAGAAATGACACCCAAATACATGAAAACTGATACAATGAATCGATACAGCGAGACGTGAAAATGAGATCACCTCTGCAGATCACACTCGACGATGTCTTTGAACTGAAGCGATGGATTGGAGAGTGAGGAGCACGAATTGTTCGGCTCTAGCTCTTAGATTTGAGATCTCGGACCGTCCTCGTCAACGAATCTAGGGTTATTCTGGGTTTTTGGGCTCACTGAGAGTTACGTTTGTGCTTCTCGTTAATGGCGGCTGAGTCCAACTCGTTCACTCGGCTAACAAAATCGTCTCTTTTCATGGGCCTCACGGTTCGGTTACTTCTGCTCTGTATATCACCTTTATGGGCCTATTGGGCCTATATGAATTAATCTAATTTTGTGTACAATATTAGCTAGGGCAACCGTTCGGTTTTGAGTTCGATTCGGTTTTAAGAAAATAATAATTGAATATATGGAATAATTTGGTTCGTTATATAAGATGTAAGTTTTTGATTCGGTTTGGTTTAGACCGTTTTGACTCATTATTTGACTTATCGATTTTAGGGGTAAGATTTTTTTAACTGATTTTTGTGAAATTCTCACATTTTTAGCCGATTTTGACTTATTTTTTGTTGCCTCGATATTTTTAAGTCTAAATAATAAAGATCAATGACTTTAAATGAAATACGTATCTAAATTGATTGTTTTGGTTCAGTTCGATATTTAATCAATCTTTTTATAAACCAAAACTAAACTAATAAAATTTTGGTTCAACTTGATTTTGAATCGAAGAAATTTGGTTCTTTTTGTTCCGATTATTTTTCTTGCAGTTCGATTATTTTTTGTCACCCTCAATCTGTTTTAGATTTGCTTTTTTCCTCGGCTTGGTCACCCCAAAATTATTGGGTAGTAAAGAAAAAGAAATATATGAGTATGTGAAATCAATTGGATGCTCAAAATTGATAGTTAAATGGTTTTTGTTCGTTTTAATTAATGTCGGTTATTTTTATATTTTACATTATTTTTGTTTTTAAGAAAAAAGTTGCTTGCGTTTTTTAATAACTTATTCCAATAAAATATTGTGCTGCGCCTCGAATTTTGGTCTGAAGTCAAAGAACGAGCAGTGCCAATCTCTGAGATACGCCCAAACTTGTAAAAAGTTACTTACGTTATTATTAAATAGTTGTTGTATCAAGACATGTCTACGATACGGCAACAAAACATTTATATATTATAATTAAAATACACTTCAATAGGAGCCGGCCAAACATGAGAATCGTACGAAACAATATCAACCGTAAAATTATACAATTTTGCACAAATACTCCACAATTTTGCACAAATACTCTACCCTAGATCGAACAAAAGTTGACCCGCAGTGTTTTTTCAGGTCACAACATTCCATCATTTCTCAACAAAAATTTCACCTAGTCAAGCAAAGTTGATCCATAGTGTTTTTCTGAGTCACAATATTCCACAATTTGACACAGATGTTCCACAGTTCTTACATTTTGACAGATTTTCACATGATTGTTATATTTTTTGTGAGAACCAAATGTTTCGTGAGAACGTGAGAACAGTTAGACATTCACTTATTTTCGATAGACATTTACTTATTTTCAATGATCATACATTTTAAGTTGGACATTCACTTATTTTTCATGAACATTCACTTTTATTGGATATAACATTTCTCATTGGACATTCATTTATTTTTAATTGATAAATTCTGTTCTCATGTTCTTACTGAAGTGTGTTCTCACATGATTTGTCATATATATATATATATATGGTATAAATCAGGTGAGAACCTCCATCCAATTTTAGAACCTGAGAATAAGTCCCAACCGTTCGATCTTGCTTGATGAAATAATTGAATTTTTTGGCCCAAATAATCCCATTGAGGACACAATCGTCATTATACATAGTTGACATATATAACATCTATTGATTAATTACTTTCATTTTTATCTGCAAAATAATATTCATTAAGTACTTCCTTTTTATTTTTTTCTATCTTTTTTATTTATACGAATAATATAAATTAATTACTTTCCTTTTTTACTTTTTTCCTTATCCCTTTTTATTTTTGTTGAATAATATATGGAAAAACTTTTTTTTCAGATATGGACATAGTTCACTCACAAACGGACAGTTATAATAATCAGACATGTGTGACTATGTTTTTTACATAATTTGCAGTAGGACATACATATTCTGATGTGGATATAGTTCACTTCTCGATGGAAAGACTTGAATAATAAGCATTAACCCTATTTTCATAATACTTGTTAGGACATACATGTTCTGGTGTTTTCCATTATCTTCTAGTGGACAAACTTCGTTATGGTATGGATATAGTTCACTTACAAACAGACATTTATATTAATCAGACATGTATATCCACACCAGGATATACATAACTTGTGGTAGGATATACATGTTCTCATGTGGACATAGTTCACTTCTCGATGGACAATATTAACAACTTTAGTGGTAAGTATGGATCACATTTTTCATAATCTTTGTTAGGACATACACAATCTATTATGGACATAGTTCAATTCGGGTTGGACAGTATTGCTACTCGTAATTGTAATGCGGGACCATATTTTGTTTGTTATTAATTTAGAGGACATTTCATAATTTGTGTTGGACATAATTCACTTGGATTCGGACAAAAGTAATAATCATTATATATATTCGTAAAGATTAAATTTAGGAATATAATTTAAAAATAAATTATATCATACACGTAGAAATCTAATTTTAGAAATAAATTAAAAAGATTAGTTAACTTTATTAACTATATTTGATCCTACATGTATTTAGATTTGGTTACTACAAATAAATATTTTGTATTCCCTAACTAACACTCATTGAATATATATGTCATTTTTTCCTTATTTAAACGCATGAATCCCTGACGTTTGATGAATAAAAATTAGATGGTCATGGTCTATTCTCAGGTTCTAACATAATTATAGGTTCTCAGCCGAATGTATCCCCATATATATATATATATATATATATATATATATATATATATATATATATATATATATATATTAATTGAGTCAACAGATTTAAATAATTGTTCATGTGGTGCCTTGAAAAGTACAAGAGAGCCATTGTTGGATCATGTGCTCTTACTGGTTAATCCTTATTATTGGGTGGGTGACAGAGAAGCTCTCATGGATGCAAATGTGTGAGCCCTAATTTCATGGCCACTTGTACCCAAAATGGCCAACAGCAACCACATTTGTCCCTTCACTATTGATAGTGGTTAATTAAAAATAATTAATTGCAATAACATCCTATCTACCCCAATAACCCATTCCAGAAAATATTGTTGCACATCAAACTCTGATCATTATATATTATATCAGTCATTGTACCAATCATCTACCATAAATTATACAAATATTCATTATAAATTTTAGATTCATCATATCATTAAGTGTAAATTTAATGCTTTGATCAATACATACGAGAAATCTAAATAATATGTGAGAATTGGTTACTTATGTAATCGATTTTTTTTAAAATCATGTGAGATTCAGGTATATAAAAATCGATAGTAGTAGTGGTTCACATACCAGAAAGACGCGGGATCATGTCACAATCGTGATTTACACGACAAAATGATAAGTACACGAAACAAGTTGAAGCTGCAGTGAGACCACGTGTACAACATGCTTACTGTAGAGGATGAGCATACATTTGAAGTTTCCCCATCAAGCAATCCATTGGTGAACACATCCGATCATCTATTCAACCAATGACCCTTATGTTTTATGCTCTCCCATCTTTGAAAATCGAGAAAATGCACAGTCAATTGCTGGTAAGAGACTTTTTTTTTACAATCTCATAATTTTTCATATTCTACAAGTACTAATAAAAATATATTTTCTATTCTTCATTACAAACGATTATAGATTTACATAACGACCCGAGAGAGTTGATCGAGTATTTACTTGCCGACTGTCAGGGGCGTTACACAAATTTTAAGAATGAGTGTTACGAAATCTTTAAAAAAGATAATAACGACAATTCAATTTGACTTTATAAAGAAAAAGGCATGTGGATGTGGATTCGGCAACACTTCGAGTCGCCTGAGTTTAAAGTAATTCGCATAATTTTCTTTTTTATTTGAATTTTGGAGATATTTACTAACTTTTTTTCCTTGAATAGTGCATAAGAAAACTTTGTTAGGATAACTGCGGCCCACGATTCAACCAAGAAGGCAAATCACACTTTGGGATCCAAGTCTTTGAATAAGTTCAAGACATGGGCAAGTCGACCGAACATATTGAGACTTACAAACCCGTCTACAACAAATGATGAAGTTATTTCCCAACCCTAGACTGTCGCGAGTGCGAACTAGCTACGTACTGTGATATATTTTCTTTCATGAAAAAAAATAGTTTTTAGAACTGTGATTTTGGTATTGTGAAATAGATGTGTTGTCAAAATGAACTCCCGCTGAATTTATTGAGAACTACATATTTTGTAAATGGGTTGGAGCATATTTGACATTTTTTATAAATATTTTGACCATACCCGACAAAGGTGTGGCTAGTCGGGTATACTCGACTAGCTTGACCTTTGATTTAAACGTCAGGTATACTCATTAATCAGGTATAACATTAAACATATTTCTAAAACAGATATAAGTTACTTCATATTGATAACGACATTGTTATGGATAAATGTCTAATTAATACCAAGTTCATAAGTTATCACATCAAACTTACCTAAAGTTGACAAAATTCACTCACTAGAAGCTTGAACTTGACCTGATCAATATCTAAGCGAAAAGTTTGAACTTGACTTATTTTTATGCACTTAACGGTCAATTTTCAAGCATCATGTCCTACTTTAAATTCATATTCACACATCATAAAATGGTGTGAAAAAGGAGAGAAGCAATGTTATTATCATAGCCATTATATTCCTAAACCAACCCCGCCAAAAATGATAAATAAATGTAGAATAGGAGGTGGGCACCGCTTCAGAACCATATCGAACTGAACTAAATTTATCGGTTCTCAACTTTTAGAGTTGGATGTCAGAGATTGATTTGATTTTGGACCTGATTCTTCGGCCTAGTTTTCCGGTTTTGCTATTCGAATAGTTTGATTATTAAGTTTTAGTAATTGCTCGACTGGTGGTTTGAGTTAGATGATTTCGATTCCAATTTATATAAAAAAAATTAATTTCGAAATTATCACAAATTTTAACGAAAATCAAATAGTAAAACATAATTAGTACAACTGATAAAGTTATAAAGTTTCTAAATAAATTTTTTTTTATCTAAAATCGGTTCCGTTTCATAGGTTACTCGACAATTATAATTTTTGAGAACCAAAATCAATTGTCTCTCTCAATTTAAGAACCATCAGATGCATCGTCATCTAAGGATCTCGATTTTTTTTATTTCAGTTTTGATTCAGTCCCGACTCGGTGTCTAGTTCGGGGTCTAAATTGTCCACGAAATCGAGCCTTTTTTCTTTTCCTAACGCTTTCCACGTGTCGCCGCCTCGCCAATCACGCGGATATAGCCGTTAACGTGTCGATCCAACGGTCTCCGGTCGGCCAATCCGTTTCGCGCGTTTCCTCCACAACGGCACAATTTTCCAACGACTCTCTTGTTAAATAGAATAAATAAAACTTTATAAATACACACCAAACCAACCAAGCTGTGTAATGTAATAAATAAAATAATTATTATCGACGCGTTTTCACAACAACAAATACCAGCTCTCTGTGACCACCAATTTTCTCGGGAAACAAACACCTCTCGATTTTCCAGATTTTTCTCCAAAATTTCCCGAATGGAGGCTATTATCTCCTTCCCAATTTCACACCTCTTCAACATTCTGAATTCGATTCTCCTCCATTTCGTCCCAAACAAGCTCCTATCTCTCCTCCCAATTTCAAGGTTTTTTCTCACGAAAACCGAGTCTCCACCGCCACAACCAGATCCAGAGCCAGAGCCAGAGACGGAGATGGATCCATCGGAGCTGAAGAGAGTGTTCCAGATGTTCGACAGGAACGGGGACGGGCGGATCAGCCAGAAGGAGCTGAGCGATTCGCTGCGGAATCTGGGGATCTCGATCCCGGAGGAGGAGGTGAACACGATGATCCAGAGGATCGACGTGAACAAGGACGAGTGTGTGGACCTGGAGGAGTTCGAGGAGCTGTACAGGACGATAATGGCGGAGAAGGAAGGGGGGGACGAGGCGGACCTGAGGGAGGCGTTCCAGGTGTTCGACCGGGACGGCGACGGCTTCATCACCTCCGACGAGCTCAACGTCGTCATGGAGTCGCTCAAGCAGGGGAAGACGATCGAGGAGTGCAAGCTGATGATCGGGACAGTCGATTCCGACGGGGACGGCAGGGTCGATTACAAGGAGTTCATACAGATGATGAGGGGAGGTAGGTTTATGGGTTCCAGTTGATAATTCATTGGTGGGTTTCAGTTTTTTTTGTTTGTTTGTGTGAATGTGTACTGTAACCACCGCGAAATTGGGTTTCTCCGGCAAGCCACCGGCCATTTTGGGCGGAGAAATGCTGATTGCCGTAAATGGGGTTCTGATGTTACTATTGATATTGTTTGAGTATAAGATTTCTAACTATTGTTTCAATAGGATGTAAATTATTTCCGTATTTTTTTATCAGCAAGAAAATATACAGTAATATCGTTGGATTGGAACAAATAATCTCATACTTATTTACATGAAGTCTCGGACAATGTCACTTCACTTCACACGGTGACATTGTCCGAGACTTATTTCTTTTTATTTTTTTAGTTAAAATGTTAGATTGATCATTTTTGAAAAGAAATACCCATTCTATATAGTACATGCCATCTGATCATTCAAAACATTTTTGGAAATTTTTTGGCTATAGTTTTTGGCCAAAATTGTTCAGCCAGTGAAATACACTCACAAGTTGTACTAAGTGAACAGTGGCTGTACATAAGATGTTCTGAACACAATATGAATATAAATTTTCAAAAATGTGCTAAAATCCACATTCCATTCACAATTTCATTCCATATTCTGCAGAACATGTACCATAAATTTCTCAACAGATACACAAACACCCTCATTTTACACAAACGGGTTTCGACTTTCGAACCCTATATGCACAAGTTGGGAGGAAAAACTGAAGCGCTATCTAAATTAAGCTGAAAAATTCTAAAGACGGGTTTTACAATACAAATGACGCTTACTCTGAATTTGAACTATCTTCCTCCTCATTCTCTATTTCCCTCACAGAGTTGGATACGGCTTCAACTTTCAGCGATAGCTGCTGAGTGTGTTCCTCTATACACTTCAAAACCATCTGTAGCTGCTCTTGATACGCTGCAGACTTCTTTCTCTCGCGGTGCAGCTCCATGGATAGCTCACGGATTTTCAGATCTTTCTCGTCCTGCAAAGAGAGAGGAAATGAGTGTTGTCACACTGTAAAGAAGTTATCTTTAGAATTTATGAAATTTAAAACCAAGGTGCCATATCATGTTGAAGCTTCATGAATTATGTTCATAACCTGATACAAACCTTAGCGCATTTTCCACCAACTAATCTATGGACAAACTAAGAACACGAACTGTCGGTGAAATGTTGTATTAACAAAAATGTCATGTCTATGATCCTCACTTGGGAAAACTTCATGTATTGTAAATAGAGACTTCCCTTCCGACCCCAGAAAGATGGGACATTTGTGCAGTGGGTATATTTTCAGATTACTTCATGAGACGTAGCTGACTTTAATTCCGTACATATATAATATATATTCTAAAATGCATGTTGTTTTGGAGATTAGTATCAAGTCAAGAAAGTCACATTCCTGGCTGAGTAATTAAGTTTAGGGAAAATGCCAAAAATGCGCCCTGACATTTTTGCAAGGTGTTGTGTTGTTTGTCAATGGCAAAAATGTGCTCTAAACTTTGCATTTGTGTGCAAAATGTGTACTTTTATAAATATGACGAAATTGCCTCTGACATTAAGAATTGTTTTTTTAAAATAATTTTTTCTATTTTTATTTTCTGACTAAAACTTGTATGATCAAATTTTGTAACTTAACTTTTTAGTTAATTTCAAGGGCAATTTTGTCATTTTATAAAAATATATACATTTTGCACAAAAATGCAAAGTTCATGGCACATTTTTGCCATTAACAAACAACACAACACCTTCTTGCAAAAATGTCATACTATAGGGCACAATTTTGCCGTTTGCCCTTAAGTTTACCATCCAAATATGGATCCTTACTTCATAATATATCAGTGAAGTTTCCGCACAACTTTAACAACAAATCTCGAGTTCAGGCATACCTCATGAAATGCGATCCTATGCGATCGTCGAGGTGGCATTGTGCTAGGGTTCAGCTCATGATTATGTTCTTTCACAAAACCATAAATAACCCACTTTCCTCCATCCTTTGCAGTTATCCTCAGCATTGCATTGCATCCCTCTCTGGTGGCAGGTCGGGATGAAAGAGCTTTGTCTCCTCTGTTTGCATATTTTTCTGCACGGAAACCTTCTTTTGAGCATACAAATTCACGACCAATTATGGAGTTATCCTTGAGTGATCGACGTGTACGGTTATTCCTTATGGTGAACCCCATACGTCTGCCATACATCTCGTAGAATTCCCTTGCATCTTCTGCTGACTCAAACTCCATTCCTATAAATGGCTCATCATACGGTTCCAAAGTCAACTGAAAATTTTGCATGGATGATTGGGGGATGCTATCGTTTCCATCCACATGTTCTGACAGCTCGTCATCCGCCATTTCACGGCCATCAAAAGTTTCGGCCAGCCAATGCCTGTATGTTCTGCTAGAATTATATCCTTGGCCAGATGTGCTCGCCATCACGAAGTTGCCCAAACACTAGGCAAGTTATATTATCATGAAACACTTCAGTGGTGATTACCTAAAATGCAGATGAAGCAAAAATAAGAATTGACGCATTGGCATTAAATATTTACTCACACCACCAAGCTCACAATCAGCTATCGAATAAGCATCCCCCGCAAACCAATGTGCCACCCTATTCACATATCGTTTGAGTTGATCTAACATAGAGGATGGTATAAATATTTGGTCCCGTGTTTATTCAGTATCTTTTAACCAAGATGATGCTTTCTCTTAGACACTAACATGGGTAGATCTGCCAAATCCAAAAAATCTTCTCAACTACCAGGAGAAAGTACCCCGAAATTATTCAGAATTTATCGGTAAATGAAAATAACACGAGAGACTTCGAAGTAACGGCTTACACATTAGATTTCAAGCAAAAGACATGAAGTGAGTTTTGTGACAAAATGACATTACAAATACATCATACAATGTGATTGTTTCATATGTACCCAACAGATTTACTTAGAACACTAAATATTATCCAAATTAAAATGAAAAAACAATAGCTCGTAGAACTTTAACTTCTACCTCGCATTTAGAGACCAATGCTGAAACCAGTGGAGCTAGCAATAGCATAATGGTTCCATTTGACACCAAAATTGTGCACATAAAATATAAAAACTCTTATAATTCGATCCCTAATTCAAGATTCATGCTCTGTAGATACCATCATACTCTATTATTCAGCCCTATCTTCTCCACTTGAGCATAAACATTTCACACACAAAGCATCGAATCACGAATTGAAAAGTGCTGTGAATCTCAATCTGGCGCAAATGAGCAAAAGCAAGAGCCTTTCGACTTACCCAAATCGATTCTTGACTGTTCAATCCGACCCAAGTGGAGTATTAGAGAGCACGCACACACAGACACTCGTGTACGTATATCTCAGAAGAAGAGAACAGAAATTGAAACCCTAACCCTGAAATCGTCAGCTCTGTTTGGTCTACGAGAAAATCTGGGAGTTGAGCTCGGTTACAGCACCGACCATGGCGAAGAAACCGAGCACCTGCGGCGAGGATCGGTCCGGTGGATACGAATCTCCGTCGCTTTACTCTGAGTCTGAGGTCACACTCCTATTCAGTTTTAAATTCTCTAAAAAAAAGTTTTATGAATTCTTATATACTTAGTTTTTGTTCAGTACCATCCAAAATCATATCTATATATCAAAATTTTATATGAACATTGGCTCCAATGGTTAATTATGTGTCTGGAGTTAAGGACAAGTTTTTCTTTGTCTTAGTTAATTTATGGTTTTAATGATCGGTCTTAATTGTACAATTTTAATGTACTGAGAAATGGATATATAGGTCTTAATTTTAATTTTTAGTCGGGTTGCGAAAGAGCGGCTCGAACTAATATATAAATTACTTAATTTCTGACCTCTTAACAAAAATAACATTAGCGTTAAATAAATTATCGATCAGGATATAACAATCTAAAATACTCTACTCTAACAAGTAACAATGAGATGAAAGGAGAATGACTAACTACATAACGGACCACAAAAAGACAGGACATCTGAAATATAACTCGATCCAGCCCAACACAACCCCTCGTGAAATCTCACAGCCAGAGACCTCCCTCTCTCAAAACTAGTGATATTGCACATCGAGATGAGAAATAGGCACATTGAGAACATCTTCCATGTCGCTCATATTAAGCAATTCAGGCACCCGAATTGAGTTTCGAGCCCTTCTACCCAAAATGGGTGAGCCGACTTCAGAAGAAGGGGATCCGAAGCGAGCCAATGTTCAAATAAAGCTCCAAAATCCCTCGGACCGTTGGCTCTTCCACCCTTCACTCGCAACAAGTCCCGAGCAGCTAGAATACTCCGCCATATATAACTCGGATTATCACACAAATAAGCCTCAAAAAACAGACAAGACGGATTATGTTGAAGTAAAAAATAAATTTTAATTTGTAATATGATATTTATTTATTTTTAATTTGAAGAGTATTTTTACTTTCTAAATTAGTTTAAACAAACACTTTTGATACCAAAATAAATATTAAATATATTAACAAAACATGACTGAAAGTCTACAAGAGCCATAACTGAGCCAAGCAAGAAAAAAAATGGTCTACAATAAGCAGAAAATGATTTTTCCTTCTCCAAGCATCACAATTGCACAGGAGTTGCAGTATCTGAAAACTGGAAATTCCAAAATGAATAGAAACAGAATAAACCAATCAGTAACATAAGTAAGTGAAAGAGTCACCAAATTTGTACTTCTCAGGATATCTTTCAGATTCGAAGCTATCGCCTCAGTCCACAGTCATCACCAGAAACAAAAAAAACATATTTATACAATGGATCGACCTTTTCAAAGACGATGGGATTTTCGGGCAACTAGAAGAAAATGCCCATTTCATCTAATTTATAAGTTAACTTTTGGGTAGAAAACTTTAACTAAAAAAGGTCTCATACCGGAGGTTAGTGTCCTCGTTAAGTAGTGAGCAGCTCGCACGCCATACTCGGTAACTCAATCAAAGAAGTGGCATACTCGCTATGCATGCTTGGCCTATCTATGGTCTAGGAGTCTCTGTCGTTTAGCATCAAGCTCTTTGAGATTGTCAGAAACCGACTGGACTTTCGTAGACAGGTGTGCATTGTGGTCCTCAACATCCTTCATGAATGTCAGTAGCTGTTCTCGATATGCTGCGCTTAACCGCTTCTTAACTCGTAACTCTGCGGTCAATTCCTGGATTTTCTTGTCCTTCTCATCCTAAAACCGTACACAAACACTCATTATCAATAGTATGCAAATTTAACAGCCCTATTCATAACAAAAGGTTATTTCTCATAAATTAACTGAAAACTCAAATAAACTAAAACTTGTGCAAGTTCCTAAGAAACCAAATGTAGCACTAAATCAGAGGAATTTATGAAAACTAAAGAGCAAAAATGGTTCTATGGTGTAGTGGTTAGCACTCTGGACTTTGAATCCAGCGACCTGGGTTCGACTCCCAGTAGGACCTTTTAGGTTTTCCCTCTCGTCAGTCTAGTTTGAGCTAAACGTTTTAACATAGATTTCAGTAAATTATAAGCTAAACTCGAACGAACTTCCTCGCATTCATAAAAAAGGTTATTTTTCATAAATTAACTGAAAGTGAAAACTCAAATAAACTAAAACTTGTGCAAGTTCCTATAAAACAAAATATAGCCACTAGAGAGAAATTTATTAAAACAATAAGGCATAAAGGGTTCTATGGTGTAGTGGTTAGCACTCTGGACTTTGAATCCAGCAACCAGGGTTTGACTTCCAGTAGGACCTTTTTTTTACTTTTTTCGCTTACCATTTAATTTAATCAACAAGTCCCGCTAGAGATTTAAAAACGCTCAAAAAACAAGACCAAGTTATGCTATTAGCCTATGGCACAGTCATAAAAGTGAAAACTCGTGGATTACTCGAGCAAAACCATAAGCAACAAAAGTGAAAGGCTTACCACGACCCTTTGACTCTTTTGCAGCTGAACCACTAACGGATGAGTATGGTCCCTCACGAACTTCCTCACAACCCACTTCCCTGCCTTCTCCCTCTTCAGCAGAATCATCGCCATGCACCCTTCTCTCCGCCTATCTCGCTTCCTGTTCCCATCTTTTCCCTGATTTCCAGAGCCCCCTCTGCACCCAAGTCCCCGGGAGATAATAGACCCGTCACGCTCCGACTTCCGGGAGGACAAAACCCTAGTCACAAATCCAACCCGCCTAGCATAATCATCGTAGAACGATTTTGCAACCTCTTCGGATTCAAACAGCATACCCTCAAATGGTTCTTCATTCGTGACAACCTCACATCCACTAATAGCAATTTCCCCTTCTGGAGCTTCACATGGTTCCTGCTTTCTATCAACTTCACACAAACTCACTTCCTCTCCTTCTCTTAAGCCCTCTTTTCTACACTCTTCATCGTTATCAACCATCTCGGTTTCCACTGTTTTGCAAATAAATCGAATCAACATATTTTCACACATGCTTCAAGAAATCTTCTTCCCAATCCCCACCTCAAAGCTAGGTGAACTTTTGGTGGGTTTTGCGCAAATCTAAGGGAAAATGGTTAAAGGTCCCAACTTTATAACATTTTCTCAGCTACCAAACAGGGCACAGAACCATAAGTGACCAAAAATCATACAAATGGAGCAGAACTGATAAAAACCCTCATCAAAAACTTAAAGATGAAAAGGGAAAAAACACTGATTTGACTAAAATCTCGAAGTGCTTCCAAAGTCAAAATGCTTAAGACGATTCAAATTCAATACAACAAGAAATGATAAAGAAGAGTGAAGATGAGGAAAAGAAAGAACAACTTACAGGGATTGAATTTAGCTTTCAAAGCTTCTTCTGGGTTTTGAGAGAGGACTTAGAGGTTTGAAACCAAATCTCGGTGAGGTAAAAGGGAACGATGTTTGAGAGGAGCAACACGTGGTGGAATAGGAAGAGGCGAGGAGACATATACAGACAACATTTCCAGGTTTTGTTTTATTTTATTTTTATGGTGATAATTGTATACAGGTACATAGGTTAACAAGCTCTTTATTATTTATTTTTAATTTTGTAAGTTGCTAATTCAAATATTTTGTCATTATTCTGCACTTTGAAATGATAAACTTTACCTCTTTATTTTTCAACTTCCATCATTTCTTTGAAAATTAGGATGTGAAAATTTCGGATCAAAAGGACTAAATCCCCTCCTAAACACTTCATTGTTGTCATTGATGGTCATAGTGACTCATAATCTCGTCGGAAAAGGCACTTGAAGTTGTCGACAAGGAACACCTTCTCTGCCTCTAGAAACGAAGATGAATTTCACTCATGCCCTATGCGAGTTCTTAACTTAAAACATGTAGGGTGACTTCAGAATCACGTCGAAAATGACCGTCGAAGAAAATACCAGAGAAAGACAAAGAAAGACATCGCATGTGAGGGGAGAGAAGGAGAACACAATGCAATGTTAAAACCTATTTTCAATTATTTAAAAAGACTAATATACTCTCAATATTAAACATTAAAAACTTTTTAATGAAGAGGTAAAGTCGTCATTTCACATACATCGGATAAAATATTTTAAAAAAACTTTACATATACTCAAATGAAATATATGCATTCGGAGCGCCCCGCCGCTATCCCCAATTGCATGTGCTATAGTTCGTAAGACAGCCTTAATGTAAGAGAATGAAGTATTTTTCTCTTTTTTTTCCCTACAAATAGGTTGTAACCAGACTGTAATCTGCATCGAGAAAGAAATGTATTCATATATCTTTTGAGAGTTGGAGGGTAACGATAATTTGACATCCGGTCTCCAAAAAACATTACCTTCAATAAAATAAGTTGAACTTGACTATAATTATTCATATTTTAAAAAAACATAGGGGAAGAAATTTAAGACATCATTATCTTACTAAATTTTATGGGGATTTTATTAAAAACTAGAACTAGAAGATATGGATTCATGTCTAATTTTTGTCACATTATTTCCTGAATGTCATATGTTACACACAGTGTAAATAACTACTTTGTTATTATTAGTTTTATTTCAAATAAAATAAACGGAGTCACTATATATAATCAATTTTCATATACACACATTAACTTTGATTACTTATTCTTACAAATATTGACCAAGATTGTGATTCTCTTCAATCCGCTAACGTAATATTAATCAGATTATTTTAAGTTAATCAAAATTTTGATGGTGCACAAAGAAAAATACTGGTTATGAATAGCACAGCAAAGCACCAAAATAGCCTGCTACATAGACCAATTTGCAACTCAATAGTTGCTTTTCTGCTACATGGGATCAAAACACCCCTATCAATTGTCACACTCAAATTATGGATCGAAACCCAGAAACTCCTATTAGTTGACAATATCTTAGTTCATATCAATTGAAGGGTAGAGGAGAATTATGACAACTACATGACACATTCCATCCAAGTAAAATTTGCTGCACAAACCAAGCCTTCCAAAACCTGTCCAACCATATTGTCCCCTTGCTCCGAACCACCTAAAAATGGCAAAAGACCTTCAAATCATGATCCCTCGATAGAAATTAGTAAAACAAACAGAAGCTAAGAGAACTACAAACAGACAGAGAAAAGAAAAGCATAAATAAGATACTCCTCAGCAAGTACAATATGCTTGACCCCAAGCGCTCGTGTAGGGGAATTTGCCTACTGCATGTAGCCGAAAGAAACATTAGTTAAAATACAAAAATGACAAAAAACATTTTGCATAAGTTTAAGCAATAAGGTTTGGGGTAGTCAATCTAAGAGTAATATCACATGACCAAAATGTAATTTCAAACATAATAAAATGTTAAGACGGAGCAAGAAATCATGGAGGAACTTCTCATGACAGCACAAAAGGTTCATATTCAGACAACCTCGGCATAGAAATGCATTCATCTCTTTCGGCCACCACGCTCTCTTAGAGAAAGAGAGAGTGAGTCTCCAGGCCCAACATTGTAGAAGGCAAGTGTGATGTTGTCCTTGAGAAAACCAGCTTTTCCACTCAACTTCTGTTTATTTGCAGGAAGTTGGATCTCCCCTGCAATTTTCTCCTTCAGACTGCCTACAGTTTCTGATAAAGACTGCACAGTGATCTCCAAATGTTGGCCTTTAAGATTTCCTTCATCAACATTTGGAACAGATATGGTAATGCGGACAGATCCCTGCAAAAACAAAAACAAAAACTTCAGGTTAATAAAATTCGGCATGTTATATTAATAATATATGAAAGAACAAATACAAACCGTAAACCATCAGCAACTAAAAAGAGGCAAACAAGGAAGAAAACATACCGGATGCTTTGCCAAAAACTGGTCTTCTGGAATAAGCAGAGAATCATCAAGCTTCTGCCTCTTTGGCTCCGGTTCCTCCGGCAGAGGTGGAAGAGCCTCCTCAGGTGGTGGCGGCGGCGGCATTCCTTGAGGCAAAGGCGGTGGTGGCATCATGGGCATGGAAGGTAGAGGGACAGGAAGTGGAACATAATGCCGGGGAACGGGCATAGGCGGATATTGTGATCCCGGGGGCGGTGGAATACCAGGCATCATTTGTGGTCGATTCATCATCATGGGCTGCTGTCCAGAATTTATTGTCATTGGAGGTGGTGGCGGCCGAACTGACATCATTGGCATTGTTGGTGGCCTTGGTTGGGGTACTGGGAGTCCACCTGGAGCCGAATATTGGACGGTATTCGGAGGTACACGAGGCATATTCAAGGCCAGCCCAGGGGGTGGTGGAAGAGGACGGAGAGTAGGCAAACCAGGTCTTGGAGGAGCTGCTATAGGCCCGGGCAGAGCCCTTCCTTCATTATTAGGATCATTTGGATCCTCTCCATTCATATTCTGAGACATGGCCTGATTAGCCGTGCGCCCAATACTTCCTGTGTGACCGTCCCATATGACCTGCTTTGGTTGTTCATCCTTCTTCTCTATCTCTGCCTTCACTGCATTGGAAACTTCCTCCTCTGTAGTACCAAAGATATCAGGACGTGTTCGTGCAAGGCCGACAATGTTTCTGGAGATTTCATCATCCTGAGCAAGAGTTGTCTCTCGGATCTTGGCAAACATTCTTTCTTTTTGTTCCTTATACTTGGGATCAATGAGGGAAATCCTCATGTGTTCAGACATCTCATTGATAGGAATCAGCTCACCGGTGATAGGAGAAATCACAACCTTAGCCTGGTCTCTTTCTATTTGCATTCTCTCCTCAGGTCTCTTCCAGTTCTTGACAATTCTCATTGGTGCTTCAGGTTCTTCAGCTGCCCGCAGGTCATTCTTCTTTGCATCCCCATTTTCTTCTATGCTAGTCACCCTCATACCATCTTCAACAAGCTGCATCTCTTCTTCGTCCATATCCATTTCTACCTCCTTCCCAGGCTCAACGATCTCATCTTCATCCATACCTGACACCTTACTCCTCCTTATAACCTCCTCAAGGGTCATTGGAGGAGGCAACTCATCATCCTCATCATCTGCAAAGTCAATAGACTCAACTACCACAAAATCATGCCAATCAATCATAGCCATTTGGGTACGCTCCTGCTCAATCTCATCCTCAGCTTTCTGCCTTGCCTGCTCCTGCGAACGTTCCCACTCCAAGCGATGCAAGCACCGCTCGAGCACAGTAGTCATGTCGGCAACACTCTTCTTCAGCTTCTCTGTCAACCCTTTCGGAGGCATCAGCACCTTCGAATATGCATCAGCGAGAGCAGTGAAAAAACTGAACATGCTATGAGTTGGTTTTAAGAAATGAAACTGGGGATTATTGATTTCCCTACTGGTGAGTCCTGTTAAGAATGATTTACCATTTCGAGCCACAAACTGGGCTGTGTGCTTAATAATATCCAGTTCTTCCCCAGTGATGCCTTCGGGAAGTCGAACAGTAAATTGCTCGCCCTCCGGGGGCTCGAGTACTTTCTGCACCGGTCTAAACTGGGCCGAAGGATCAGGCTTTGGTGTTTCTAAGCTATCAACAGCAGAAGATGGGGCTGAATCAGGCATATCAGCATCTGTAGATGTAGGAGGAGGCTGCTGCCCGGATGTTTGATTCTGAGCCCGAAACTCAGACAACCGGTGCTGGTAATATGCATGATACGGATCTGATGCAATCAAGAAATTGAACTTCACATTCCCAGCATAATTCGCAACAACCCTCCTCTCAAATTCAGGTCCATTCTTCGAAACAAACTGTGCAGTTTTGTCAACAACAGACCTAATGTCTGGTGGAGGGTAAATGATCCCAATGGTCCTAGTGTGGGTTGCAACAGGCGCAGGAGGTGCATTGTTTTGCTCCTCATTGTTCTGAGGCTCCGTCACCTGAGACAGTGGAAGAGGACCGAGATTTCCATCAGTAGGAGGCGCTGGGAGTGGCAAGATAGGCAACGAACCCAGCATTTTCACTAGAACCAAACCAGAAAATTATCAAAATCTACAATCAACAAAACTTCATCTAAAACCCACTCCTGCTACCTGCACAAAACATATTCCAACATCAGATCAGCCAATGAAAAATTGAATCGATTCTAAATATTTCTTAACCTATCAACAACAATTTACTTCAAACCTGCTAAGAACTTCAATGAGCACTTAGGTAAACAAAAATATCGTGAATTTGTTCTGGCAGGTACCATCACAACAACCAAAAGATTATAATGCATAAAATCTAAGCAACATACAAAACTTAAGACTCAAAAAACGAACTGGGCAATTCATCGAACACCTTCAGTGCAAATCAATCACGTGCCCAACACAAACCCAGATTCAGTTTTGCTTCTCCCATCGACAAATCTAAGATTTCCAAAATCAGTAAAACGCACACAAACCCAAAATCAAATCAGGGTTTCGTAACTCTAAGAGCCAAATTCCGAATGCAGAAACCGAATTCACCGGAAAAATAAGATAAAGAACGCAGTACAACCTAATTGGGGAAAAGAAAAGCACAAGAAATCGCTGAAACTGACCTGGATCAGACGGAGGAGACGGACGATGCAGAATCGAGGAGTGAAATTAGGGTTTCTCAAGAATATAGATAGAGAGAGACGAAGACGCACACAGAGACTCGTTCTTATAATAATGGAGATGAACCCAACAACCAATGTCGGTTTACATATATTTTCAGCAACTCAGGCCCAATATAGTATATTTGGGCCTTACCTTGCTGATCTACTTGATTCATGGGCTCAGCCCACTTTGTTAGAAATAGCCAGAAAGTAACAACCCTTTTCCCTCTAAGCATTTGAGTTCAGAATTGGACTCGAACTTTAATATTTAGTTAATTATATATTTTTATCTAATATAATTAACTAACGCAAATTGAGTCGAACTGAACAGATTGATTAACTTCTTTAGAGCTTAATCGTTTATACTTGAACTAGACACTCTTTTCTTGAGCCAATCCGAGCCTTATGCTAAATATACAAAATATATCGACACTCCAATTAAATCTGAGACATCAAGTTTTTATCAAAAGAAACATAACTTGTGGGTAACAAAAGAATATCGTGAATTTTTAATTTTAATGCAAAATGTGTACATTTATACAAAAATAAGAAATCTCTCATGAAATTAGGAAAAAAATTGGTGAGCAACCCTAGCATAGTCCAGGACAATTCTTCTTCGGCCTCGGTCAGGATCGAGTCCTACTGCATCACATAGGGAGGGTTTACGCGCGAGTTAGTAGTCACTATATAGGTTAGACGGGGTTTGTTGGGTAATTTTGAGTTGGGTGGCATATACGTTTCAAAAAAAAAAAGATTTTTTAAAATTAATTTTAACTAAAAATTTAAATTACAAAATTTGAATATACAAATTTTTTAGAAAAACTTTTTAAAATTAGTATGTTTTTTAAAATTTTAAGAAAATTTCATTATTTCGTACAAATATTTACATTTTGCACAAAAAAAATAAAGTTCTTGCAAAATACATAGCACATTCATGCAAAAGTGTGATAGTATACTACGGGTTTTTGCCATTTACCTTATAATCAAAATCATAAGAAAACAAAGCACAATGTCATTTATTGAATAATTGAGAATCATAATGATTTTCTTACAGTTAAATGACAGAAAAAAGACATTTCATTTGATGCCTATACATGACAAACAAACCAAACCAGACTCAAATTCTACGCAAATGAAACAATTTGGATGCCCCAATCTAACTTATATATAATAGGAATAGGGAATGGTTTTAGAGTGAGGGCTGCTTGACATCTGTCTGTGTTTGAATTAATTTGTTTTAGCATATGGTTTTGAGTAATTAGGAGTAAATGACATGTGGATTTGGATAGGACGCAAGTTGGTAGTTTTGAAGAATCTATCTTATTTATAATAGGAATAGAGAATGGTTTTGGAATGCCTACTATTATGACATCTGGCACTGAAATATGTGAATATGTATGTTTTAGTATATGGTATGATCTTTTTTTTAGGATTGACACATGTTCTTGTTCTTGATTGCTGCGAATGGGATTGTGGTGGTTGGAACTATCCTGCACCTCTTCAGTTTCTCTCACCATGGCACCTTTTCAATTTGTAATTGATTTTACGATGTAAAGTCTGTGTAACTCATGTTTATAGATTTTGTTGTTAATGTAAATGAATTCCTCGACGCACTCTATCATCACTCCTCTCCTCCGATTCCAATGTCACCGCCATCGAGCCCCGCTCAGGCCCTCCTGCGCCTTTCGCCGCCGTCCTTGCTCTCGCCGCCACCTCGGCCACAACAAAAACAACCCCACCACCATCTTCGACACCGACCCCTATCCCCAATCCAAGCTCGAAGCCGTCATCGACCTCCAATCCCTCACCGACCACGCCGAGACGAAACTCCGCGAGTTCCTCTCCTCCGCCACTGACGCCTACTCCGATATCTAAACCCTCGTCACCGTCAACTCCAACCGTCGGGTCATCGTGTCCTGCCGCCGCTCTACGGTCGAATTCGCTGTGGTGCTCTATAGCTTTGGTTTAGGTTTTGCGATGTGGGTTTTGGGCAGGATAGGGTTCGGGCTAAAGGGTCGCTTCCGGCGGAAAGGTCCTGTGATGGTTACGAGGATGTATAAGAGTATGGAAGGAATGAGGTGGTGGTTGAGATTGGAGAGGAGGAGGTCATGAGGCGTCCGAGAGGAGTGGAGAGTCCACTGGTTAGAGATTTGGGGGAGGGAGGTCCGGCGAAATGGACGAGGAACTTGGGTCATGTTGGGGAGAGGTTACCGAAATGGTGGCCAGCCACCGCGTCTCCTCCGGTGATGATGGGGATTGAGGGCGAGGACTGTCAGAGGGCGGCCAACAGATTGATTGGAGGTAACATTTTTGGCTACTTTTTTTCATGTAATTTTAACAATGTTCTTGCTGTCTGAAATATTTTTGTTTGGTGTGAACACAGACCGATTTTATTTTCGTTTGAAAACTCGCCAATAGTATGCATATAGAGAAGAGAGAGGTATCTTGACCAAAACCATTCTCTCCTCCATCAGCAGCGGCTCAACGTTCGTCGATATTGTAATGCCCGCTGTCACGTTCTCTATTCAATAGTAATGTGCAAGTTCGATGTTTGTTAAATCAAATTTGTGATGATTTTGTGCAAGTTAATTCAAACATGTTAGATTCTGTGTTATTGGTTTTGTTGCACCTTTGAGTTGTAGACGATATAATTTTGGCTTGCTTTATGAAGTAATCTCAAGGAGATGCTTAATACTCACCGATAAGGTAATGCTTACTATAGTATGCTATCTATTCAATGATTTTTTTTATTTGGAGCCCTTTTTGTGGTAGATATCCTTCTGAAGCTATGAAAATAATTTATTTGATACACATCTAATTAGCAATTAGCAGTTCTGTTACAGATTATTAAATGCTTGAGAAGTGTATTATTGGCTCACTTTTAGTTAATGGTTCAATACTTTGCATTTCTTTTGTGCTGAAGTCTTGTGTGTTTGACAATGGCAGGAAAATGAATGGTTACATGTTCCTAAGGGTCAGGCTAATGCTGCCCAAGCACAAATGTTCTCTGATCCTAATAATATGGCTATGTATATGATGAATAAAAACTTTTCAATGGTTATACCAGAAGTACCATTGCATGGTGTGTTACTGCTATTTCATTGGCATTGTTCTTGAACTAATCATCTGACCGTTTTGTGGAGATGGTTTCCTTTTTTCCAGACTCTCACATTTTCTTGGGTTAACTTATTCTCTGGATTTGCAGCAGGTTTTTTTACTACATGCATGGTTTTGTAATTTCTATTTTTAAAAGGTGAACCAAGCATTTCTGTTGACCTTTTAGCTGTGCATTGTGATCTTAACACGTTATATATGTAACATGTTTTGAAATTCTTTAATTTTGTTCTAGATAACATCATTTTTGCATGTCACGTCTAAAATTTGTTTCTGATTTATCTTTACTTCAAGTACATTCATATACACGATCTTTACTGCGATGTCAGCTTGAGGTCCTGTTGGTGTCAGAAAAAAGCACTAACCATCGTATATATTATTTGAAAATTTCTTTCAATTTTAATCATATACATTATGTATAACCGAATATTATAAATTGCAAGTATGCATGAATTAGATTGTTTAATACGACATTCACCGAATTTATGAAGTGTGACTGCTTATGAATAAATGTTTATAACTGAATAAATTTTCTGCATACTATATAAATCAATAGGATGTTACCCAAAATGAATATCATATTTTATATGTAATTCTATCAATTGTGTATTAGGTTCCCACACCATTCTTTTAAAAAGCAATGGATTTTGGTTGGAGAGTTAGCAGGTTACACGCGATTGAGTTCAGCACTCCGTATCATATTTTTGTTTTCGCCGCCTCAATATTTTCGTCTTCAAGTGGGCCTCCAGATAAATTTGACTCTCAGGCAGATCGTAGAAGGTCATCTGAAGCAGTTTTGGTTCAGCAGAGATCGTTGTTTTAACATGTTGATGTATTGTGACCAGGCAGTAGAAGTCCTGTTTTCTGACATTCTCGACCTTGTCAAAATACCTATTATCGTCTGTTCATAGCCCGTCGTATAATCGTACAAGGTTGACGCGTAGTTTACTCCTTTCACCATGTAGAATTTGGGTGTGCTGATATTGTTGCTAACATAGAATTTAACCACTCTTGTTTTTATTCGCTGTCCACAGCTGCTGTTGTGGAGAAGACTATGGTTGCGAGGATGGTGGCATCATTAGTGCAAGATGTCAAAAATTGTATGGTGCTAGCGTCGAAGGAGGTCATAAGGTCACTAAAGAGGGTCAGAGTGGAAATTGATGACAATTCAAGGAAGAGGTTGAGACATTATTCCTATTTCTCTCAACATTGTTCTTTGAAATGGGACATGATGTGTTCAAGATTTTAATTCTGTTTGGAGTGCATGTGATTTTACACAGGGATTTTTATTGGTGAAATGAGTCTGAAACTTTTTGAGTTTTTGATATAATTGTGCTTTGCTAATTTCCAATGAAGAAGTCAAGAGAAGAGGACAAGAACGTACATGCCGTGAACATGGAGATAACAGGAAATGGCAATTTGCCTTATTCTATTTCTTCTATCATTCCCGACTGGTTCTCTGAAATCGGCCCAGTGTGGCCAAATAAGTTTTCTATTTGATTCATGCTTCAATTAAAGTCTGGTGTGCATCAAGACACTATTTATTTTCATGTTTTAGTTCTTTTCTTTTCCTTAGTTTATCAGTTTCTTAGAATCTTAAAATGAGGAGGGAGAGATCAAATCCATCCAACCCAAGAGCTAGAATCAATCCCAGCCAACAAAGTCTAGGTTAATTCACTCTAATTTACTCTCATTGTCAGTATTTGATTCATATTTATTCTATAATTATTTATTGGGCCACGGAATTTGCAAATTTGATTTAATTTCTCGATTGGAAGGTTAGGGTTTGTCTGTTGGGTCCAATCGGTGATGGGTTTTTTGTAATTTTTATCTTAATTGTTTTTTAAAATAAATTCAATGGATATTTTTAGAAGAAACCATGAATGTAATGATAGAGCACCACCTTGAGTCTGGAATGTGGCAACTCTATATATTGATGCAAGATGTCCAAGACCAAGCTCCTCTCTTCTGGGTAAGCTTTTGATTTTGGGGTTATGCTCATTTTCCTCTTCATTTTTTGTCTCTTCCATATTCTTTCACATGATTTTATATTTGTAGATTCTTTTGGAGGAGAAAATGAAGGTCATATTGATGGTGTTGATGTAAACGTTCCTATGCGTTCTTCAACCCCTAATGTTAGTATTTGTCTTTCACTTTTGATTGTTTTGGGTCAGAGACAACGTGATTTATTGTTTTCTTTGCTACTTATTTCGGCTCAAATTTCAACTAAATAGTTTTGACTTGTTAACTGATGGGTAGGCAAATAATTGTGAAGATTCTTCTAACTTGATGGCTTCAAAGGGTGGATATGTAATGAAATTGAAGTTTGGATGTGGAAATAAAATGAGTTTGATTCGGTAGATTAGGGATTGAACTTCATATCTCATGAACTTTGATTATTCAAATTCTTATGCTCTTAGGGTTGATCAGAAAGCATCAAACAGTAGGGTGACGAGTTCCTGTCAGACACATTGCATAACAATTTTATCTTTTCTTAACAACCTGGCTGACTGAGGTTATGTCATTGTTGAACTTTATTTTGACAGATATTTTCTCATCCCACGAAAAATTTGAATCATAGTTAGTATTGTTTCTTCGTTGTTATGCCATAAACTAGACAAATCATGTTTCTTTATTTTTGAAGAATTTGAGCTCATGTAAAGGGACATATATAATAGGCCAGAACATTGATATTTACTAATATGATATGATGTATTATGTTTTGGTTTAATTTGTCAGGAAATTTTGATGTTGAAGCACATTAAGAAGGATCTAAAGAGAAGGGCTCAAGTATACTAATGTGGCAGAATAGCTTCATTTTCCAAGAAATTCATATTGTATGTAATCATATTGTAGGTTTTAGAGGAGTCGATAAAAGTCCAAATAATTGTTTATGTTTATGGTTTTGTGGATTTCAAATATCTTAAAGTTTTTGTTCAATGAATTTGGTTTTTTTCTCGTAACTAAACCCTTGCACTTCTTCGTTTTCTTTCAGCGTCTTTTTAATTTGTAATTCAATTTACACTATAAATTATTAGTCGATACCTCCTGTTATAGATTTGTTGCGATGGGAGATGCAGTCAACAATGACAACATCACCTTCGAGAAGGGCGCCAGGACCACCCTCGCCTTCGCCACTCTCTACGCCAACGACGACCACCCTTGAGTTCATGTTTTATCGGAGTCGGCTATGACACCCTTTCTCCATAAACCTCCGTTATTATTTTTGCCGCAATCACAATATCCTCCTTCGAGCTTGGCATCGTCAACGGGGGAGGATATGGCGGCGACGACAACTTTCTCTTGCTCTGTGTCCTGTCGGCGATGGCGGTGACGAATAGATGGAGCGTAGTAGGAGCATCAATTCCAGGGATCAGGTTTCAAGCCACTCTTTTGCATGAAGAAATTAATCAATCCCTCTTTTCTTCTTACATGTTATATGAAAACGTTTCACATCACTCTAGGTCGAGTCTAAACTAACTATAATCACGGCTCAGGTTGACACAGTCATAAGTTAAAACATATTCTAATTTTGTCATTATAAACACTTTTGTTCAACAATAATGTCGTACACTGTATAATGTTGTACACATAATTGTGAATAATAATAATTTGAATTACTAACATTTAGATGAAAAAAATAAGAACAAGAAATTATACTTTATCAAGATTTTACGGGTAGCAAGCGCATCGCGCGGGCCCCACACTAGTGTTAGCAATAACTGCACAAGAACTGGGCTCAAAGACACTCAAAAATAGGATGATATACTTTTACAGAGAGCTCCAATGAAACAAGCATGGCCTCTTGAAAGAAACTGATACGCACCTAAAAAAAGTTAGCTGACGGCGTCCTTAGCCAGGACTGGATCGTTTGCTGGTATCTGTGACTTTGCTGTGAATGTGATGCTGTCGCTATTTTCTTCACGCTATCGACAATTTGTTGGATTTTCTTGGATAAGCTCTCGTTATGCTCCTCATGTGCTCGAAGAGCATGTCCAGAGTTACATATCAAAACTTGAAGGTTATGTCCGAAATTGTGCCTCCTTGCCCATCACCAAATGCAAACAACTACAGGAATAAATAGAAATCTCCCTAGAACTTAAATATCAGGCATGTCATCGTTTGTGATCATGATCATAAATAGTGATGTTTCCCTGCTCACCACCCAGATTTCTTTTAGTAAGAAATTGATCGTTTATCCCTCAAAATAAAATAAAACGGAAGGGAATGAAGGAGTTAGCAAGTAAAAGTATTATACTTATCCATCCCAGAATAAACCAAGGATCGTGGGTGATATGGCAGAACGATATGTAAATAAGATGAAGATCATCGATCATGTCAAATGGATCTTCCTCCTAATTTTTATCACTTTTAAAACTGGAGCGGAAATAAATTAATTATTCCAACCAGAACATCATAGCAAGGCATAGGAAAAGATTAAAAGAACTTGCAACATGGTCTATCATAACCCTAATTGGGCATCAAAGATGAGATTTTAAACATGCTATACTATCTTCATTATCCCAGCTATGCATCATGTTTGGCATTTTCAGATATATGATTATGAATGTCTAGGGAAAAGCATAGGGAAAACATGGAGAAATATATGCTTTATTTCTATTAATAAACCAATTCGATAGTACCCTTCCAAAAGTTTTCACGCGAGTAAAATTACGGCATATAAAAATATAAGCGGAGGAAAGGAAACCTATGTGAATGAAGGTTACATACTACGGAAAACCAATCCCATCAATCCAAAAAAACACTCTGTTTTACAGCATCATTACTGAAATGATTAAAATGCCATATTTCAACAATAAGAAAACAATGACTTGTTAAATATCACAGTAAAGATGATAGAATAGCAAACTTTATAAAATATACTCCCTCAAAAATATAGGTGTCCATTTTGATTTCTGGAGAAAAAAAAAGGTTAAGGATTAGTGTTCCACTTTCCCACCATGTCCCTATGTGATACCGTTCCTAAGATACTTAACTAGATCAAAAAATGACACTGTTGGTAATCCATGTATAAATTCACTTCCTCAAAAAGAAAATAGACAGTTATATTGGAACATACATTTTGGGGAATATGGACACTTATTTTGGAACCAAGATAGAAGGGAAACCGGCAAAAAAGTGCACTATAATATGACACTTTTGCAATAGGGTGCTGTGTTATTTGCATTTATTTTGCAAAATGTGTGTATTTTACAAAAATGACAAAATTGCCTCTGAAATTAAGAATTAAGACTTTTATAACATAATTTTAACTTAAAAATACTTTAGCTAAAAATCTAAATTACAAATTTTAGTTAAATGATAAAAATAGAAAAACTCCAAAAAATATTTATTTAAAATACATTAATTCTTAATTTCAAGGGAAATTTCATCATTTTCATAAAAAATACACATTTTGCACCAAAAATGCAAACAACAAAGCACCTTTTTGCCATTAACAAACAGCACATCACCCCTTGCAAAACTATCATTATAGGACACCTTTTTGCAATTTTCCCAAGATAGAATAATCATCAAATATAGCAGCGGAGAAATAAATAACTAACCGGATACTGATAATAGATGCAGTCCCTGCGACCTTTTCCGGGAGTAAGCGTATGAGTATGCTCCTTTTCAAACTTTGTAACCTCCCATTTACCTGAACCCACTTTCCTCACCAAAATATTAGCCCTGCACCCGACTCTCATCTCTGTCTGACAATTTTCTCACGCTTGTCAGGCATTATGTAACCCTCTTTGTTACAAACAAGCGCCCGGCCAATAGCAGACCCATCCCGCCTCGACCGAGAGTTTGCTAACACGGATAACGAATCCCACTCGCATGGCGTACGCGTTGTAAAATGCATGCCAGAAGCTTTGGATTCGAATTCCTGTCCTACATATGGCTCGTCTGACGGATCGATTGATACCGTGGGATTTGCCACGGGAATTAAATTCATTCGTGAAGATTCTAAATTTATCTTATCATCCTAAACTAGTTGATACACCCCTTCGATTGAGCTTCCTCCCGTTTCATTTTCATCGCCGGCTCTGCTGCAATCCAATTCAACAGAACTTCCCACCACTTCTCCATTAACATCTCCATCAACAGCAAACTCCACTGCAATGACAAACGCTATTCAGTTCATTCTCAGATGTTGCAAATAGTTGCAGTACTGAGCACAATACATCCTGAAATTTTCATTTACTTTATACTAGTGTTCTAAAAGTCCCGGTTAATTTATAATTCCCGATTGATCTTTCAATCCGATTTACTTTCTGATTAGTCCCCAAAAGGCCCTCCCCGCCCGACTAGCGCCTAGCGTTTTTTTAGATCATTGATTTATACACAACAATACAATTACATGAAAAATCACTCACAGCCAAGAACATGAAAACAATAATTGATTTTCCTTATCCAAACAATCAAGCAAAAAATGTCTTCCTATACTACATTTTCTCAACAACCAAGCAGAGCCCAGAATGGCAAAATCCATTTCTTCTAAACCCAGATGAGATTATCATACAAATATCACAAGAGATGATAAAATCCAAATTCTTTCATAACATGCAATAAGTGCAGAAGAAAAAAATTTGAACTCCTCATATTTCAAACAAATACACAAACAAAATTAACCGATTAAAATTTCGAAACTGAACTTGCTTTCCCTTTTCCTTCAATTTCCCAGTACCCAAACAGATGTATAAACTCTAATTAACGATTACAATTCCAACACAACACAACCACCAAAACTCCACTCCCTCTCTCTATCCGCATCGCACCCATTAAAAAAAATTAAAACAAATTCAATAAAACAAACAGAAATTACCCAAATACATGCAATTGGGTACCACAAAATCAACACAAAACTCACTGAAAATTTGCCAATCTCAATGATCGTGATTGCGCAGGACTCGACGCCACAGAAAGAGGGAGAGAAAATAAGGATTCAAGGTAATAAATACGGGGCCTCAATAGGACCTGACGTGTCGCAATATAATTGGGTTTTAATCAGAATTTTTAACATTCAGAAGTCTACTTAAACAAAATTTTACTGGTGCACAAAGAAAAATACAGGTCATGAATAGCATAGCAAAGCACCACAAAAACGCTACATAGACCAACTTGCAACTCAATAGTTACTTATCTGCTACATGGGATCAAAAACACACTTATCAAATGCCTCAGCTTCCTACCGATATCTCTCAGCCCTAAGCAAATAAAAGCAGTGTCACTATCAAATTAAGGATCTAAACCCAGAAACTCCTATTAGTTGACAATATCATAGTGCATATCAATTGAAGAGCAGAGGAGGATTATAACAACTACATGACACACTCCATCCAAGTATAATTTGCAGCACAAATCAAGCCTTCCAAAACCTGTCCAACCATATTGTCTCCATGCTCCGAACCACCTAAAAATGGCAAAAGACCTTAAAATCATGATCCCTCGATAGAAATTAGTAAAACAAACAGAAGCTAAGAGAACTACAAACAGACAAAGAAAAGAAAAGCATAAATAAGATACTTCCCAGCAAGTACAATATGTTTGCCCCCAAGCGCTCGTGTAGGGGAATTTGCCTACTGCATGTAGCCGAAAGAAACATTAGTTAAAATACCAAAATGACAAAAAAAAAACAATTTGCATAAGTTTAAACGATAGGGTTTGGGGATAGTCAATCTAAGAGTAATATCACATGACCAAAATGTAATCTCAAACATAATAAAATGTTAAGACGGAGCAAGAAATCATGGAGGAACTTCTCATGACAGCACAAAAGGTTCTTATTCAGACAACCTCGGCATGAAGATGTGTTTATCTCTTTCGGCCACCACGCTCTCTTAGAGAAAGAGAGAGTGAGTCTCCAGGCCCAACATTGTAGAAGGCAAGGGTAATGTTATCCTTGAGAAAACCAGCTTTTCCACTCAACTTCTGTTTATTTGCAGGAAGTTGGATCTCCCCTGCAATTTTCTCCTTCAGACTGCCTACAGTTTCTGATAAAGACTGCACAGTGATCTCCAAATGTTGGCCTTTAAGATTTCCTTCATCAACATTTAGAACAGATATGATAATGCGGACAGATCCCTGCAAAAAAAAACTCCAGGTTAATAAAATTCAGCATATGATAAACCGGATACAAACCGTAAACCATCCACAGTTAAAAAGAGGCAAAAACAGGAAGAAAACATACCGGATGCTTTGCCAAAAACTGGTCTTCTGGAATAAGCAGAGAATCATCAAGCTTCTGCCTCTTTGGCTCTGGTTCCTCCGGCAGAGGTAGAAGAGCCTCCTCAGGTGGTGGTGGCGGCATTCCTTGAGGCAAAGGCGGTGGTGGCATCATGGGCATGGAAGGTAGAGGGACAGGAAGTGGAACATAATGCCGGGGAACGGGCATAGGCGGATATTGTGATCTCGAGGGTGGTGGAATACCAGGCATCATTTGTGGTCGATTCATCATCATGGGCTGCTGTCCAGAATTTATTGTCATTGGAGGTGGTGGCGGCCGAACTGACATCATTGGAATTGTTGGTGGCCTTGGTTGGGGTACTGGGAGTCCACCTGGAGCTGAATATTGGACGGTATTCGGAGGTACACGAAGCATATTCAAGGCCAGCCCACGGGGTGGTGGAAGAGGACGGGGCGTAGGCAAACCAGGTCTTGGAGGAGCTGCTATAGGCCCGGGCAGAGTCCTTGCTTCATTATTAGGATCATTTGGATCCTCTCCATTCATATTCTGAGACATGGCCTGATTAGCCGTGCGCCCAATGCTTCCCGTGTGACCATCCCATATGACCTGCTTTGGTTGCTCATCCTTCTTCTCTATCTCTGCCTTCACTGCATTAGAAATTTCCTCCTCTGTAGTACCAAAGATATCAGGACGTGTTCGCGCAAGGCCGACAATGTTTCTGGAGATTTCATCATCCTGAGCAAGAGTTGTCTCTCGGATCTTGGCAAACATTCTTTCCTTTTGTTCCTTATACTTAGGATCAATGAGGGAAATCCTCATATGTTCAGACATCTTATTGATGGGAATCAGCTCACCGGCGATTGGAGAAATCACAACCTTAGCCTGGTCTCTTTCTATTTGCATTCTCTCCTCAGGCCTCTTCCAGTTCTTGACAATTCTCATTGGTGCTTCAGGTTCTTCATCTGCCCGCGGGTCATTCTTCTTTGCATCCCCATCCCCATTTTCTGCTATGCTAGTCACCCTCATACCATCTTCAACAAGCTGCATCTCTTCTTCGTCCATATCCATTTCTACCTCCTTCCCAGGCTCGACGATCTCATCTTCATCCATACCTGACACCTTACTCCTCCTTATAACCTCCTCAGGGGTCATTGGAGGAGGCAACTCATCATCCTCATCATCTGCAAAGTCAATAGACTCAACTACCACAAAATTATGCCATTCAATCGTAGCCATTTGTGTGCGCTCCTGCTCAATCTCATCCTCAGCTTTCTGCCTTGCCTGCTCCTGCAAACGTTCCCACTCCAAGCGATGCAAGCACCGCTCGAGCACAGTAGTCATGTCGGAAACACTCTTCTTCAGCTTCTCTGTCAACCCTTTCGGAGGCATCAGCACCTTGGAATATGCATCAGCGAGAGCAGTGAAAAAACTGAACATGCTATGAGTTGGTTTTAAGAAATGAAACTGGGGATTATTGATTTCCCTACTGGTGAGTCCTGTCAAGAATGATTTACCATTTCGAGCCACAAACTGGGCTGTGTGCTTAATAATATCCGGTTCTTCCCCAGTGATGCCTTCGGGAAGTCGAACAGTAAATTGCTCGCCCTCCGGGGGCTCGAGTACTTTCTGCACCGGTCTAAACTGAGCCGAGGGATCAGGCTTTGGTGTTTCTAAGCTATCAACAGCAGAAGATGGGGCTGAATCAGGCATATCAGCGTCTGTAGGTGTAGGAGGAGGCTGCTGCCCAGATGTTTGATTCTGATCCCGAAACTCAGACAACCTGTGCTGGTAATATACATGATACGGATCTGATGCAATCAAGAAATTGAACTTCACATTCCCAGCATTATTCGCAACAATTCTCCACTCAAGTTCAGGTCCATTCTTCGAAACAAACTGTGCAGTTGTGTCAACAACAGACCTAATGTCTGGTGGAGGGTAAATGATCCCAATGGTCCTAGTGTGGGTTGCAACAGGCGCAGGAGGTGCATTGTTTAGCTCCTCATTGTTCTGTTGCTCCGTCACCTGAGACAGTGGAAGAGGACCGAGATTTCCATCAGTAGGAGGCGCCGGGAGAGGCAAGATAGGCAACGACGCCAGCATTTTCACTACAACCAAACCAGAAAATTTTCAAAATCTACAATCAACAAAACTTTATCAAAAACCCACTCCTGCTACCTACATAAAACATATTCCAACATCAGATCAGCCAAGGCAAAATTGAATCCATTATAAATATTTCCTAACCTATCAACAACAATTTAGTTCAAACCTGCAATCAACTTCAATGAACACTTATATAAACTACAATGTCGTGAATTTGTTCTAGTAAAATCTAAGTAACATACAAAACTTAAGACTCAAAAAAACAAACTGGGCAATTCATCGAACACCTTCAGTGCAAATCAATCACGTGCCCAACACAAACCCAGATTCAGTTTTGGTTCTCCCGTCGACAAATCTAAGATTTCCAAAATCAGAAAAACGCACACAAACCCAAAATCGAATCAGGGTTACGTAACTCTAAGAGCTAAATTCCGAATGCAAAAACCGAATTCACCGGAAAAATAAGATAAAGAACGCAATGCAAGCTAATTGGGGAAAAGAAAATCACAAGAAATCGCTGAAACTAACCTGGATCGGACGGAGGAGACGGACGATGCAGAATCGACGAGTGGAATTAGGGTTTCTCAAGAATAGAGATAGAGAGAGAGACGAAGAAGCATGCAGAGACTCGTTCGTATTTATAATGGAGATGAACTCAACAACCAATGTCGGTTTACATATTTTCGGACTGTTTTCAAATAATTGTTATTAATTAAAATATTTACGTAAGTATGTTAATATTGAAACTAATTACAAAATTATGTCTAGGCAAGTCAGGTGTCAACTAGAAATAAGAGGTAGGTTTTTTTTTTTTTAATTTCTGACTGTACCAGCTATTAAATGCTCCAGTAAAAATCAATATTTTTTTATAATAATAATCAATATTTTATAAAAATCAATAATTTTTGAAATTTATAATAATAATTTTTTATCAGCAAATATTTAATATTTAATATTATAATTTTATTTAAAATATATTATATAATTATTACTAAATTTATTAAAATAAAATTCTTTCAAACTTCACGACCTCGCCACCATCTTAGTATTCCAATAAAACTTGTTGGGAACTGAAAATCAAGAATCATTCATTTAAATCTCTAGTTCATGTCGGAGGTGAGGAGGAGAAAAAGTTCGTGTCGTCGTTGTCGAACAAGAGGTAGCTAGAAGCAAGCCTAACCGTCATGCGAGGTTGTGTGATTTAAAAATATCATTTTGTAATTATTTTTGATAAATTATAAATTAATAATAATTATATAATACGAAATAATTGACAAGTGATATTTTTAATATAATAGTATATATTTAACTATTAACATAAAATCTTAATTAATAAATTATCATTAAATATTAATTCTTTTTGCTATTAACAAATTATTATACAATTTAAAATAAATATTCTTTTTAAATAGTTTTAGTGGTGGCATAGTAAAAGAAAAAAAACTCATCTTATTACTAATTGACATGTGGCACACTTATATAATTATTTTTCAAAATATTTTTATTGTAGCAATAACTGTTTGTTAATTGTTACAGTACAAAATAAATTAAAACTATAATTGATTGACACGTGACATGTCTGTGGGTCTCAAAACACAATTTGGTAATTACTTTCAACAATAACATATTTATGCAAATACTTTAATTGATCACGATTTTTTTTGAAAAAAATCCCCTTTTCCCTCTAAGCATTTGAGTTCATAATTGGACTCAAACTTAATAGAGTCGACCCGAATTGTTTAATATTTAGTTAATTATATATTAGGATAATGACATTTTGTTACACCTAACTATAGTGAAATGACATTTTCATACCCTAACTATAAACTTATATTTTTAAATACCCTGACTTGTTTTTTTGACAAAAGTTAACAAACCGTTAGTCTTAACAGAAAAATGGTGTCACGTGCTATCACGTGACTATTAAATTGTCCCTAATACCCAAACTACCATATAATGTGATTATATGAGGAATGAAGTTTCAGTTATTAATTGTCGAAAACGTTGAAGAGGTGGAGAAGATGGCATTGCTGGCGGATGGGGTGGTGTGTGAGTGTGGATTTTATTCTCCGGTGAAGACCTCGAGGACAAGCCGAAATTCAGGTCGAAAATTCATGGGGTACGGAAAGGATTCGGTAAATATGAATCCGATGTTTTATTTTATTTGGTTGGGAAAAATATAGAAGATTCTGTATGAAATTGATTCATGTATTAGAAAAATTATGAAAAGTATGGCCATTATATTAAGAATTTAGCAAAATTAGGTCTATAAATTTGAGAAATTAGGGTCAGTAGGTTAAGGGTTTAGGGAAATTGGCAAAATTAGGTTAAGAAATTTGGGAAATTAGGGCCAGTGGGTTAAGGGTTTAAGGAAATTGGGGGAATTAACGAAATTAGGTTAAGGGAATTGGAAAAATTATGGCCAGTAGGTTAAGAAATTAGCGAATTTGTGAAATTATATTAAAAATTGGGAAATAGTGAAGTTAGGGTTTAGAAATTGTGGAAATTGATAATTATTAAGAAAATTAGTGTAATATGTACATTAGTTTCATAACAGTAAAGGTTCATGTTTAGTATGTGTAGTAATTGCATGATATAATGATGAAATAGTGATAATCCCTAATATATTTTACAAAACACTTCAAAATGCAAGTTTTTCCAGTGGATCGATCCGGAGACATGTAAATTTGACAAGAAATTGTTACCAGTTCTATATGAAAGGATAAGGTATGTGGAAGGAAAACAAAAAAACAATGAGGAATAGGTTTTATGGTTGAATTCGAAGCTTGCGCAATGCAAGGTGGAATTGGAGGACAGAGAAAAAATTATTGTGAAGTACATGGATTGAAGAAGAAGAACAAGATGATGGAGAGATGTTGATTATAGTTGTGGTTGGTGGTTTGGAATGTATTGACATTGAGTGAGTTTATGAAAAACAAGTGTGATAGTAGTACATCACCTGTTTTTGCCATTTACCCTGTACTCAAAATCATAAGAAAACAAAGCACAATGTCATTTATTGATTAATTGAGAATCATAATGATCTTCTTACAGTTAAATGACAGAAAAAAGACATTTCATTTGATGCCTATTGCTATACATGACAAACAAACCAAACCAGACTCAAATTCTACACAAATGAAACAATTTGGATGCCCCATTGTTAGCAATAACTGCACAAGAACTGGGCTCAAAGAGACACTCAAAAATAGGATGATATACTTTTACAGAGAGCTCCAATGAAACAAGCATGGCCTCTTGAAAGAAACTGATACGCACCTAAAAAAAGTTAGCTGACGGCGTCCTTAGCCAGGACTGGATCGTTTGCTAGTATCTGTGACTCTGCTGTGAATGTGATGCTGTCTCTATTTCCTTCACGCTGTCGACAATGTGTTGGATTTTCTTGGATAAGCTCTCGTTATGCTCCTCAATGTGCTCGAAGAGCATTTCCAGATGCCTCTTGTAGCTCTGCGATCGCCTCTTCTCGATGGTTAGTTGCTGGGATAGTTCCCTGATCTTATCGTGTTCGTTCTGCAGAAGAAAGACACAGAGAGTTAAATTTGCACTTTAAAAAATGACCCCAATCATCAAACTCTAATAACTGCAGGTTGCAGGTAATGATTCCAAGAAAGAAAAATATATGGAGAAAGATTTAACAGAAGATAATATTTTTCATATTTGCAAACCGAAGTTATGAAATGAATAGCCAAGATTTAATGGCAGCAAGTAGTGGTTGCCTTTATACAAATCTGCAATATATATTACTATTTTCCTCGTTTGTCATCAACAGAGTTACATATCAAAACATGAAGGTAATGCCATTTAAAATTAATCTCTTCTTGCCCGTGAACCAAAAGAGCACCGAAATTGTGCCTCATTGCCCATCACCAAATGCAAACAACTACAGGAATAAATAGAAATCTCCCCTACAACTTAAATATCAGGCATGTCATCGTTTGTGATCATGATCATAAATAGTGATGTTTCCCTGCTAAACACCCAGATTTCTTTTAGTAAGAAATTGATCGTTTATCCCTCAAAATAAAATAAAAACGGAAGGGAATGAAGGAGTTAGCAAATAAAGTATTATACTTATCCATCCCAGAATAAACCAAAGATCGTGGGTGAAATGGCAGAGACCTCATGTAATAAGCATGAGGTCGCTGATTCCAATCTCCACGCCAACGATGTGTAAATAAGATGAAGATCATCTATCATGTCAAATGGATCTTCCTCCTAATTCCAACCAGAACATCATAGCAAGACGAAGGAAAAGATTAAAAGAACTTGCACCATGGTCTATCATAACCCTAAGTGGGCATTAAAGATGAGATTTTAAACATGCTATACTATCTTCATTATCCCAGCTATGCATCATGTTTGGCATTTTCACATATATGATTATGAATGTCCAGGGACAAGCATAGGGAAAACATGGAGAAATATATGCTTTATTTCAATTAATAAACCAATTCGATAGTACCCTTCCAAAAGTTTTCACGCGAGTACAATTATTGCATATAAAAATATAAGCGGAGGAAAGGAAACCTATGTGAAGGTTACATACTACGTAAAACCAATCCCATCAATCCAAAAAAACACTGTTTTACAGCATCATTACTGAAATGATTAAAATGCCATATTTCAACAATAAGAAAACAATGACTTGTTAAATATCACATTAAAGATGATAGAATAGCAAACTTTATGAAACATACTCCCTCAAAAATATAAGTGTCCATTTTGATTTCTGGAGAAAAAAAAGGTTAAGGATTAGTGTTCCACTTTCCCACCATGTCCCTATGTGATACCGTTCCTAAGATACTTAACTAGATCATAAAATTACACTGTTGGTAATTAATGTATAAATTCACTTCCTCCAAAAGAAAATAGACAGTTATATTGGAACATACATTTTGGGGAATATGGACACTTATTTTGGAACCAAGATAGAAGGGAAACCGGCAAAAAAAGTTCCATATAATATGACATTTTTACAATAGGGTGCTGTGTTGTTTGCATTTTGTTTTTGCAAAATGTGCGTATTTTACAAAAATGATGAAATTGCCCATGAAATTAAGAATTAAGACTTATAACATAATTTTAACTTATAAAAACTTTAGCTAAAAATCTAAATTACAAATTTTAGTTAAATGATAAAAACAGAAAAAATTCTAAAAGTATTTATTTTAAATAAATAATTCTTAATTTCAGGGGAAATTTCATCATTTTCATAAAAAATACACATTTTGCACCAAAATGCAAACAACAAAGCACCTTGTTGCCATTAACAAACAACACATCACCCCTTGCAAAACTATCATTATAGGACACCTTTTTGCAATTTTCCCAAGATAGAATAATCATCAAATATAGCAGCGGAGAAATAAATAACTAACCGGATACTGATCATAGATGCAGTCCCTGCGACCTTTTCCGGGAGTAAGCGTATGAGTATGCTCTTTTTCAAACTTCGTAACCTCCCATTTACCGGAACCCACTTTCCTCACCAAAATCATGGCCCTGCACCCAACTCTCGTCTCTTGTCTCTGCCTGACGATTTTTTCACGCTTGTCGGGCATTCTGTAACCCTCTTTGTTACAAACAAGCGCCCGGCCAATAGCAGACCCATCCCGCCTCGACCGAGAGAGTTTGCTAACGCGGATAACGAATCCCACTCGCGTGGCGTACGCGTTGTAAAATGCATGCGCGGAAGCTTCGGATTCGAATTCCTGTCCTACATATGGCTCGTCTGACGGAACGATTGATACCGTGGGATTTGCCACGGGAATTAAATTCATTCGTGACGATTCTAAATTCATTTTATCATCCTGAACAAGTTGATACGCCCCTTCGATTGAGCTTCCTCCCGTTTCGTTTTCATCGCCGACTCTGCTGCAATCCAATTCAACAGAACTTCCCACCACTTCTCCGTTAACATCGCCATCAACAGCAAACTCCACTGCAATGACAAACGCTATTCAGTTCATTCTCAGATGTTGCAAATAGTTGCAGTACTGAGCACAATACGACCAAATGAATATACAAGACATCGAAAAGTTCATTTTTCTTTCCTGAAATTTTCATTTACTTTATACTAGTGTTCTAAAAATCCCGATTAATTTATAATTCCCGATTGATCCTTCAATTCGATTTACTTCCGATTAGTCCCCAAAAGGCCCTCTCCGCCCGACTAGCGTTTTTTTAGAACATTGATTTATACACAACAGTACAATAACATGAAAAAATCACTCACACAGCCAAGAACAGGAAAACAATAATTGATTTTCCTTATCCAAACAATCAAGCAAAAAATGTCTTCCTATACTACATCTTCTCAGCAACCAAGCAGAGCCCAGAATGGCAAAATCCATTTCTTCTAAACCCAGATGAGATTATCATATAAATATCACAAGAGATGATCAAAGCCCAATTCTTTCATAACATGCAATAAGTGCAGAAGAAAAAAATTCGAACTCCTCATACTTCAAACAAATACACAAAAAACAAAATTAACCGATTAAAATTTCGAAATTGAACTTGCTTTCCCTTTTCCTGCAATTTCCCATCACCCAAACAGATGTATAAACTCTAATTACCGATTACAATTCCAACACAACACAACCACCCAAACTCCACTCCCTCTCTCTATTCGCATCGCACCCATTACAAAAAATTCAAACAAATTCAATAAAACAAACAGAAATTACCCAAATGCATGCGATTGGGTACCACAAAATCAACACAAAACTCACTGAAAATTTGCCAATCTCGACGACGAACCAGTCTCGATGATCGTGATTGCGCAGGACTCGACGCCACAGAGAGAGGGAGAGAAAATAAGGGTTCAAGGTAATAAATATGGGGCCTCAATAGGACCTGACGTGTCGCAATATAATTGGGTTTTACACGAATAAAAAAGTCAACTTTTTTGTTTATCCAATCATTATGCCCCACGTGTCATCCCAAGTAGACTAGGCCGCGCTGGATCAGAACCGATTCGGGTTGACCCGGCTCGTGGAGCCTTTAAACCCATTTCTCCTATTCGGATCTGTTTCTATGGCAAAAGCTTTGTTTCGCAGAGCTTTGAGTCTCAGGCTCACACAGATACTCTCAGTCTCTTCTACATCTGTGAGGTATGTTCTGTTCTTATTCTTTTTCTATAGCATTTCATTTTCGTTTCATCAAAAATTGCAGATTTGGGTGAATGATTATGATGATAGAAAGCTTGTTTCGTCGAATTCGTGTGGAAAGATTGAAACTTTCATGTTGTTTTTGTGCATTGTGGGTGTTTAGGAATTGTGGGTTTTTGGAAAAAATGTGAACTTGATTGGAAAAGGTAAGGAAAATGGTGAAGTGGGGATTGTTTTTATTTGATTAGTGATTACTGAACAATTAAGGTTCTGTAATTTGTTCAGAAACGTAGAAAACGTCTTGTTACTGATTCTGTTATTCTAATGTCTAGTGACTGATTGATTTTTTGTGCTTAAGCTATAAGAAACTCTGGAGGATGCTTTGGTAGTTTGATTAGAAATTTTCACTACAACAAGATGATGCAAATTTGTAAATTGGGGATGCGACTTTTGTGAACCTCTCACCTTTAAAGCCTCATATTTTCTGAATTTTCGTAGGATTTATACTGATAAAAAATTCCTCATTTATATAATTGATTTTAGGTTTTGCGACATGGGCTCTAAACAGTGCTCTAAGGAACACTGGGTGCTAGTCAGGCGGAAACGGCCTTCTGGGGACTAATAGGGGGTTAGTCAGGATTAACGAAGATTAATCAGACAAGTCGGGGATTTTTGGAATCATATTGGGAAATAGAGTAGTACCAATTTTGTGTATATCTAAATGTTTGTAACATCTTCCTTTATTTTTCAGCCCGGTTTTAGGAACACAGCAATTAGTTTTTTTCCCTCCGTTCAAGCATATTCCACCTCTCAACCCCATAAGCTCTTCGTGGAGTTTTGGAAGCGCCAATTATGGCTCGGTGAAGCTGGTGATTTCAGAAGGGAAGCCTAAGTTTGAGAGTTACGATACGGATCCACCGAAGAAGCATAAATTTATGCCCAAGAAGCAGTTTAAGCTGAAGCTGAAGAGGGAAAAGCAGAAGAGAAAGGCGGCAAATAAGAAGAGTCCCCGAAATCTAGGTATTAGGAGGAGACAGAAGTTCACTAATGCAGGGGAGAGGGCCGAGTTCAGGCTCGAGAAGGTTAGCTTGATTTGATTGCCTAACCTACTTTTTTCAGATTATGATGATGTGTTTGCCAGATGCACTTCTAGTTGTTGATATGCTGATAGTGATTCAAAGGAAGTGAATTATGGTGGGAACTCAATATGAGTTGTTTATGAAGTTAAACAAGTTTCTTGCTTGGATCTCTATATTTTTCTTCTTTTTGTACTGTTTATTCGTTGATTTTTTTTGCTGGGGACTTCCTTGCGTATGTGCAGTAGGACAAGAGGGTCAAGGATGTGAAAGTAAAACAATTTGGGGAATCATAGCTGTTACCGATTTTAAATGAACGTTTTTAGCATACACCTTACTCAAGTCCCGATAGTGTGAGGTACCAAAATCCAAAGATGCCATCATAAAGGAATGTTGGAGGGATTTGAAGAGTACTAATTCAATTTCCATCACAAAACAGTTGAAAGAGCTGATAAAACAATAGTTCAAAGTAAATAAAACAGAAAAGGTTGTGTAATATATGCATGTCGCTTTAGGTCTGTTCATTATGGTCAGTAAATAGAAAAAACATGATAAATAGATGATATCGGATTCTTGTCATGCTTTATGTTATTTGAAGCGGTGGGATATTATTGGAATCGTTATAGTTTTTAGCTGCTCTTAATGTTATTAGGCACTTGTGGTTTTGGTTTGACTAATTTGTAATTAAATTTAGATTGTACTACTGAATATAATTCAACTCTGTTCTCTTAAACTTACAGAATGACATTTTTATGTCTTTGTTTGCAGGCAAGAATAAAGGAAGCTTTGCTAATTGAAAGGCTGAAGAGGTACGAGGTTCCTAAAGTTCATGGTCCTCTGGTAGAACCGCATAAGCTGACTGGCGAGGAACGTCATTATATGATAAAAATGGCCCGGAAAGGTTCTAATTATGTGCCAGTTGGCAGACGGGGAATATTTGGAGGTGTTATTCTTAATATGCATCTGCACTGGAAGAAGCACGAAACCGTGAAAGTCATTTGCAAGCCTTGTAAGTCCGGTCAAGTGCATGAGTACGCGCAAGAAATCGCCAGAATGAGTGGCGGGATGCCGATCCAGATAATTGGAAATGACACCATAATATTTTATCGGGGAAAGAACTACGTGCAGCCGGATGTTATGACGCCAATAAGTACACTGTCGAAGAAAAAGGTACGCCTGCTAACTTCAGACCTTAAACATTTAATAGCATCACTACAATTTTGTTATTTGGTCATGGCACTTTCTTCTTTGTTTTATGGTAGCCTCGTCGCAAATTAAGGATTTGGCATTAGAACTAGCCTTTATAGATATTCAAAGGTTGCTGCAAATTGCAAGTGATCGTTGTAACATTAGCATTGGATGATTAGGCCAAACATGCCTAAATGGAGGCCTTTTCTTTTTAAGCTTATTTTTTTAGTGGAGCAAGTTTAGTTCAATATCATAGCTTCTTCGATCTTCCTTCGCGTTCACATGATCATCTGCCGAAAGGGAAAAAGGGCACTTGTACTCTTGATGCATGAATGCAGATAATTCTAAGATATCGTTAGAAGTGGGCTGGCTGTGAGCATTGGTGAATCTATGATGATTTCCTTAATATTGTTTGAGCAGGTTTGGAGGTTGAACAAAATTCTCACATAATGTGATGAGGGTCATGATACAAAAAAAATGGTTATGTACACAAAGCAGGTTTGATTTATTAGCCTGCTAGTTAGGCCCGGTAAAAATCCTATTATCGATAAATTATTGACAACAGCAAGAAATTACAGTGTGATTTGTGGTTCACTCGGGAAACTAAAAATCTGGTTCCTACTGCTCCAACTTAGTTTAGGATTAATAAGCAGAAAACCTGACTAGTACCAAAAACGACTACTAGATCAAGTCAATGATCTGCCTAAAGTCAAATTGCGTACATGATTCAGTGACTGGTGATCCGCTGCAACTCACAGACAATAACTAACTTACTGCTTTATCCATAATCCTATTAGCATTCACAATCACCTATTTGTAGTTCTGATACCATATTAAAAAAGCCCCTCTCAAATGAACACTTTTTGTTTATCATCCTTCTGTAAAGCACCTTAGTCTCAAGTTATGTTATTGTATGTTTTTCCCTTTTTCACATTAGTTGAAACGTGAAATGCACAATTTTTTATTCAAAGGTTTTAACGAGTTGTGGCTTGCTTTATCACATAATGATTTTGACATTTTTATCTTCTCACTCTCAATGAAAGTTTATTGCTCAGTGCCCTTGCATGATGCTCTTGCTATGAATCCTCTGACCATGACTCATGGGAAGCATTTTACTCGTGGCTTACTGAAGCTAATCAAATCATTTTTGCTTTTTTCTTCTTGCAGGCAATGGAGAAGTACAAGTACGAGCAATCGCTAGAATCAGTGAGGCAATTCATCTCCTTTGCCGACAAAGAACTAGAGCTCCATCAAAGCCATACCAGTCTTCATGGTCAAAACAACAAAGAATCACGGAAACTAGATATAGTTAAAAATGAGAACTTCGATTCGATTAGCAATAGTCTTTCCACAAAATTTCCAGATGCTGATTCCACAGATCAATGGTTATCAGAAACAGGAGATTCTGAGGAGGAAGACTTATCCAGCAGTGAATCAGATTCTGACAATGACATGCTCAAGCTGTCTGATTCTGATATTGAGGAAAAAAGCTTCACATCTTCATCATTCCAAAGTAAGTGGAGTTCTGATGATCAAGATCTGCAAAATAGGAATTTTAGGTGGTAGATTTTAAAATGATTGAAATGGTAGCTGTTGATGTTCATCATGTATTGTAGAGTGACTCTAATGATGTATACATAGAAGATGTCACATGTTTATAAATGGCACCCAAAGTATCTGTTTTGTTTGAATTTCAAAATCAATACATTTTTTTTAATTTAAATTTGGTGTCTTGAGTTGAACTGAAAATTGATCGAACGGTGGATAATCCGCCGTTAATTTGATTTATGCAAAACCGATTACTAACGGTTTGGACCGCAGTTTGCATATGGAGAACCAATTGGTTAACCGAGAAAACCGAACCAGTCATACACATGACCAATTGTCAGGGATTTTAGGAAATTTAGGCCAAAACTATAGTTTTTTGTTTCATTAGATAATTTGGGACGACAAAAATTACTTAATTTGGCGGGACCTTATTTTTTCCATTCGATCGAATATATAAATTATTAAATTTGTCGTGATGCCATTCAATAAAGATGCAAAACACCTTGAACTCTACAACAATTTTGCATGAAAATACTGAATATGTTCAAAACCCGTATGTTGCCGTCCTTATAATATTTGAGGACAAAATTAGGCCAGTCGACCAAACCCAATGGTTGATCGGTTAAACCAAATAGCCGACTTGCTAAATTGATCGGTTATGATACCGGTTTTGGTGAATACATAACTGGTTTTATGTGTTTGGTTTGGTTTTTCATAACCGGTTTTGTTAGTGTTGGTCCAGTTAAGTTATTGGCAGGGTGTTGTAAATTGCAATATTCTACAAACCCTCTATAATTCTCGATTAATCTTTCAATTAATTTTTTTAAAATTAATTCTTGATTAGTACTCATAAAACCTTCTTCGCCCGACTAACATCTACCATTTTTTAAAACACTGGCAAATTATAATGGTCATATCTATGAGTTTTCTGTGTTTCAATGGCATGTGGTGAAGATAAAATTTGTTAGGTAATTTAGGTACATTTTGCTTCAAGATACAAACCAATGTCAATCATAATTGTGAATAAAGAACAAGAATCTAAGTGACTATCTTTTGATATGAACTTTACTGTTTTGCCTTAATTGTGAAAAAAACATGTATAAGATCATATATTCTCCCATCAATAATTGTTTTAATAATTTTATCTTAATTAAAAGGGAGCATAAGTTCCAAACCTTTATTTTTATTCATTATTCTTTTCGGTAACAGTCATTATAAAGATGGACATGAATGACACCAAAACATGATGGATTATATGTTTTTTTTGGGTTCTATATCTCGTTTTGTCTTTATTTATTTAAATTATATTATTTGATTCTTATTAAAATTATAAATCTCTATTCTTTGAATCTCACTGGAATTTAAGTAAAGATACATTAATAGTGAACTGGTCGTTCCCAACAAATTTGTCGTGAGAAGGCCTCATTAGCGTTAAGCGTATATACTCGACGTTTCGTGCGTCAGTAAATTTTTTATTATAATTGTAGTAAAATGTAAAACGTCACACTTTAATGCAGACAAAGTGTAATTAATCATTGAATTAGATATAGCAAACTTAATTAATTCAAAACTGAACTGAACTCTATCAGTTTGGTTTCAGTTTATAAAAGAGGAACCGATAAAAATCAAACCGAGACCGATCGATTTGAATTCATAGCTCGTTCTAAGTCATCGATCTTTATTACCTGGACCTCAAGATACTGGTCCAACAAAAAATAAGGCAAATAATAAGTCAATACCGACCCAGCATGTGAGAATTTCATGAAAATTGGTTTAAAAAATTCAACAAAAAACTAATAGGTCAAACAATCAGTTAAACCGGTATGATTCCAAATGTGAGAATTTCGTGAAGCTCTGAACCAGACCAAAAACATGTATGTTTGAAACCGAACTGAAGTAAACTCCATCAGTACTTCGGTTTCACTTTTAATTTTTTTCAAACCGAATCGAACCGACTCAAAACCAAATCACAAATAACTTACTATTAATCTTTAATCAATCATTAATTAGTCTTTATAAAATCTTACTTTTGTCCAACTTATAAGTAACACTTGTAAAACATAGGTCCTACTGGCCATTGCTAATTTAGAATATTGCTAATTGTGCATGGCTATAACTTCATTAAAAACGCCATGTAGCTGCACTGATCAATTTTAGGCGATGCATTTTGGTTTGGACAATAAATTAGTGGTAAATCTAGATTGTTCTTGAGAGAATATCACAACGATTTGAATATCATATTATTAACGAAAAAGTCTTGATTTCGAACCCATTTTAGTCCTGATATATAGAAATTTTTTTATTAACATAACATCTCTTTAAATTCAGTACTATAATGTTAATAAGTTTTTTAAAATAATATTTTCTTTGATCTCGATTTGAGTCAATTAAATTTTAATAAAATCCGGCAAGATAATGTTTATATATATATATATATGTGTGTGTGTGAATGATATTATATATTAATTAATGATTACACGAAGAAATATAATTTATTTAATATGTACCCTTTGTACTAGGATTTCTCGCCAAGGTCTCGTGGCGGCAACGTCTGCGCAGGTTTTGGGTGGTGCGGCAGTAGGTGCGACGATGCCTGTTGGAGAGGCGAAAGAGATCTAAGTTCGGGTGGCGCGATGATAAAAGTGGGTGTATTATTTTCATATAATTAGTGAGGGGAGACGGGTTCGGGAAGGGGACAACGGGGGATGTGCAGAGAAGCTCCGACAAAATAGCTTGTTGTGGGAACGGTGGTGATGATTAGGCGGGGCTCGTCGGGGGGAAAGGCCAGAAAACTCTGGCGATTTGCTTTTGGTTGGTTGATAGGTCGGTACTGGGAGGGAAAATGAATTCTCTGCCTTCGGTGGGCAGATTTATGCAAGCATATCGAACTAGGGAGTCTCGGGTTTCTCAAGTTTCAATACATCACGGAGAGTCTATGGTGGTGATTGGTAGATCTTGTTAAGCCAAGAGAGTTGGGAGGACTTGAATTTTTAAAGATTCGCGATCCCCATATTGATCGCAGAGTTGATTGAGGAAGCTGATTTAATGCGGTCTGCAACAAGATCTCGAAGTTTATCCATCTGTATGAGGTGGAGGCCGTGGCTCTATATGATGCTAACTGGTTCGAGTCGATTGGTTTCCGAGGTTATCATGAATGCATGTTTGAAGCATTCTGCAGCGGGATCACGGACTTTCTTCATTCGTATGAGTTGGAGGTTGTGGCTCTACATGATGCTAAACGGGTCGAACTGAACAACGTTTGAGTAATCATTAGTGAAGAGTGTTGCGTACGATCCACAATCAAAACATGTATTTTTCTTTATTTTGCCCGTACTCAAATAGCTTACGAATTGGTCAAATTTGTTTTAACTAACAACAGTTGGATTTATAGTGAGTGACATATCCTGTCATGTGTAGTTTTAACTGTCTGAATTGATGTCGGGTTAATTTTTATTTCATTAATAAAATTCGTTTTACCTTCAGAAAAATTATATAATTTTTTAATAGTCATTATGTTTCAAAAAATAGTTGAAGTTTGTCTCTAACTTTTCTCGGTACATCCAAAGTCTTTTAAAAAACAACACTTTACGATGATTTAATAAATCACATAAAAATCTTTCAATTAATTAATACCTTTGTAAAATAATAAAATATTATGATTTCAATAATATTAAATTATAGAGTTTCTTTTATGTTTGGGAATAATGTGGTTAAAATAACATAGTAATTGACATGGCACCAATCGTACCAACTCCTCACAATTCATTACACAAAAACCACCAATCATTAAAACTGTGGGCTGTCTCTTAAAATAAATATTTATATATTTCTTCTTCTTTATTATTTTAATTTAATATTACATACGTATCTAATTAATTAATTATTTTTCTCGATTAAAGATGGTTTCAACTTGCATCTCTTTGTTGAATTGAAAATTGAAACCCACTCCACTCTATTAGATCTGCATGTGGTTAACGCATTAATTAATTAATTAATTAATAATATATGTTGGTAGTAGTTTTCTTAGTTATTTCTTTGAATTAAATGGTCTCGCATGGCTGAGTGGTCACATTAAGGGTTAAATAAGATGATCAATGAGGATGTGATTTGATTTTTTATTATATAATATTTCAAATTTATTGATCCAACCATAATTATTCTGGACATTATTAATATAGCGTATGCTTTGGGTCATCGGGAACTTTTATATATTTTATACTTTGTTTATTACTATTAATTTTAAAACATTCAATTTTGTCACAACAAATAAAAAAGAACAATAACAAAATTCAATAGGACAATACTTCAACCTGAACCCTAAAATTGAGAAGCAGACAATAAACTTAATTAACATTGCATCCAAACACAATTCAGTAACAAATATTGTAGTAATGAAACGATGAACCAATAAGGTCACATATTGGAGACAAAACGACCTAACACATTTAGAATCATGCAAAGCCACGACCTCCACCTCGATTGAATGGAGAAACCCCGTGATCTCGCTGAATAACGTTTTAAATAGGGTTTCTCGATAACTCCGGCGACAAATCGACTCAAACCAGTTAGCATTGACTTATAAAAACATTTAGCATCATACAAAGTCACGACCTATACCTCGAATGGATGGAGAAACCACATAATCCCCTGCATAACGCATCGAACAAGTTTTCTCGATCAACCCTGCAAACAATATTCTTACTCCAACGATGACGATCGACATCTATAGAGGAATCAAGCATATTTAAGAATCAAAGTCCTTCAATCTATTCGTGCTTACCAAGATTAGCCTATCGATGTTAGAGAACCTCCGATCCCTCCCAGTGCCGAGCCATCAAGCAGAGATTGAACATCGGAAAAACAAACCAATTGAACTGGATGAAGAAACTAACTAGAGCGGGATCAGATTCTGCTATCCAAAATTGCTCTCATGAGTCACCACGGCCGTTGACCACAAACAGAACACGTTCCGCAAGGTCGCCAAGGACGAACCCTACCTTCCCTTCCCCGATTCCAATAAAAATCGGCCACAACTCGCGAAAATCGTTCATCACAGCACCCGAAACTAGACAAAGATTATCGGTAACTGCCAACATCTACCAACACCATCGCACAACATAAAACAATGCCTCACAGGCAGACACTATCAACCTGGGAAAAAAAAACCTACACAACCGTGCCAAAAAATGTGCCGAGAAACAACCGCACACGTCAGGAATCTCGTCTGAGACAAAAAAAGGTCATCTAGACATTATTTATTAAAATGCTCTTATTATATATATTTTTGTACCAAACAACATTAGATTACATAAGCTTTAGAATAAAAATACTCTCCTCCGATTGAAAATGTACTTAAGGTATTTATTTTCACGTCACTTTATATTGTATTTTTTCTATTTTTGATATATTTTTTTCTACACGTTTTAGCCTTCCTTTTATCCAAATAAATGCAAATCCAATAAAAATTATAAAATATAAGGTAACCTACTTATATATCCCGTTCAAACTTGTGCGTATAGTCATTGAAACTTTTATTTTTTTGTTTTGTAGTTATTTTCACGTATTTATTAATTACAGCACAAAACAATTTTTGTATCATTATTAGAAATAAGATTAAAAATAGGAAAGATATATGCAATATGACTTTATCGATAAAAATTCAGTGTGTGTTAATTTGAGAAAACGTACGTAGTAGTTACGTTCTCTTCACCAATTGTCTGTAGTCACAATCTCAATTTCCACAAGAAACGTTTTATTAACATTAATTTATCTATATTTTGCTGAAATTATAATCTCATTTAAAAAAAACATTAATTTATTTAACCTTTATTTGTTTTGCAATAAACGAAGTGATAAGCTTATAATGGATAATACTTTCCTAATTCTCAATTATCATTTATATTTTTTCAATGATGTATTTAGCTACAAACTATGTTAGAGTATAAAACGTTTAAATTGATTGACGACCATTTACCAGCACGTAACATGCGTCTGTTTGTACCATGTTCACACTATGTTTATACCATATATTTTTTATACCATGTTCACACTTTATTTATATCGTGCTCACGCTCTATTTATATCATGTTCATATTATGTTTATATCACGTTCCTATTGTGTGCTACCATGTATACACAATTCGAATTATGTTTACACTATATTTATACTGCGTGTATATCATGTTTATGCCAAATTGTTTCATGGGTAACTTTTATTCACACAAGTTATAGTCTTTTTATATCAAGCTACACTCTGTTTATACTAGTAACCATGAAAAAAAGACATAATTACCCTTCCAACTCTGTCACTCCTTGTAGAAGAAGCGTTGCTTCTACGTGTCGTGCGCTGGTTTAATCTCGCCAGTTGAACGGTCGCGATTCAAGTTCGGACAGTTTGTATATGATTTTACCTCGTATATATAGATGAGTTGGTTCGAAATGAGTTTAGTGATTATGTTATTTCATATCTTAATATATCAGAGAGTTCATGAAATTCAAATATTTAATACATTTATTTATAAAAAATATCAACAAGCATGTTCGAACAAATTTAGTGATCATGGCTCTCTATATTAAAATGTGATAGGAACATTAAGGAATTTTAATTTCCTATTTCTACCTCCTTAATTATAACTTTTAAAATAAATGACTTGTAGTTCAAGTAGATTTACTTTTTATATTATTATTTTTTACTTTAATATTTACTGATATCCTAACTTCTAGTTTATTATTTTATATTTTTCTGGTTTCTTTTTATCGTAAAAAAATGAATTTGTATAGATATGAATAAAATAATATACGGAAATATGATCATGTATTATATGGTCTGGGTATATATAAATAAAAAATCAAATCGTGTCGAAAAAAAGAATATATTAAATTTTACAATAAAATATTTTTGAATGGGCCCAATCAATTGAATTTCTTCAGTTTCACCTGAAAACACAAATTACAAAAAATAAAAATAAAAATCGTTACTCTGTCTATAAATAAAACCCAAATCCCATCCATTTTTCACTCTCCCATTTCATTTTTTCCCTCCACGCCCAAATTCTCTCTCCCTCTCTCTCGAGCTCAGTTTCAGAACAATCCATGGCTTCGCTCACCAATGGCGGCTCCGAGCAGAGAGGCCTGATCGTGAGCTTCGGCGAGATGCTCATCGACTTCGTCCCCACCGCCTCCGGCGTCTCCCTCGCCGAGGCCCCAGGCTTCCTCAAGGCCCCCGGCGGCGCTCCGGCGAACGTCGCCATCGCCGTCACGAGGCTCGGCGGTCGCTCCGCCTTCGTCGGCAAGCTCGGCGACGACGAGTTCGGCCGCATGCTCGCCGGAATCTTGAAAGACTACGGCGTCGACGGCGACGGGATCACCTTCGACCAGGGCGCCAGGACCGCCCTCGCCTTCGTCACCCTCAAGGCCGACGGCGACCGCGAGTTCATGTTCTACCGGAACCCCAGCGCCGACATGCTGCTCCGCCCAGACGAGCTCAATCTCGACCTCATCAGATCTGTACGTAACTCTCTCTCTCTCTCTCTCTCTCTCGATCGATCGATCGATCTCGATCTCTCTGTTGCTGGAACTTTCTGTTACTCTCTGTTTCTGGATCTGCGTGTCCAATCGGTGACGGTGCTAGTCTCACCCAAACGCTAGCGTCACCGTCACGGCCCGCCACGTCAGCAATGCCTAGATCTGGGCTGAAAAGTCAATCCACCGGAAAATGTTGCCGTTTTATTTTATTTTATTTTTTCCGGATACGGATCGCGGCACGTGACCCTCACGTGCCGGTGGTTGGTGTATTCATAACTCCATATAATGAATCTCTGAGCCGCCTGGTGGGTCCCACTATAAAATTTCTGAACAGAAATAAATAAATAAATAAAGAGTTCTCGCTTTAAATATTTTTGGCATGCAAGAAAATGAAGATCTGTTTTTTTTTGTTGTTTAAAATTGAAAAAATGGTATGAAGGTGACGTGGCAAAGATTTACGGATTCGGCGGGACCCATTTTGGCGCTAAATAATTAGGATCAAATCGGTGATTTTTTTCTCTACCGTTGATTTAAGTGTTTGTCTACGGCGCTCGTCGACCGCACGCGCCGCACGTGCAGGGTTGGTGGAGTACACGCGTGCTGCCGGCGAGTGGGTTTGGTTATTTTCTTTTTGGAGTGAAGTTTTTAACTTTTCAATGCTGTGTTCAACTCTGACTTTCACCGAGCGTCTCTAGTCCACGCGCCTTCGCGATCATAGTCATCGTTTCGTCTTGTGCTTTGTTTTGTGTAGTTCTCGGTTTGGTTTGGTTTTGGTCTTTAGCGAAGAGTCTGAGACTTTGTGGGTTGATCAGATCAGCCATGGAATCTCTCTGATAGCAATGAGTACACGATTCTTGATTACCAAAATAAGTCACCATCACGTGAAGCTTTTTAATATAATTTGTTGATTACTTTTATTTTTGCCATTTTTATTTTCACTTACTAGGTTGCTCATGAATTTTCCTAGCTCTTGTTTAGGTTTGGTGATAATGTTTCAATTCAATTTTAATTTTCCAATTGAAGTTATGATGTTAATAGTGGAGGTGCCCCAAATCAGAACCCATAACCCTTTTCATATTTTGTGCTTTAACATTGTTGACATTGTTAGAGTTGGGTTTAAGTTTAAATTTTGTTGTTGTTGGTGGCGAGTGATGAGTTTTGTGTATGGGTGTTCTGTGTGTAGGCTAAGATTTTTCATTACGGGTCGATAAGCTTGATTGTGGAGCCGTGTAGATCGGCACATTTGAAGGCGATGGAGGTGGCAAAGGAGGCCGGTGCCCTTCTGTCCTATGACCCTAACCTCCGGCTACCACTGTGGCCCTCGGCTGAGGAGGCACGCGAGCAGATCATGAGCATATGGGAGAAGGCGGAGGTGATCAAAGTTAGTGATGTGGAGTTGGAGTTTCTTACAGGAAGTGATAAGCTAGATGATGCTTCTGCGTTGTCGTTGTGGCACCCGAATTTGAAGCTGCTCTTGGTGACCCTTGGTGAAAAGGGTTGCAGATACTATACCAAGGTAAATTGATTTGATGCTTATGAATCAAGATTATTTTCCTTAATATTCGAGTTTGACTGTTAGCTCTTAGTCTTTAACTTATTATTAGTAATAATGTATGCTGATTACTTGCCATTTCGATGCATGAAATATGACAGAGTGTGTGTCATGGGTCATGTGGGAACTGACCTGGTCCATGGTTTAGGAAAGGAAATGGGGATTGATGTGTGATCATGCTGTTTTGGACTTAATGTGCACATCAATTATTTTTTAGGGGAAATGCTTGCACTAATTTGTTAATTTTGACCCAAACATTGTTTTTAGGGAAATTGTTGCTGTCATGAACTGTGGTTCGGTTTCTGATATGCATTTTTATATCATTTTTTTTGTCCAAAAGGCATGTGGATCTTTAATTTATAAACAATCTACACATCATATTTGGTTTTATCTTATTGGTTTTACTTTTTTTTTTCTGGTTAGGTTCACTGGTTTTAGTTTCTGTTGCACAAGTTGCCTTCATATTTAATACTTCATGTTTAGTTGGTTCAATTGTCTATTGGACTTTGTTAAGAGTCGTTTTCATTGCTAGCAAAATTGATTTTTCCCATGTTTGGTGCCTATGTGTTATGCTGAAAAGTTGTGATCTTCATCAATCAATCAAATCCACAACCTCCAACTTAAATATATATCTCATCTTTATGTCTTTGTGCTTGGAGAATGTTTGGGTAAATTTATAAACTAGTTTTGTCAAAACTAACTAACAAGTTTGCAACTATTATAAGAAGTGTTTAGTAATTATAACTCAATTTTTTAGATGCTGTCCTTAGAATTGAATTTACTTTGAGACTTTTATAGCGGAAAGTGAGATTTATAAGCACAACCATAAAGTGGGCTGTGGCTGCACTTTAGTGTGCAGCCATCATCACTATTCACTAATGATGCAATCATCCATGTTGGCCAATCTTTTTTCTTATTAACTTTTGATATTGACATGCCTTGTTTGCATCAAAATATGGAGTCATGATCTATATCACAAACTTATTTTTTTCAGCCATTGCTGTCAGAATTAATTAACATAAAAGAGTCGTGATGTTGGGTAGGCAGTATTTATCTTTCACCTTACAGCTGAAGTCAACGTCTTGTTTTTAAATTTTAGGTTTCATTCCTAACTCGAGATAGGTAAGCCTTCACCTTTGAACACATGACATGATGTTAAAATAATTTAAATGACTACCTTGTTCCGAATATGCATCATCTTCCAATGCTGATATTTTGTCATTTATTTTCACAAACACAGAATTTCTATGGATCTGTGGATGCTTTTCATGTCAAAGCTATAGACACAACTGGTGCTGGCGATTCATTTATCGGTGCTCTGCTATGCAAGATCGTGGATGACCACTCCATACTCGAAGTAAGTCGCCATCATGGCAGATAATAAATCACTTCGATTTGATTTGATCGCTAAAATACGGGTTTTGTTGTGTGCAGGACGAGGCTAGGCTGAGGGAAGTACTGAAATTTGCAAATGCATGCGGAGCCATTACAACAACCAAAAAGGGAGCGATCCCCGCTCTTCCCACCGAGGCTGAAGTCCTCAGCCTTGTCAAAGGGGAATGAAACTTGCTCCATCCAATAAGTGTACCTCTCATCCTCACCTTTTTTGCATTGTTGTTCACTTTTAGTAGGAGTTGCTTCAGATTCAAGTGAAGAGGGGAAGGTTTGCCCCAAATTTTCTCTGCAATTGCATGTACTGTTGATGAACTTGTGCCTTAAGGTGTAATAATTGAATAAAAGTTGTCCAAAACCAAAAGAGCTCTTGTCTATTATTTTGAAGAAAAGGGAAAGAAGTAAACAGTGAGTTAGGTGTGGTCCTTCTTGTCAAGTCTGATAGCCAGCTTTGAACCAGCCATGCATGCCTTAAATGAAGGGGAAGGGTCCAATTCTAATGCATGAGATGGTTCATTGTTTCAGGTGCTCTACTTGTTGGGATTCACCTAAAGTCCATTGTTTTACAGCTACTACTCCACCCACAAACAATCAATTTGAGGGAGGAAGATGCATATCACATTTGATCATTTCATAAACACATTTTTTGGTCCCTGAAATAAGTCCCAAATCCATTCTCTACAACTAGTCGAATACTCGAATTGGTGCTTCGATGCACATGATTGAATAATTGCAATCGGTGCTCTCCCGTATTATCGTTATCAACACAACACTTAATTTGCTTCGAACATGCTCGTTTTAAACTTTATTCATGAAATATACTCATCTCGTACACTTTCATTTTATCAAGAAAAAATACAATATTATACGTTATTTTCACTCAGCTACCTCTAACTAGGTTTTGAGTCTTTCATATACAATTCTTTTTCTTCTCACGCGGTTAAAAATGTTAAAATGTATAGTGAAAAGACAAAAATGTCATTGACAAATTATCAAAGTATGTCATCCATTGGAGGTTTGGATTCTCAAAACGATATGTTATGTTTCTAACATTTCAATCGGCTGTGTGGTGAAGGGAGGTGGAGCAGGCAAGTAGGGACAACTCTGATAATCCAAAATTCAAAAACTTAGTTGATCGTATACCTTGAATATTTAAGTATTCGTCATGAGCACTTTTTGTCTTTTCACCATACATTTTAACTTTCCATTCACATTCTAATGGTACGGAAGAAAAAAAATAAACCTTGGGCGTACCTAAGAAACCCAAAACCTAATTAAATATTTTAAGTGAAAATGATGTATAATTTGAAATATTTACCTATTTTCTTCCCTTTTATCACCGTGCATTTTCAATTTGACCCGATTTTCTATATGCAATTATTAACAATCAAATGCATGCAAGCATATATCTGAAGGAGGTAATAAAGCACATAGCATGTCTTTTTCTTGGAAAGTTATGGTAAATAATTAAAGCGTTACTAGCTAGTCTCTCTAATATTCTATTCATGAACCAGAAATTTATTTTTTCTCGAGACTTCAAGTATCCAAGTAAAAGAATTTTGGTGGACTTATCCTTTTTGCACAAAAATGTTTTGATTGTTAAAGGGAAATTTAATAGATATTACGAGAAGTAACAATGTTTTTAAAATACATTTGACATGTTTTTAAATACATTTGATTGCAAAACCATGATAATTGTAAATTTAATTTTGTAAGATACTTTTAGATAAAGGTGTTTATGGTTCGGTTGTATAAATTCTTTGACTAACAATTAAACTGAACTTAGTTAGTTTATTTTTAATATTAAAATACTGTCTTTGAGATCAATAAAAGAATTCAAATTAACTATAACCGACACTATATTTGAATAATTCTTTAATTTAAGTGGATCAAATCATAAGTGATGGACACTCATCTTAAACCTAAATTAGTCATTTGAATTTTATTTTCAGATTAATCATGCAATTTCTCTCTTTTGATTTAATTCTCTATTCAATTTCAATTTTTATTTTGAATTTAACATAAAGAAAAAAAACATTCAAATTTCATGCAATATTATAGTATAAATATTAATATACTTTATAAATAATATAATTTATACTTTATAAATAATTTTCTCGGGTTTTGACTTATAATAATAATAATAATAATAATCATGTTTGAACTCAAGTAATTAGTTCGCTAAAATATATAATTTATACCCACCTATCTTTAATGCATGATTTCACGAACCACTCGTGAGATTTGATGAGCTGTCGGATTGGGATTGGCCAGGTGACGCTAGAAGCAAAACTCGATTCGACGGCACGTGAGAGTCACGTGTCATATATACTGCAACACCGTGATATTTCTCCAGTTTTCATTGCGCGCATCGACCTCTCTCTCTCTCTCTCTCTCTCTCTCTGACCTTCGCCGGAGCTCTCGCCGGTTTCCAGATCTGATCGCCGAGATCCTCCGTCGCTCGAACCAGGTCCGATTTCCAGATCCAAATCTCTTTCTCCGCACCTCTCATATCTGTGAATTTACGCGCATATACGTATCTCGCGAATCTTATCTGTGTTTCTGGTTCGATCATCACCGCGACTTCAATGGAGTAAAATTACACGCTCAATTTGTCGATTTTTCATTGATTTTGTATCAAATCTGGTTCCTTATGAACTAGAATTGCTTATGAGGGGTAGATATGGATGAAGGTTTGGTTTTGCTGTGTAGCTCTTTATTTCTGATTATGAAGCTCATGTTTCTGTGTATAAGTTAGCTCAGAAGTTTGAGAGGATAGGGGGAGAGGTTTTACAAATGCAGAGCCTTGATTTTGTGATTTAGTTTGATATATTGGTTTTTTTGGAAGTAGGTTTTGGTAATCTGAAATCTGAATGTAAAGTCGGGTCGAGTAAAAGGAATCGTAATGTGTGTTGTGATCTCAGGTGAAAGGTGTCGTGGATTTTTGTTGTTATGGTATGCAAAGAAATAGGCTATATAATAGATGATTTGAAGTATCCGGAGAGGACCTGCAAAACTTGTTAGATTATAGAAATTTGAATTTAAGAGGTTAAGTGTGGGTATTTTCTAACTTTTTGATTAGTGAAAGTAGACGTTAAAGTTGCATCGGCTTTTGCAGTCGTGAACAATCTTTAGAATAATCACATGCATTGTACCTAGGAAGCTGATATAGATACTTCCCCAGGCTATTGATGCCTACGAAAGGAAGCTCCTTGAGACATTCTCTTGATTCTTCATTTAGATGTATGCTTGTTCTAATTCTATTTTCCCTCCTTATCTTTTGTTACAGAATGTATAATAATGTTGGACCCCAGCCTGGAGTGCCGAGACCGCAAGCAAATCCCCAGGCCCAGCCTAATCCATTTGGTAATGCATTCTATGGAGCTGGTTCAGGACTTATCCGAGGTGGACTGGGTGCTTATGGAGAGAGAATCTTAGGATCGAGTTCAGAGTATGTGCAAAGCAATGTAAGTGCTATGCGGAGGGTTATAACTTGTAATTTATAACGTATTTAACTTTTAAAGTAAAATGTTATCCCTGATAACCATAAGTAGAATTGTTGGCATACTTCTCACGATTTTCATTCATTTACTTTTGTGTCATGGGTTGGAATGATGAGATGTAGACAACTTTGACATTTTGCATTAAAATAAATAGATGATAAAAAATGCTGGGAGAAGTTTAGCATCTAGCTCTACTATTTGCCTAATTAGCATAATGGTGGGGTCTGGGTGACCCTGTGAAGGTATTAAATTTAGTTAGGCAAACAGAAAGTGGGGAAAAGATTACATCTCATAAAGATTTTAATGTTCTATTGTGTTAAATTAGCATTTTGATTCTAAGAGGCATTTCTTCACAGGATAAACACAATAGTAGTGCTTGTTGTCAACACGTTAAATGTTTCGAAGTTACATGCTTCTCAAGAAGAAGTTGATAAGCAGATATATATTAAGTCATGCTGCTCAAAACATATAATGATACTTTGATTTCCACTGTTCATGGTAATGCCCTTGTAGTAATGCCTTGCAATTACTACTTATCCTATTCTCTCAAGCTCTACATACACCTGGATGCTTAGATCCATATTCATTTAATATAGTTTCTATGGATGTTTCTTCTTGTTAACATTTTGGTTTGAATGAACAGATAAGTAGGTATTTCTCTGATCCCCAATACTATTTCCAAGTCAATGATCAATATGTGAGGAACAAATTGAAGGTAGTTTTATTTCCATTCCTGCATCGGGTAAGCACCAATTTACTCTTCTCAATTTTCCAGTGGACACAAATTTTCCGTTTTCTATTTGTTTACAGATCAATCTCCCGTCTTCTATTTGTTCAGGGACACTGGACACGAATAACTGAACCAGTAGGGGGAAGACTATCCTACAAACCTCCAGTTTATGACATAAATGCACCAGACTTGTACATTCCTTTTATGGCTTTCGGCACTTATGTTGTTCTTGCTGGCTTCTCCTTGGGTCTTCAGGGAAAGTAAGTATATGAACTATGAAGTTCTTGCATATTACCATAGTACGTTTTCTTTTACTTGGATACCCTTAGTAATCACATTATAATGAAGCAATTTATTCAGGTTTGGTTATCATTTGAATATAAACCCTATGCACCCTTATTTTTATTATAAAGATTGACATTTGTAAAATAAGCAAGCTCACCTGCTCTATCGGTAGCATAATCATGATGTTAAATTTCATCTATTTACAATTTGTTGCTGGAACTCAACTATGACGCGTACCTTAGTTTGGTCAGCATTTGTGAGAACATTAATGTTTATTGTTATTGCTTCCCTTTCAGATGATACACAATATACAAACACATAAATATCTCACACATTTGATCTTTGTTTATTGCCAGGTTTAGCCCAGAAGCACTAAACTGGCTGTTTGTCAAGGGACTACTTGGCTGGTTCATGCAAGTGATGCTGCTGAAGGTAACCTTACTTTCACTGGGCAGTGGAGAGGCGCCCTTGTTGGACATTGTGGCTTATGCCGGCTATACTTTTGCGGGGACGTGCTTGGCTGTTCTCGGGCGGATCTTCTTCAGATACTCTTACTATTTTCTGATGCCGTGGACCTGCCTGTGCATGGGCATCTTCTTGGTGAAGACAATGAAGAGAGTGCTCTTCGCAGAAGTACGGACCTACGATTCAAGCAAGCACCACTATCTCTTACTCTTCATCGCTTTGGCTCAGTTCCCACTTTTCATGTGGCTCGGCAACATTAGCATCAACTGGCTTTTCTAAAGAACATCCCCTCTTCTGTGCTGTAGTTAGAAACACATTCTAAGAGAAAGGTAAGCAACTTTGTTCATATCAGTTCTCTAGGTGTTGTTGTAGGCAATATGGCTATTTTTGTTACCAATTCCTCAATTTCCTCTTAATTTTGAAAAAATCATATTATTTGTGCCATTTCCTTTCAGATTGATTCTACATCCATTGAATTACATTGTGCAGACTATAAAAAATGCTATTTGGCCTTTCTTATAAGTTTTAGGACATTATTGGATACCAGTCGTATAATTTCGCTAGGAAATGTTATTTACTCGTTTCCAGGATTATTAGAAATTGCATATGAGATATGCAACGCTTATTTATGTCGGACAGGAGCACTGTGAGGTTGGGCGCTGCCCTCCGCTGCATAGTGGGCTTGTTGCCGGACAGGCGAGGCAGTTCACTGCAAGACTTCCCATAAACTCTAGTGCAGTACCATTGTTTAGCTCCGGTGGGACATTTCCAGTAAGGTAGTTGTGATCTAAGAATAGGTTTTTCCATTGTTTGCCCACTTTTGGCCCGTACTCGGCTGGTACCGGGCCGGAAAGCTTGTTCCGGGCAAGATTGATGGTCGTTAGCTTCTCCATAGCGACCAGGTTGACCGGCAACTGACCCTGCAGGTCATTGTCTTGTGCATCCAGCACTTGAAGCTCCGGGTCCTCGAAGAGCTTTCCTATCCTCAGCTCGCCGAACCTGTTGCCTGAGACATTGACAGTGAGAATCTCCGGTAAGGTGAGGATGTCATTGTCGATGACGCCGGTGAACCTGTTGTCGCTCAGGTCCAGCGTCCGGAGATGCATGAGCGACGCCAGCCTCGAGACCTCCCCGGAGAGCATGTTGTGGCTCAGCCGCAACACCATCACCCTCGTCGGAAGGCTCGGCAGGGCTCCCCAGAGCTGGTTGCGAGAGAGGTCCAGCGTGTTGAGCTTCCACAGCTCGCGCAGGTTCGGGATCCTCCCGTAAAAGTCGTTGTTGGCCAGCAACAGCTGCTTCAGGTTGTGCAGCCTCGTCAGCTCCGGCGAAATCGCCCCCGACAGCTGGTTCCTCGACAGGTCCAGAACCTGGAGCCTCGTCATCACCCTGATCCCTCTCGGTATCATCCCCGTCAACAAGTTCCCCGACAGGAGGAGCCTCCTGAGGTTCCCTAGGCTGGTGATCGTAGCCGGGATCGGCCCGCGGAGCTTGTTGTCCCTGAGGTCGATCGTGGTCAGCTCCGTCAGGGCCTCGATCTCCGAGGTCAAAAACCCGTCATACCCAACCCCGTCGAGAGTAATCTCGACGACCCGGCTGCTCGAGTTGTCGGAAGGGAAGGTGCAGAAGATCCCCATGAACTGGTCTCCGGAGCTCTCGCAGGGGTCGAAAGAGAACCTCCAGGTGCTGAGGTAAGAGTTGTTGGGGATCGAAACCGGGTCGATGGAACGGAGCATAGTATTGAGAGCAGCAACATCGTCTCTTGAGGTCAGGGACTGAACAAGCAATGAGTTCAATAATAAACTCAGAGACATCAAATGGAAACAAAAGGAGAAAATGGAAAGCATTATTTTTGGTTGCAACTGCAGAATCTAAAAGATAGGTTTGGTTTTTTTTCCTCATGGAGCTTTCTCTTTTTATACACACCCAAATTGAGCCCAAGAGAAAAATAGGAGACTGGTTTTAGAACTACTCTCGCTACTAATGACCCACGCCAAGAAATTGGAGTACTTGCCAATCTTCCAAGGCTTGAAGGTAACGTTTTTCTCGGAAATTACAGATCAATTTCTACCTGAAAAGTAACCAAATTTACACGACTTTACATTGGCAAGTAAAGCTTAGTACCTATAAGCATTGTAAGAACCCGGTCGTCTGGTTGCCCCCAAGGTTAACACAACAGCTACTCAACACCGGGAATTTAGAGGAACAGAATTGCTCGTGATCGATAATCATTGAACGAACAGAGTTCGGTACAAGCTCTGTACGTATAGTGAACCCGGCGTGTTCATGACGAAAACTCGACGATGATACGTGAAGAGAACATATATTGAAAAATTAAATCATGAAATAAAAAATTTAAAATAATCAACTCAAACCGCAAATGCTTTACCCGAACCTTGGCTCAAGCCGGGCCAGACAACGGAGGCACGGGGAAGCCCAAGACCAATTTGAGACTCCCCACAGGCCATTACGCCTACGCCACCAATGTTCTAAAAATCTCCAACTAGTCTTAGCCTATTAATCTCAAATTAGTCCGATTAATTTCTAATCAGTCTTTCGATACTATACATGCCCGACTAATGTTTAACGTTTTCACAACCTTGGCAATAAGTAGATAATAACATATAAGTGATCCCAAATATCCTGAAAAGCCTCGTCAGTCCATAACAAACATGTACTTGGGCACAAACACATACATACATATACTACATTAATATGTGATTGGGGTGAGATGAGATCAGCCAAGATCAGGGACAGTGAAGAACTCATCATCATCTTCAATCCTTGGCTTCTTGTAGGGCATGGTCGTCGATTTGGAGGGTTTGTAGGAGTTGTAATTGCTCGAATTCGTAACCGGAAGCTGAGGCACTTCAGCCGCCGCCTGAGGAAGCTGGTCGTTGAACAGTCCCATGTCCGCCGCGAGCCACTCCAGCTCCCCAAACTCAACCTGCTCCTTCTATTCCACACACAACACACAACAACGTTAAATTTCATGTCCTAAACAAATAACAAAGGGGCAATAACAAAATGTAAAACAAAACAAGTGGCTGTGAACATTTGTTACGAAATGTGTAAATTTGTCTATAAGAAACAAAAATGCTTAGACCTCCAGTTAGATAAAACCTCAACTTATCAACCTCACATTTTGCAACAAATGATAAGAGAACGCGAATTTAATTGTTTTTTTTTGCAAATATGAACCCACAACAAATATGTCTTTACCTTCCTATTTGGTGTAAAATGTGTAAATTTGTTGTAAAATGACGAAAATATCTCTAGATTTTTTTTTAAAAAAATCTTCACCTTCCCACTATACATATGGGTTGGTTCGACTCCTTTCTTTTGTTGCCGTGTTATTGAGATGCAAGTCCAGAAAGTTAGCCGAAAAAGAGAAGAGCCGAAATGCTGCATAATGAATTTTCCAAAATGTAATTCTATAGTTTTATTAATTTCTTTTACATATTTTTTAATAAATAAAAGTTCACAGCTACTTTATGTAATGTAAAAGATAAGATAATAATACATAACCACTTTTTACGATTAATCAGGCAATAAAATAAATCTCGATGAGGCGCTGTGGAGTTGTTGCTTACCTTGTCGGAGTTTTCAAAGTCGGAGAAGTGCAGCAAGTCGTCGACGGCCCATTGAGACGCAAAGCTGGAGGCCTGCTGAGGCGGCATTTTGACAGGAACTTGTTGCTTGGAATCGTGATTGGGCGGCTCCAAGACTCTCTTCTCGCTGCAGCTGGAGCTGAGAGCAACTCGGATTCCAGTGGCCAGCAGGCGCTGGTGGTTAGCGGACAGGCTACCGGCCGAGTGGACCGGCTCGTCGCAGTCTTGACAGAACAGAGCTCTGTCCTCTACACAGAATATGAAAGCAGGCTTCTCCTGTCGAAATATAAGAAACCATGTTAAAATTCGATTCACCTGAATTTTTTTTATGTATAGATCAGTATGGGCGTAAATGCTTGGCTCGAAAAAGAATTGTCTTGGTTGGACTCGGCTTGATTCGTTTAAATTCACTACCAATAGTTATCACAAATTATAATTGCATAAATATGATTAATTGAATACTAAAGAGTCGCCTTGAAATATGGGGTTCGGACTCCGTTTATTAAAGAAGCCAGCTTAGGCGCGAGCTCGATTGTAATAACCCGCAACAAATATTCTATGAATCGAGATGGTTAAAGGTTTGACTCGTTTTCACGAACGGTGCTTGTCAGACAAAATTAGATGAGGTATCTGTTACTTTAGCGACCGCCTATTACCACATCATTTCCATCTAAAAGCTAATAAAAGAAAATATCGACTCAATTAGTAAAAAATATATTTAAATTTAATTTAGCTCGACTCGGCCCAATTGATTTAAATTTACTACAAATCTACGTTAAAAGTTATAATTCTTTTATATTTATGTTAAAATAAAATATATAATTAATTAAATATAATGCAAGCCAACTTACGAGTTTATGAAAAATATCCTTTATTAGACAAACAAAATATTCAAATATTTCACAACCTGAGTTGAAGCCTCAATACAATTATCACATATGATTCCTTAACAGTATCTTTGGATATTATCTCTTTAACATGAAACTCTAGAACATTATATTATATTAAAATATAATATAATTTTATCAAAATAAATATATAATCAATTAAATATTAAACAAGTTAAAAGTAAGAATTTTATCGACCTTTGATATATCAGGTTAGAGTTGTTTATTGAGCAAGCTCAGATATAACGGCCCAAACTAAATATTAAAGGGATAATCTCACGCAGGACTTCTTAAAATAATCAAAATGCTGGAAAGGGTTTTCACATAGTGGTAGAGGGAGAAGAGAGGGTCAAAAGGGCATGATTTGAAAAATTTAAAACACATTGAGAGACGTTTTAGTTTTTTTAACATCAATTTATAACAAATTCTAACGGAAGTTAATGGAAAAAACAAGCGAGACAGATTGTCAAAGTAAAGGGTACCCTCTGAGAAAAATAATTTTAAAGAGTGTCACGTGAGATTTTGACTATTTTAGGGGTTCTACGTGAGATTATCCCTTAAATATTTAATGATTCAAATTAACTAAAGGCTCGACTCTTTTACCCGACGTGCTAGCCTTAAAAGACAATTCTTACATTACCCATCATCAAATCAGACACATGCCATATGAAATTAAATATATACTTTACATAGATACATACAAGACAAGAGAAATGAAATGAAGAAGTGAGTTTGGGGTATGTACCCTGCAAATGTCACAAGGAGGGAGCTTGGAGGAGAGGCAAGAGAGGAGGAGCCTCTGGTGCTTGCTTGCAAGCTTGTTAGCTGCATGAACCTCTGTGTCACAAGATCCACACAGAGCTGCCTCATCTGCACAGCATATCACTGTTGCTGGAGCCTTCTCACACACATCACATTGTATCTTCATCTCCAACCAAGATTTTTAAGACCCAAGATCCAAGAAAACCCCCTAAAAACCCAAGATTCAAGAAACCCACTTCCCAGAATGGGATTTAACAGCCCCCCATTGATTGATTGATGCCAAACAGGTGGGAAAATATCTCCAGTCCCTCACCAGAAACTTGACAGCAGCCAAGAAAGTGCTGGGGAAGGGTTCAAGAATAGGAGAGGCTGTGGAGGAGATAAGGGTTTGGTTTGGTTTGGTTTGGGGATTCTGCAGAGGCTTGTAGGGTCACACAGGCCCTAATGTGTGGCTGTGTGTGCTTTTTTGCAGGAACTTGTGGTCACTGAGTGACTTGGATCAAGATCTTTATTGCCATGTGTAGCTGTGTACCACTTGTTTGGTGGGTTGGCTGGAGAAATTGAATACATTTACATTTATTGTTTGTGTTCATGTGGTTGAGTGACACTGACACGTCATCATTGTATTTTTTTTCTTCATGAAAACAAGATTGGATCACATATTTGGTTTTATCAGTTGAAGCTGTCTTGTGTCAAGATACAAACATTGGTTTATGAAGTCGGCAGACAAAATCATCCCCTAATTAAATCTCAATCAGACGTTGACAAAACAGCCTTAGTTAAAACTCCACCTCCAACTCGAGCCTCTTGAATGTCCAGAGCTAGGGTGTTCACGATTCGGTTTTTGAATCAAGCCGACCAAAATCGAACCAAATCAATCAGTTCGGTTCTTGAAGAAATCAAGCCAAAATCAAACTAAAAAAATTTGGTCGGTTTGTCAAACTGAACTGACTTGTTTGGTCGGTTTTCGGTTTGAACTGAAAATTAGCCACAAAACCAAAAAATTTCATAAATTAAGCAAAAAATGATTAGATTTCAGTTGGTTTTTAGAAAAATTATGTATAATAATTTTACACTAATTAAAATAAGAAATTAAACAAAAAAGAAAATTCAATTGCAAAACCCCTTAAATTGAAGCACAAACAGGAGGATTCATCATAATTTGAACTAGAGTCGGTCGGTTCGATTTTTGATCAATTTTAGTTAATTGAACCGAAACCGAACCGATCATGAACAAAACCGACCATTTATCGGGCCGGTTTTAATTGGTTCGTTTTTTTAACACTCCTATCCAGAGCCTCCGACACTTTCTGTTTTGTCAAAAATGTTAAGCAATAGTTCGTCATAGAGGACATTTTAGAGACTAACAAGGAATTAATAAAAAATAAATTGGACTAAAAATTAGTCGAGAATTATAAATAATTAACAAATAAGTAATCAAGTCACGAAATTGTTGTATTTTATCTTCAAATTGCCAAAGGTCCGCAGCAGGCTCCCAGCTTGTCTCGCTGTCAGGAAGGTCCTTCCATTTCACCAAATACTCCGTGTATGCTGGAACACCCCTCCTCGAGACTTTCCGTTCGGCTAACACTTCATCCACTTGTTTTTCGTGAGAGATGAACGTTGCCGGTGGTGCCCTCTTGCTCGTTCCCCGATCCGGATCTTCGTTGTCTCCGTGATAAGGCTTGAGATTGCTAACGTGGAAGACCGGATGTATCCTTAGTTGAGGTGGCAACTCAACTTTGTAGGCTACATTTCCCACTTTTTTAAGGATTGGGAATGGCCCATCATATCTTCGAAGAAGTCCCTTGTGCAGCGGTCGTGTGGTCTTTAGTTGGTTGCTTTGAAATTTCACCATGACCAAGTCGCCGACTCGAAATTCTCTCGGTGTTCGCCTTTCATCAGCCCACTTCTTCATCTTTTTAGCGGCCTTATCGAGGTAAGAGTGTGCTACTGCGGCCTGCTCGTGCCACTCCTGAGCAGTTTTGAAGGCAATCGGACTACTACCCACATATCCCGATTCTAGCGTGTGCGGAGTAAGTGGTTGCTGCCCGGTTGCCAGTTCGAAGGGACTCTTGTTCGTTGACTCGCTCCGCTGCAAGTTATATGAAAATTGTGCAACATCAAGGATCTTTGCCCAATCCTTTTGATTTGCACTGACAAAGTGCCTCAAGTAGAGCTCTAATAGTTCGTTCACCCTCTCCGTTTGGCCATCGGTTTGGGGATGGAAGCTTGTTGAGAAGCATAGCTCGGATCCCATGAGGCGAAAAAGCTCGGTCCAAAACTTACCCGTGAAGCGAGGATCCCGATCACTTATGATGGATCGTGGCAGCCCCCAGTACTTCACAACATGCTTGAAGAAGAGTTTTGCTGCCATTTCTGCTTTGCAATCCTTTGGTGCAGGAATGAATGTGCCATACTTTGAGAATCTGTCCACGACCACGAGAATCATACCACATCCCTCCGATATCGGCAGTCCTACGATGAAGTCCATACTTATACTTTCCCATGGACGAGAGGGAATGGGAAGCGGCTCCAGCAATCCAGCAGGTAGTCGATTCTCTGTTTTGTCTTGTTGGCACACCAAGCACGTCTTCACATACTGCTCGACTTCATCCCGCATTTGTGGCCAGTAGTAGTGTGCCTCTAATAATGCTCGTGTTCGTCGTTGACCTGGATGTCCTGCCCACATCGTATCATGACACTCCTTTAGTAGATTCTTCCGCAGGTTGCCCCACTTTGGAACAAAGATCCGCCGTTTCTTGGTTAGGAGTAGTCCATCCTCTATCCAGAACTCGCGGGTCTTCCCTTTGCTAGCAAGCTCCATGAGCTGACGTGCTACCGCATCGTGCTTGAGCCCCTCATTGATCAAGCTGAGCAGTTGTCCTTCGAGTCGAGTAATGGCTGCAAACTCTGCTTTTCTACTAAGAGCGTCTGCCACTGTGTTGGCTTTGCCCGGCTTATACTCCAGGATGTAATCAAACTCAGCGAGAAAGTCTTGCCAGCGAGCTTGCTTCGGAGATAACTTCTTCTGCGACTGGAAGTAGCTCGTGGCGACGTTGTCAGTCTTTACCACGAATTTGTTGCCCAATAAGTAGTGGCGCCATGTCCGCAAACAATGCATAATAGCGGACATCTCCTTTTCTTGCACCGTGTAGCGTCGCTCCGTATCATTGAGCTTCCTACTCTCGTATGCGATGGGATGCCGGTCTTGCATGAGTACTCCACCAATGGCGTAGTCCGACGCGTCCGTGTGCACCTCAAATAATTTCTCGTAGTCTGGCAACACCATGACCGGCTCCTTCACGACTGCTTCCTTAAGCTTCTCAAAGGCATTCTGACATTCGTCCGTCCATGCCCACGGCTTATTCTTCTTCAACATATCCGTGAGTGGTGCTGCGATGGAGGAGTATCCCACGATAAACCGCCGATAGTAGTTGACGAGTCCGAGAAAAGACCGCAACTCTGGAACTTTTGTTGGCGGTTCCCAATCTACAATCGCCTTGATCTTGTCCGGGTCCATACGTAGTTGCCCTTCCTTGATAATATGTCCAAGGAAGTGGACTTCCTCATCCGCAAACGAGCACTTCTCCTTCTTCACGTAGAGATTGTTCTCTTGCAAGGCCTTGAAGACAGTTCGTAAGTGTTGTATGTGGTCTTCCAGAGTGTTGCTATAGATGACGATGTCGTCTAAGTACACCACCACGAACCGGTCTAAGTACGGATGGAGGACTTCGTTCATAAGCGTGCAGAAGGTTGCAGGGGCATTTGTGAGTCCGAATGGCATTACTAGGAACTCATATGAGCCATAGCGGGTCACACATGCGGTCTTCGGCTCATCTCCCTCTGCTATTCTCACTTGGTAGTACCCAGATCAAAGATCTAGTTTCGTAAAATACTTGGCTTGCCCAAGGTGATCAAATAGGTCAGCAATTAAAGGGATGGGATACTTGTTTTTTATGGTTACCTTATTAAGTGCCCGATAATCGATGCACAAGCGTAATGAACCATCCTTTTTCTTCTGAAAGAGCACGGGTGCACCGAAAGGGGCCTTGGACGGACGGATGTATCCGGCATCTAGCAGCTCCTTAAGTTGCTTTCGGAGTTCCTCCAATTCCGATGGAGCCATGCGGTACGGTGCTCTTGCCGGTGGTTTGGCACCAGGCTCCAATTCAATCTTGTGATCCACCTCCCTCCGTGGAGGTAGTCTTTTCGGCAGCTCAGGAGGCATGACGTCCTTGAACTCGATCAGTACTCCCTCAATCTCCTTTGGTATTGTAACATAATCCTTTAGAGGCTTTTCCTCCTTGAGAGTGGCCAGAAATGTGGGCTCTCCCTTATTGACGCCCTTCTTTACTTGCATGGCCGACAAAATCATAGAATTAATTTTAACTTGAAGAGAGGGAGTAGGTGTACCTCTCATGACGGTGGGTTGACTTCCTGAGAGTATTACGAAGACATTTTCGTGCGGAATTGGGAATGCATGATGCCTTCTCATGAACTCCATGCCGAGCACGATGTCATAATCGTCGATCCTTACCACCGTGAGATCGACCTTACCGCTCCAAGCGCCTAGCCTTATGTCTTGATCATGGATGGCGCCTTCTACTGGGATAGGATTCGAGTTGACGGTCTTGAGGCTGGCAGCACTCCTTTGCATCGTCAACCTGAGTCGTTCCGCCTCCCTCTTGCGGATGAAGTTGTGATTGGCGCCGGTATCGATCATGATGGACACTGTTTTCCCGTTGAGCTCTCCCTTCACATATAGGAGAGTCCTTTCCATAGGTGTCCCTTCCTTTGCTTGAACTTGTCTTCCCGTCCGCTTTGCCAATGCACTAAGGCAAAGACTTCCCAAGTTGGCTTGCTCCTCCGCGACTTCCTCCACGGTCTCCTCCTCGAGCATGGCACTAAGTCTATTGCGCTTTGGGCAATCTCGCACCCAATGTGGCCCATTGCAGAGAAAACAGCTCCCTGGTGTGCGATCCTTCTTTTCGGTACTTCGTAGTGTTTTCCACGCAGGTTTGTTGTTGTTGCTCCTTTGGGATAACGTCTTGGGTGCTCCCCCACCGTTTCCTTGGTTATGGGGTTTGGCGGCATGGCTTGGACTCGCACTTGCCTTGGGATGTTTTGATCTTGACGGTTCGCCCCTCTCACTTTGATGGTATTCCATCAAGGATTCTGCCACGGTGAGTGCCGTTGAGATGTCTCGCACTTCGCGTCGGTCCAACTCCGTCCGCGCCCATAGTTTAAGCCCAGCTGTAAAGTTGAATAACAAGTCCTCTTCTCCCATGTTGGGGATTTGGAGCATGAGCGCCGAGAACTCTTTCACATACTCACGAATGGAAGAGGTATGTTTCAACTCTCGCATTCGTAAGCGTGCATCGTGAATAGCGTGGGATGGAAAGAATTGACGCTTTAATTCGAATTTAAATTCATCCCAAGTTGTGATGGAGGGGTTACCTTGTTGTGCTTTTACGTGTTTGCGCCTCCACCATATTGCCGCCGTGTCCGAAAGGTAAAGAACGACTGTGCGCAATTTCGTCCTATCGTCCATTACGTTCAGCGCCTCGAAGTACTGCTCCATGTGCCAAATGAAATTGTCAATTTCCTTAGCATCGCGTTGTCCACCGTAGCTATTCGGCTTTGGAGCATCCACACGCGGAACCTCCCGCCCTTGCGCTCCCATCGCGCCGCTTGCAACCGCTCGCCGACATATGGCCCAGTCAGCTCGCGCCTCCTCCAGGCTAGCTCTTAGCTCTGCAACCTGTCTCTCGAGACTAGCTTGAATTTGATTGAGTGCCTCCATGAACTTTCCCTCAAGCACCACTTGCTCCCGACGGGAAGAGTCTCCAAGATCGCGAACGGTTTGGCGGATCTCCTCCATCTTGACATCCATAGATCCTTCGAGCTCCTCCATGCCTTCACTAATGGCTTTAAGATCTTCCCCATGATCGCGCAGGTCTTGCTCGGCAGCATCCAGCCTGTCCTTCATCTCTCCCACGACAGCTTGAAGGTTGGCACCAATGGACTCTTGCGCGATATTTGCATCCCTCGACCTTCCCCGTGTCCGAACACTTGAATGCAGAGTGTCGCTTTGAGAAGGTGTGCTTCCAACGGCAATATCCGACATGCTTTCCTTGATCGTGTCCCCAACGACCAGCTCTGATACCAACTGTGACGACCCGAGAGCTTCCCCTTTAGCTTTTCGAGGTGCGTCCGACACTTAGGTAATTAGCACTCCTTGTGCACGCCCTAAGTCAGCCTTGATCCTACACGAAACAATGTAAGAACAAGAGGAAAGTAAGAAAACCCGAAAGAGAGGGAAGGAAACTTTAGAACACGAGAGAAAGATGTGTAAGAGCTCTTTGTATTACACGTGGATGTGTTTACAATGCTTGAGTGGTTTGGCCAAATGGCACCACCTCTATTTATAGTAGGTTTCTACCTAAATGGACGGTTAGGATTAATTTGTACATTTCACTTTGGAATGTTAGGATTAACCCTCTAGATTTCTCTATAAAAATATCCTAAATAAAATATTCATACCTATCAAAATATCTTGGGTAGCTTGCTTGGCAAGTTTCGGGCAATTTGGGCAATCCGGGCAAGAAAGATCTAGAGATCTCTCAACAATTCTTAATGGGTTGGGCCAATTTTGATTAATTCCTTGGGCCCATTTGGCCCATTTTGCTGGCCCGTAACATTAAGCTTACTAAATTGGAAAGACATTCCATACAAACAAAGTGGATGAAAGTTAGGGGCGGACATTTTTTACTCAAAGCCGAATCTGAACCGAGATTTAAAACGAATACAAATCAAGAAATTGAGAATCGTGGGTATTGAATCGAATTTGGGACTGAAAATTGATATTCAAACCGGTTTAAAAGCTTTTAATTAATATTTTTTGTAGCTGTGATTTATAGTTTTTGCCCTCAAACGAATTTAATTGTGAATAATTTTTTTCATAAATTGAACAATGTATGAATATCATATTAATTGGGTCAATTTGGGCATAATTAGGAAACTGGACCAGTGAAATGCACCATAAATCTCACAATTAACCATGTAAACAAGTTTAATTAGGCAGAACCGAGAACCAAACCGAAAAATCGAACTTATACCCCTAATGTTTTCTATATAATGAGTTTGGGTTTGAGCTTCTAAACTAGAGAACTTATCAGTTCGGTCCGGTTTTAAAATCGTGCTCAACACTAACGAAAATGCAGTTATGTAATGTAAGAAAATATGAGGCAACATCAACAATCAAATTCTTAAGGCCTAAAATTGGAATATAATCATTCAAATTGTTTATTCCCAGAAATAAAATTAACAAAAATGGTCTAGTTGCTTGCAGTAAAATGATCAAAATTAACGACATGTCGTTTTGTCTCATATGTGCATTATGTAAGCGACGAAACATCAAACATATGATTGGTTTTTTTCTTCATTATTTTAAGTCTATAGCATGATCAAAATCAGATTATTTTCTTCATAAAAAGGTAAATTTAAAGTCTTACAAAAATTCTTTTTTAAATTATGGAATTACAGGAGTTTTCATAAATATAGACAATTTATTTGGTTAGTACATTTTCATTATCGTTGAAGTGTGAATTAATTAATGTATTGATTGATTAATATAATTCAATTTTCTTATAAAAACATTAGTCATGGTTAATTAGATATTTGGATCGTGAATAATATATATGAAATTAGAACGAGACGTCCTTGTCAAATAATAATAATAAAAAACAGTGACATTATTTCTTGTAAAATTAGTGAGAGAAATAAATTTAATTACGATGAAATAATGTTTCAACAGACAAAAGGGTATTTATGTAATATCCACAAAAGTGCAGAAGAAAGGAACGGTCGTCACTATTTGGTGCATAACTTAGAAAGACCCAGAAAATCTAGAGCCTACTACGAACTACTGGAATCGATTTTGGAGCCAAAGGTGAAATTTTTGATCTGTTTCTCCCGAAAATCTAAATTATCTCTCCTTTCAATTACTGGGTTTCCTCGTCTTCGATTCATCTCGATTGATTGGATCGTGATATTGTCGGTGGTGTTCGATTATTGCGCACGCAATCGTCTCTGGATCTGCTGAGAAAGTAACGATTTTTATTTCTGGTTATCAGGAAACCCATTTCGATTATTGGTGGGTTCTTTCAATGCTGTGTAGATTCTCACATTTCTAGGGTTTTCTTGATCTGGGTTCATTGGAATTGCTGAAATTTGAGTTGGGATGTTACATGTGCAAAGCACATTTATTAGGGTTTGAAGAAAACCATTTCTGTAGTTCAATTTTGGTGTGGTTTTAGGGATTTATCATTATTCTGTGGATATTGTATTATCATTGATTCTGTAAATTAGCTTGAAGTGAAGCATTTTGGAGGCATTGTTACAAATGGGTAAGCCTCTAGTTTATGAGATCTTGGAAAAACCGGCCACTAGTTGTGTTATTGCATTGTGCTGTGCAATTTGGTTCTACATTCAGAAGAAAAACATTGGATATTCACATGTGGGTTTGAGTTATGAGACCGCCGTTGAAGGGCACCATTGGAGAATCATAACTTCTGCATTCTCGCATATAAGCGTCATCCATCTTGTTTTTAACATGAGCGCGCTGTGGAGTCTTGGGGTCGTGGAGCAGTTAGGGGACATGGGGCTTGGCGTCGAGTACTATCTCCAATACTCGCTCGTCTTGGTCGTGTTATCTGGGGCGCTAGTCTTGGGAATGTATCATATACTGATTCAGAAGTTCAAGGTTGAGTATTTCCGGAGAGTGACGGCTGTCGGCTACTCTTGTGTCGTGTTCGGGTTGATGACGATTCTGTCCGTGAAGCAACCGTCTTCCAAGTTGGATCTATTCGGGTTCCTTTCGCTTCCGATCAGTTTTGCGCCATTTGAGTCGCTGATCTTTACTTCAATAATTGTTCCACAAGCAAGTTTTTTAGGGCATTTGTCGGGAATCATTGTGGGATATGCCATAGCGTGGGGTTTAGTTCACGGAATGAACAATTACTGGGCAATTTCCATGTTGGGGTGGATTGTTCTCGTGTTTGTGTTCAGTTTAAAGCGGTCAGGCGCATATGACTTCAACTTTCTGGAGATTGAGTCTGTTACAGACCCTTCACTGCCTTCTGTGCGGTTTCTTGCATCGGGAAATGGGAGGACCCTGCAGATGAGTAGACTTCCTGCTGGAGGCGTCGAACTTGTCTGAGCAGAAGCGGGCTTGAATCATCGTTGAAGTATTCAGAGCAACCTTTGAACTCGCTCTCAAGGCTATGCTGCATGACATGGTATTTAAGGGTCATTGATGTTTTCTATTTGCTAAATTTGTTATGTTACAGAAGTTATATATACTTTTTGTGGTCATTTGGAACTTTCAGTTCTGATTATATCGAATACCATGTCGTTTTACCCTCGATTTCTTTGAGAATTCTTAATTTTGTTTACAAAATTATTGTCTATTGTTGAACATCATTGAGTATATATTCTCAGACTGACAATCAGATTTTAAACAATATTTGGCTTTCTGGTTGAGTGACAGTGAATTCATAAGCTGCCGTCTTTTAGTTTATGCAGTCCTGTTCAATCATCTGTTTGATTTTGTAAAAAAAAAAAACTACAGCTTCTAATGGTAGGTGACATGCTCTGAATGTTTCTGGCTGAAACTGCATAAATTTATCTAAAGAATGTCAGCTTCATCTGTACAGAAATGTTTGAACTAAACAGTGCCAACTAATACTGTTGTGTTTCTATGTTCAACACATTCTAATTCAATTACTTATAGAATTTATGAGAAACCCATTTCATATTGAACACCTGAAAGTATCTTAGTTTTCAGGTGAGTCGAACCTTAATATAGTATCAAAACTTGGTTTGGGCATCAATAACACTTAATTCGATGAATACCACTTACAATACAGTGTTACACAGTGCAGTAATGTTGGGAGTCAATATGTACTCCATTTAGAGTATAACCTTATATACAGAAGGAAAATTACAGAATCAGTTACTGCAGCGAATGAGCCTAACTTCCTGTAATGATAAAAATTACCCAGTCAAGTAAAATACATTTACCAAAGGCTGTGGGTGAAGTGACACTGTTCTCATGTAATAAACATGAGGTCATTGGTTCCAATCCCTATCTTGACGGTATTGCTGATAAAAAAAGTCAACTACATTGATGAGTTGATGGTATGGCTTGTAGTTGTACTCATAGTTGTACTCAACAAATGCCACAAGAACTTCTGAAGCAACTGCAATAGATTTCTGCAGAAGCAACTGCACTATGCCACATGCTATGCCTTGTTCACCTACAAGGCTACAACCCATGACACTATTTCAGAAAATGTTTATGGTAAAGGGTATATTTCAAAACATGAAGCAAGAGAAAGAATCCATAAAGCAATGAGAAACTGTATAGTTATTAAGGTGACAGAACTGCAGATATCAGAAAAATTGTATACTAATGCATCGGCAATCTAAAGCAACTTAAACATGAAAATCACATTGATTGATTGATGCCCTAATTACTAAAGAACTTGTTATCAATGCTCAGCATATAAAATCCTAATTCCCCTTTTAGGACTAGTAATTTAAACATCTTAGTAATTTCTGATTCCCACAGCAGAAATTTTTATAGGCAATGGTAAAGGCAGGTATGGGGAGTTAGGTTAGTAAATTGTCATGCAAACTAAAAAATGTCTTCACTCCCATAGTAAAAAAATAATAATTCAAAAGATACCGTTACTTCACGTTCTCGTCACTTTCTCCATGATCAACAATCCCATTGCAATGTTTTGAACCAGAGGACGAATCAAAGCTTTTATGATCAACAATCCCATTGGCACGTGTCAAGCCAGAGAGCGAGCTACTTTCTTGTGCACCCGTATTAAGAAGCTGCGAAAACCCCTGCCCGATTGACTTCCACAGACTTGTCCGCGGAGTAGGGCCCACATTGCCAGCACTTTCAGTAGATGGCGGAGAAATGGGCCTAGCAGAGGTAGGGTTCAGCTCAGAATACCGAACAGCTCCTAGAATTCGTTCTGGGAGCTCAGACTCTGTCTGGCCCTCGATAACAAAAGCTAGGTCAACAGTTAGTGTTGTGATGTAACCAAACGCTAGATGGACTATTGCACTCGCGACCATAGAGGATCCAATGTCCAAATCTACTTCTAGGAAATTCTTGGTGACGCAGTACTTACATGCTAGGGCGCGCCCGATTAAACATATTGCTTGCTCGCCAACTGCTTTTCTCACAATCCAAGGGCCTTTGACAATGTTAGCAATCAACTTAAGCCTCGAGTTTCTGAACCCGTCGTCCCCTTTCAAGAACCGGTCCATCAGGGAGCCCTCGGGAATGGGCTCTGTGGATACAAAATAAGCCACAGCGCTGTAGTTGTCCTTGCTTGGAACTTGTATATTGAAAGCCCAAACAAAAGGCTTGTCGTTCCCATCAATAGCATTCTTCACGCGGTTATTTGGGTGGTTCAATACCTCCCCGATCTTTGCAGGGCCTTTTATCCAATCAAACCCGAGAGGCTTTAAGAGAAAATCACCGCCTGGAACTTTAACCTTGTTTGAAAAGTATTCCGGACCCCGGACCATGAACTTGTTCCCGTGTGGGATCGCCCAGCTGTTTGGGCAGTTGTCGGGTTCGAGAAGAGGGATAGCTCCTTCGGCTTTAATTCTCTCTATCCATTCAGTATCGTTACGCTTACCAGGGTTTTCCATATGATGCCCTGTTATCATAGCAATGTATCAGTTAATCGTATTGCGACGAACTTGAATCTAACACTATATTTATTTACTACTCTCTTGCACATTTTCTTAGGATCCATTTCTCAACATGTCATCGAATAGCACAATGAAGAGCCGTCTCATCAAAATCACATAAAAAGCTAATGAGCAACATAAGGTATATGCCAAATGGTGAGAAGCATACATGTCTGAAAGAGAAGAGTCCAAATGAAATTGAGAACATACCACCGGTTAATAAAAGTGTCATACATAAAAGTCCTAGACCTTAAATTTTATATATTTCTTCCAATTAATATTAACCGGTATGCACAGCAGGCATTGCACATTGCAAATCAATGTACTGGTCATCCAAGAAACAAGTTACTACTGGTTGTCGAAAACTTAGGAGTTCTAATTATTGAGCCTTACAATGGCTCACTCTTTACTGGTTCACTGATCCCCAGAGAATCCATAATATCATATACAAATCCAAGAAGTCAAAGGTGTCAAATGGTTATTGCACAAAATGTCCCGAGTAATGAGTTGCAAATGAATTTTTTTAAACAAGGGTCTTCAAGAGAGTCATCCATCAACTAACTAATATTTTGATCTAAAAATAGGCAATTTGTCAGGACAAAAAACCAAGCACCTCAAAAGGCAAACCTTACATAAGCAAAACAACTTCTGAGTCTCTTTACAAGGAAATGCAGAACCATTCAAGAAAACTAAACATTTACTGTTCCTTATGATAAACATAGAAGAAAAAAAAGGTTAGAAAATGTCCAAGTTGACGTGGTAACTTGTGATTGTGTCAACTTAAGATGTGATTTTGGAACACTTAACTCAACCCTGAACAATGTGAAACACATTTGCTTTTCTAGGATATGAGATCTTTCCAACGGTACAACACAAGCTGTAAACGGACAAGAGGTGAATGAGAAATAGAATCTCAAACACATTTACCCGTTCCATCTCCATCCATCCTCCCCGTACCGACTCCAGGTTCATTGATACTTCATTCATGTTTGTCTGTTTTGTATGATAGTATAAATAAAAGAAGTATTATTTTGAATTCATTTGCATCGCACAATCTGTTTCGATTATTGTATGTTTGTTCGTGGTGCTTGATTTACGTTTATGGCAACCCCATCTAACATTTCAGAGAGAAAGAAACAGAATCATAAAAAAACCACATGGAGTCACTAAAGTGGGTTTGGTTTCACCTAAAGACTGGACAGACATTAAAATGCTTCAAAAACAGAAATGGTGAATTGAGTTCTTTACTTTCGACTCAAGTCAGGGCATCTTTACTATAATGGAGACCCTATTGATGTGGGGAAGAATGAGAGTGACCTCTTACCTTTTTTTATATTCTCTGCAAGTCTCCAAGGGTTGGTACCTACAGAGCCGAACTGAAACTGGTGGGAAAGCTAGCTAAGGACCAAAACAAGTGATGCTTGTTTTTGTACAGTTTGTGTAAGCCTGACTCAGACACTGCATGAACAAAATAACCCCAGTGCCTAACACAATGGAAATTTACCTCAATATGTTGAATCTCTCATCTCAAAGTATCACACATTGAGCAGTGAGCAATCATATCTCAAATGGCAAAGCAGTGAGGTCACAAGTTTAGGGGATTTTGGTCTATGCTTAAGAATTAAAAAACATATTATAAATTTCCAACACCCCTTCTGAACTAAAAGTCTTCTCAGAGAAATGAACCCATGAATCTCTTCCTATTTTGATTTTGAATATCTCATTTCCCAGAAGCAACTAGCTATTCAGGTGATAAATGGCCCATTAATCAACAAAAGCACATAAAATGATCAGAATCCAAAACCCTGTAGAAACCCTAGCCATCGCCAGTTTTTTGGAAAAAAGTTGAAAAATGCCCCATAAATATAAACCTCCAAGAAGAAAAACCCTAGCCATCGTCTCTCTCGGGTTCGTGTCTATCGATTACTCTCTGCACACAGTTAGAGTTTTATCCTGGAGACGCATGCCCATACGGGGCAATAAACGTCTTAAGGAAAGCAGACTACCCATACGGGGCAATGAACAGAAATGGTGAATTGAGTTCTTTACTTTCGGCTCAACTCAGGGCATCTTCCCTATAATGGAGACCCTATTGATGTGGGGAAGAATGAGAGTGACCTCTTACCTTATTTCCCTTCTCCGCAAGTCTCTGAGTGCTGGTTAGGGTTGGTACCTACAGAGCAGAACTGAAACTGGTGGGAAAGCTAGCTAAGGACCAAAGCAAGTGATGCTTGTTTTTGTATAGTTTGTGCAGGCCTGACTCAGACACTGCATGACCAAAATACCCCCAGTGCATAACACAAAGGAAATTTATCTCAATATGTTGAATCTCTCATCTCAAAGTACCACATTCTCACATTGAGCGGTGAACAATCATACCTCAAATGGAAAAGCAGTGAGGTCACAAGTTCAGGGCATTACGGTCTATGCTTAAGCAATAAAAAACATATCATAAATTCCTAACACCCTTTCTGAACTAAAAGTCTTCTCAGAGAAATGAGCCCATGACTTGAGTCTCTTCCTATTTTGATTTTGAAAGATTTCATTTCCCAGAAGCAACCAGCTATTCAGGTGATAAATGAACCATTAATCAACAAAAGCACATAAAAACGATCAGAATCGAAAACCCAGATAAATAATAGTAAAATCAAACACTCTGGGTGGCTAAAGTTCACAGCTTTATTTGGGTTTTGTGTGTTACTACTGACCATAAGCAAAAAAACACCAATTCTTACAATTTTTGAAATGAAGAACATAAAGACGATGAGCAACCCTAACCTTGATTCTGGAGAAGCTTTCTGAGCAGTCACAGCTTCACACACCAAACCCTTATGAAAGATTATAAATTTATGGTTATGTTGAGCTTTCGATTTAATGCTTGACAAGCTTCGTGATGACTAAAAAGTAAAAAGCTTTCCGTGTGAAAATGAAAAGCTCTTCTTGGCTTTAGATTTTTCTATTTTCTGAAAGAAAGAAACTCATTTTTTGAGGAAATTATTTATTTCTATTCTTTCCTCAGTCTTGGGGCAATCGACAATTGTTGAGATCTGTCTTTTTCTTTGTATTTTGTTTTAATTTTGAGCCCTTTAAACAGCTAAATGATTTGATTCCTGTTATATCAATAGTCAAAATATGTTTTTTAAACTAATAATTTCAATTTGTGCAGGTTCATGAACTAATTTTGAACCTAATTATAATCAATATTCTAAAGAATGATAAGTGCAAGTTGGAAAGAACGTATTATTTTGAGAACTAATTAGAGATTAATTCAAAATTAGTTGAGTTACAAAATTAATCAAGAATTGACAAAAGAAATTACATAAAGACTAACTGAAAATTAATCGGACAAGTCTAATTCTTAAAATACCAATGATAACCATAAGAATTGAATACATCTTAGAAAATTAAATTCACTTCTATCCATAAAATTAACATGATACTCTAATATGTATAATTTAAAATCATTGTTTAAATTTAAGAATGAGAGGTGTCTCTTCCATGTTATATTGTTAGACATTTTGGTGTTATATTATTTTCCTCGAATCAGAACGTAAACTAATAATATTTTAATTCACTAGACTCTTGATATTTGTAATATATCACTTACTGCTTTGCTTAACAACATAGCATATCAAAAATAAAATGACTCCCTATGATGAATGTTATCGATTTGGATTCTATCGACCCATTTTTAACTTTATACTAACATCAACGAGATTTTTATTTACTTGAATTCAAATTTCAGATTTTTTTTGTTACATTTGACACACAATGCCTAAACCATACAACATTCTTTGGGTTTTCCTTATACAAAAAATGCTATGACACATCAATTTTGTTCTGCTTCCCAACAACAACATCAGAAAATGCTAAAAACATGGCCAACAACAATAGACAACCTAACTCCCAACTCTCAAAAACTGTCATGAACCATGCATGTTGTGTCCTCAGTCAAGAAAACCCATTTCACAAACTCCATAATATACACCACACAGCCTCTACATTCTCTCCAAACCCCCCACAACACCACCATGGAGAAGAAGCACCTTCTTCTCCTCAGAGAAGAGTCTTTGATCCAACACCCATTTGTGCTCCTCCTTGTTCTTGCCCTAGGCTTCCTCATCATGGACCCTTTTCAAATGGGTCCTCTTGGGGCCCACCAGTTCAAGCCTGTGAGGCATGACATTGCCCCTTACAAGGAGGTCATGGGGAGTTGGCCCAGGGACAACCTCAGTAGGTTGGGGGAAGGGAGGCTAGAGTTTGAGAACCAGGTTTTTGGGCCTGAGTCGCTCGAGTTTGATTCGTTTGGGCGCGGACCCTACACGGGTCTGGCTGACGGACGCATTGTCAGGTGGATGGGGGATGGCGTCGGATGGGAAACATTCGCCGTCGTCTCGAAAAACTGGTAACATTTTCTTTACATTGATGTGATTCTGGTCATGTCACGGATTTAACTTTTGAGTGCGTATAACTGTAGGAATACTTATTGTTCGATTTTGAATTAATTCAGCCTAAAACCAAATCGAATCGACCAACTCGATTCCAAGAAAATCAAAATCATAATCGAACTGGTCAAATTAGATTTTGAACTGGTCAGCTCGAATGAAAACCATAATCGAACTAGTGAAATTTGATTTTGAACCGACCAATTTTCAAGTCAGATTTTTTTGAACCATTTTTTTCCAGTGCTTTAAAAAATACTAGACCCTAGTTGGGTGAATATGGTATTGTCGAGACTAATTAAAAATTAGTCAAAAACTAATTGAAAAATAAATCGAATTCAATAATTAATCAGAAAATTCGTTGATCCCTAGAACCCTGCATTTTTCGTGTATTTTTCACTATTTTTTTTCCTTTGCTGACTTAGTTTTTGCATGTCTCATATTTTTAAACTCAATTAATAAGGTTTAATGACCTGAAACGAGCCATATGTCCAAATCAATAAGTTTTTCCGTCGGTTTAATCTCCGTAAACATAAACTAAACTCCTTTGCAGTCGATTTTAACAATAACCGAACTGAACTGTTTCGATGTTTCGATTCTATCCTACTTAGTTCTTTCGAGTCGGTTCGGGTCAGTTTGATCGGTTCGGACATTTTATAACCAGTCCTGTATATATCCAACACATGAACTTCTGATCATGTCAGGACCGAGAATCTATGCGTGAGAGGCAACGATTCCACAACCTACAAGCAATGGAAGCATGAGAAGCAATGTGGGAGACCTCTGGGCCTCAGATTCAACAAGCAAAATGGTGACCTGTACATAGCAGATGCTTATTATGGGCTTCTGGTTGTGGGCCCTCAAGGTGGGCTTGCAACTCCTCTCTCCACTCATGTCCAGGGAAGCCCAATCCTCTTTGCCAATGACCTTGACATCCACAGAAATGGCTCCATCTTCTTCACTGACACCAGCAAGAGATACAACAGAGTGTGAGTGACCCACTTGTTGTCTTGAAATGTGGAAATTATGTACATGTGAAACATGTCTTATGTTGTTTTTTGGTGATTTCTAGGAACCATTTCTTGATATTGTTGGAGGGAGAAGCAACTGGGAGGATTTTGAGGTATGACCCTCCAACAAAGACCACACATGTTGTGTTGGATGGGTTGGCTTTTCCCAATGGAGTTCAGTTCTCCAAGGACCAGACCTTCTTCTTGTTCACTGAGACCACAAATTGCAGGTACATTTATATATGATGATGATGATGTGATCAACACCAAATCTACAGCCCTATTGATGAGTTACAGCAGACCAAAAGAGATTAATTTGTGTTATGAAGCAAATTGCATCCAGGGCGGTTTATCGTTCGGTTTTGAATCGAATTGATCAATTCGATTTAGAAAAAATGAAAACCGAACGTTCGGTTCGGTTTGGTTTGTCGTGAAGCCAATTTCATGAAATTCTCATATTTTAAACCGTTTTGACTTATCGATTTTTGGTTGGATTTCCTTTGAACCGATTTTAATAAAATTGTCATGTTCTGGGTCGATTTGTTGGCCTAATATTTTTAAGACAAATTAATAAGGATCGATGACTTGAAATGACCCATATGCCCAAATTGACGGGTTTTCAGTTTGGCCCGGGTTTTATCGGTTATAATTTTATAAATCGAAACTGACCGATGATTTCGAACCAAACCAATTTAATTTTCGGTTATTCTTTGAGTCGATTCGGTTATTTTTGGGCACCACTAACATCCGTAAAATAAATAATATATGGAACGTTAGTGAATTTAGTTTTAACATAATAACATCACATGTAAATATTGTTGGAACGCTGATACATAACTAATGGAATGCTCGTAGCATCTCCATTGCCCGATAAAAGGATCTTGTTAGTATTGCTAGAAATGACCTCTCCCGCGTGTTCCGTCACAAGGGAAACTCCCGGGCTCAGACCCGCCCGGCCTTTCCGGCCATTTCCAACAACGCGCTTCTCGGACCCAGAAAGCGCAACTGCTGAGTGTTGCGTATTAAATTTGCGCAACTCATAAGATGTGAACCGAATTTGTCACAAGGGAAAATTTGGTCGGTTTGAACCGAAAATCAGCCACAAAACCAAAAAAAATCATAAATCAAGCAAAAAATGATTAGATTTCGATCGGTTTTTAGAGGAATTATGTATAATAATTTTACACGAACTAAAATAAAACGTTAATAAAGCCCAAAAAGAAAATTTCAATTGAAAAACACCCTAAATTGAAGCATAAACCATAAAATTCATTATAATTTGAACCAGAGTCAGTCAGTTCGGTTTTTGACCGCTTTTGGTTGATTGAACCGAAACCGAACCAACCAAGAGAAAAACCGACCAAAACCGACCATTTTTTGGTTCGGTTCGGTTCGGTCGGTTTTGGTCGGTTCGGTTTTTTTAAACACCCCTAAACTCCCGGGTCCAGACCCGCCCGGCCTACCCGACCATTTCCAACAATGCACTTCCCGGACCCAGAAAGCGCAACTGCCGGGCGTTGCATATTAAGTTTTAGGTGAGTCGGGTTTTAACAGGCGTGGATCAATTCTGTGGCGCAGGGTGATGAAGTATTGGGTGGAGGGCGCGAGGAGGGGGTCGGTGGAGGTGGCGGCGAACCTGCCGGGGTTCCCGGACAACGTGAGGGTGAACGAGAAGGGGCAGTTCTGGGTGGCCATAGACTGCTGCAGGACGCCGGCGCAGGAGGTGCTGACGAACAACCCGTGGATGAGGAGCGTCTACTTCCGCCTGCCGCTGAGGATGGGCGTGCTCGCCAAGATGATGGGCATGAGGATGTACACCGTCGTGTCCCTCATCGGCGAGGACGGCCACATTTTGGACGTCCTCGAGGACCGGACCGGCGCGGTCATGAAGCTCGTCAGCGAGGTCAGGGAGGTCGATGGCAAGCTCTGGATCGGCACCGTCGCTCACAACCACATTGCCACTCTCCCTTACCCTTAGAAACATTTCAACACTTGATCATTAATATGGGCATGTTCAGTTATATATTGGGATGTGTTTTGTGTTATTATTTGAATATTTTGTTACCATATTTGGTTTTGTCATGAGATTTTTATGCGTCGCTCGAATTCGATCACTGAACTGTAAGGTTGGGCACTCTGACCTTCAGGGCCGGCCCGCCCACAAGGTAAGAGAGACTTTTGCCTTCTGCCCCGACCCTAAAGGGCCCCCAAAATATCCAGTCGACCAACCCACTATAAAAAAGGCCCAATTTTTTTAAAATTATTATATACATATATATCAAGTTTTATCATCTCACTCCAATAATATCGAAGCCTAAATATTATTCAACATTGAAACTCATATATACTAACTCATTAAACTCATAGTTTAATGCATAAGTTTTATGCGTGATTCATCTTTCACGAAGAAAGACGTCGAAGCCGAAGCTATGGCGCTAAAATAAATGACTCGTTTCAAATTCTTACCTTAGGCCCCCGATTTTCTAGGGACGACCCTGTTGACCTCACAGCACGCCCCGTCTCTGTGGGAGGTAACATGCGGACGGGCGTGAGCTTACAGATATGTGGTAGGTTATTGTGATTGCTAAAAATGTAGATAACGCATTAGTAATGGCACATTAGCTTCTCCCCCGTTGCTATAGCCTGACCGTCTCAACTTCGGGCATTTACGCGTGGAACTCATAGCCGTAACAAGATTGTTTGAGACATGGATGGTCAAATTTGAAATGTGTTATAAAAAATGCTGGGCGGAGAAGATTAGTCGGAGATTAATTGGATTAAATAATTAATAGATAATTTGGGAATTAATAAAAAACTAACCGGACAATTTGAGAACTTGCAAAGTTTGGTGAACGGTATAATATTCACTCTGGGATGATGTTGTAAAAATCTTTAATTTGTCTAATTAATCTTCTATTATTTTCAATCAATATTTTGATTTGATTTATTTTCTGACCAGTTTTTGATTCGTTCTTAAAAAATACTTTCCGTCCGACTAGTACCCAGTGATATTTACAACACTGTTAATAGAACACATCTATAATAAGATTGTCAACGATAAGGAAGATCAAATTTAAATAGGCTCTACAAAAATATTAGGCAATAGTTAGGCAGAAAGGTGTTAACGGTATTTAATTTTGAATTTGTTAAAAATAAACTACAATACAAAATATTTGCCCCTATATCTGTTAAAAAAAATCATATAAAATAATCTTAAACCGTTTGAAAAATTAGAACAAGTAATTTAAAATTTAAAATTTAAAATGTTATAAAACTAAAATTAAACTGTTAAGCATTTAGTCAAAGCAATTTTGAGTTAAGTAAATGCGCGGAGCCACTTTTCGGCTGACACGCGTACCCATCTCACTTAGCCACGTGTCGTTTCCGAGTTGTATCCCAAACACATCGAACGGTCCGTATTGATTAGTCAATTAACTGAATAAAAAAAATCCGATGACTTTGTGACACGTCATCGTCTTCATCATTTGGATTCACGAACAACACATAAGCTGATAAGATCAGCAACATCGATCACTGAATCGCTCAACATTTCGTGTTCTGAACTCGTAATCATGCTCAGGTCTCTCTTACAGTCCTCCAAATCGAAGCCCAGTCCCAGCTCGCTCAAGCATTGCAGCTTCGTGTCGTCTTTCTCGATCGATTCCAGCTCGAACACTCGTATCCGCAGTTCATCGGAGTCTTCAGGTTGTTCCAGATCATTCGATCGATCATCCCATGGCGCTTCCTCGAACTCGGTAATGGGTCCGATTGGGTTTCCGATTTCTCGCCGTTTTGGGGTGAATTGGAGCTCTACAGGGTCGTTGCGTGGTTTCGGAGGGGTTTGCGGATCTGGGTATGGGAGGAATTGTGGTTATTTGAGGAATTTGGGGAGAAATGGAAGTGGGGTTTTGAGGGTTTGGGGTTTTGGGGGTGGAATCAGGAGGTTCTGTAGTGGGCAGGATCGAGATTCGATAGAGTATGATGTTGTTATTGTTGGGGCTGGACCTGCTGGGCTATCGGCGGCAATAAGGTTGAAGCAGATGTGCCGTGAGAAGGACATTGATCTATCAGTGTGTGTTGTTGAGAAAGGACCTGAAGTGGGTATGTTATGTTTTCTTGATTTATGCTGTGTGTTGAAATTTGATATGGGTTTGTATGTTTGTGTGTGTTCTGATCAATCTCGAGAATCTGCATATTTAGCTACTTGATTGGTGTTGAACAATATACATGCTTATTGGGTTGGTGATTGCCACTTGAATGTATGCAGGTGCCCACATTCTATCTGGGAATGTTTTTGAGCCCCGAGCACTGGATGAACTTATCCCGCAATGGAAACAGGAAGAGGTGCTGTGCTGTGCTGTTTATTTCTATTTTCATATGCTTATTCCAATGAAGTTAGTTGGTAAATCATGTCTGAACAATGTGAGATGGGAAAGGTTTATATATGGATCACTATAGTAGACAATGTAGCAAAGCTGTCTAGCATGCATGCTTTTATCTGTGGAAGTCAGTTTATGATGTGTTATGTTGGCTAAATGTTTGAAAATCTTGAGAGAAGTTATATTTTGAATACTTACAGTTGCATATTTACCTTTTCTAGTTTTGCATATAGAAAGATAATGGTAATTTACGTGTTAACGAGGTGTACGGGGAAAGTGCTATGTTCTTGTGAACCACTGTACAATTATGTGATGTCTTTTATCTTTTTGATTCTAGTGTCTGTTCTTTGTTACTTGTGTTGACAGGCACCAATTGCTGTCCCTGTTTCTTCTGATAAGTTTTGGTTTCTTACAAAGAACCGTGCTTTCTCACTTCCGTCACCATTTGATAACAAAGGAAATTATGTCATAAGGTTAGTCATGTAGGGCAGGCTAATGCTTGAACCTTTCAATTGGGAAATTATTTTGAAATGCTTAATCTACTGATCTACTGTCTTGTCAATATTCTTTTGAGGACATATAGTTGTGAACTGGGTAGAAAAAAAGTGGAAATCAGGCAATGAAGCTACTTGTTTAGCTTTTAATCTTATAATACACCTTTTGATTTTTTTTTTGTATTTGCTGGTGATGTGTTCCTTATGATTGTGTCCACTAGATGTGACTTTGAATTTGAATAGGAATCATCTGATGGAAGAGAGTTGTGCGATCCATTTGATTTTGAAATGTTCTGTTATTGTTCCATTGATTGAACCACCAGCCTTTTCTTATGCACACACGTCTTTAAAGTATTTTCCTTTTATTTATTTATTTGCATTCTGTGTCGTGAATTGCTTTGCTCCAACTTATGATAATGGGTTGCATTACGCAGCTTGAGTCAATTAGTCCGTTGGATGGGAGTAAAAGCTGAGGAGTTGGGGGTAGAAATATATCCAGGCTTTGCTGCCAGTGAGGTGCCCTTAATTTAATGCTTCCTTCCATTCCGAACTGAACAATTGCCAATACTTGTATATACTAATTTATGTAACTTTTCAGATATTATATGATGCAGATGACAAGGTTATTGGGATTGCAACAAATGATATGGGAGTTGCGAAAGATGGTTCAAAGAAGGATACTTTTCAGCGTGGAGTAGAATTGAGAGGTAGGTTCTCTCTTTCCCAATTAGCACATTGTGTGAATTCGTTGAGAAAAGTTGGGACCAACCTCTGTTTGTCAAGCATGCTGTCACTATATGTTGCTCATGTCATTTTTGAAGTCTTCATCGTTCTTGATTGTTGGAGTATAAAGTCACATGTCAGATAAAAATAGATTTTTTTTGATCGGCAATAAAAATAGAAAAAAGGAGCTACATATGAAGGAAAGAGCTACACTCAGCTAATGATGTGCCGTAGATAATAGACATGTGATAATGATCTTGTGGCTTCTCTACGTGGAGTTAAGTACATGATATCATTTTACAGGCCGCATGATGCTTTTTGCTGAAGGGTGTCGAGGATCATTGTCGCAGGTTTGTTAACAGAAGTTGGCATCTGAAGTTGTTTCTCTAAACTAGCATTCTATATTTTTCATCTTAGAATCTAAAAGCATATTTGTTTCTTTGGTAACAGAAAATAACGAAGAAGTACAAATTGAGAGAGAAGGGGCATGCACAACACCAGACTTATGCTTTGGGGATTAAAGAGGTATTTCTTCATCCACGATACTTTAAACTGAATGTTATTTTTCAGTAAACACATCTTGAATACATCACACTGGATGCTGGGTTTCCAATCTCAACAAAGTAGATACCTCAGCTGCTTTAAATGCGTAATGATATTTATGTTAGATAAATAGTGCTGTTTCCATGGTTAGACGGTAACTGGTGAACAATCTTTTAATAAAAATTAAGCTTCACAAGATGACCAGGTTCCTCAATAGAATGTTTGTGTCACAAAAGAAAAGGTTTATTTTTTATTGGATTTAGTTGTCTGCAAGGAGAATTTCCCTAGTCTCATCCACTTATTGCATGCTGAATGTATCTTCCAGTGTATTCTTTAATTCTAACGGGTTGTGATACTCAGGTTTGGGAAATTGATGAGAGCAAACATTCTCCTGGAACTGTGCTTCACACCTTGGGTTGGCCCTTGGACCATAACACATATGGTGGATCATTTTTGTATCACATGAACGATAGAATGGTATAGCAGTATTTGAAAATTGATTTCACTCCACTTCACTTCCTTCGATTTTTAATTTTTCTTATTTTTTTCATTTGGTAGTGTGATTTCTTTAAGACTTACTGAGATGTACTTTACCTAGTTATTAGTCTATTTTATTTCGCCACTTAATTGACTCGGTGTTTATAACATTCTTGAGTAATTATATTATTCGGCATTTTTTGGTTAGAAGTTATGACATTATCTTTTATGTATCGTCATCAGAAGGTTCCTTGGTTGAACTTCTTAGCTAATCCATCATTGTTATTTTTGGTTGAACTTACAGGTTTCTATTGGCCTCGTGGTTGCTTTAAATTATCACAACCCTTACTTGAACCCCTACGAGGAGTTTCAGGTAACTAGATCTCTAGCCTTTTCTGTCTTTTTTGTACTGCATGGTGAAAGATATTGGCCCTGCATTGGATTCGTCTACAGCATATTGACTGTTTCTTTTTCCCTATTTCCTGCATCTTGTATATGAATCGTTCACTCTATGACAACTCCTGGAAAACAGCAATGCTATTCCTCATAAATTTTTGTATATGGCGACTAATGAAACCATTCTTCATACCCATCAAATGCTCATTCCTGTATTCAGTCATTACAAGAATGTGGTGCTGTCAATACTTGCTAGTAAATCTTAGATAAATCATTTTGGATTCCAGTAAGAAATAACCAGGTTTGGCTTTGTGGAACAAGGTTTTGTAACAGTACTTAAGAGAACCAATTAGAAGAATTTAAGGAGTTGTTTCCTATGTAGGTACTCAATTGTAATTATGAATATATATACTCGGAAATCAGATCATATTAATATGTCATGACAATTACCACCATCAAGTGCTAGTGGATATTGTATTGGTGCATCTGTGTATCCTTACTAGGCTAACTTCACCGAAATCAAAACACGTTCTGGATCTCAAAACACTGACATATTTGGAATAAACCACGATGTGCATTTGTAGTATATCAAGTGTGATGAAGATGTGTCCATATTTGTTTCAGTTTTTTTTTGTCGTGCTAATGTTCCTATTTTGATTTCTGTTTATTGTGAAAGGCGCTAATCAATAAATGTGACCACAAATTTATAGTATAATTTACACTTTTAAGTTATGTCTATTCTTATTTCAATTGTTTTGATTTTTGGTTCGACACAGTTATATGAGATAATATATAAAGTAAAGACTTTTGTGTGAAAATATTATAAACTTAGATGCTAGAATTTTATAAAATTCGATTGGTTGTATAATTCTATAATTTATAAGTGGAGTAAAATTTGGTGGAATTTTGTTCCTTATTATTATATTGGTTTTGTTTTTGACAGAAACTTAAACAACATCCTGCCATTAAATCATTTCTAGAAGGTGGGACTGTCCTCCAGTATGGGGCTCGCACGTTAAATGAAGGCGGCTTTCAGGTATATAATTGTTCCCCTTCATAAAGCCGGATTCACACCTGTATATTAAGACCAAGGAATTCGTATCTTTCCACTGCCATACATTGCTTGCATCATCTGCTATTTCTAGTTAGGTTTGATATGAAATATATCATGTGCAATTAGCCAACTCTTGGTGTGATTCTTATCTCCTATGCGCCTATACTTACCATTTCAATTGATTTTAAAACAGCCCATGCCTATTGTATAGAACGTATTGCCCTTTTCTGTTGATTTCTTCACGTCATACAAATATGAATATGGTGCTAGTTAAATTTCAGTCTATTCCGTATCCAGTTTTTCCTGGAGGAGCAATAATTGGATGTTCGGCTGGTTTCTTAAACGTGCCAAAGATAAAGGGAACTCACACGGCAATGAAATCAGGTGCCACTAACACTATCTTAACGGCTTCCTTATTCTTACCTTGCTGCTATAACTCGAATATCGTTAATGATAACTTACTGAGCAAAATAGAGTAATTCTCTACAGTGAAAATAGATGACTGGTGCAGAAAGTTTCTAGAAATACTGAACATCAAAGAAATGGCTGCAGATGATACGTGTTTTCTAAATAAAAGGAAACTTTTGGTCTGTAACTTGTTAGTGGCGATGCTCCTAGTTTTTTATCGGCAATATAAGTTTTATTGATCTGTGAGAAGGGAGAGAAAGCAAATACAGAATAAAAAACAGAATCAAAGGAAATTAAAAACAAAATCTAACCCGAAGAACAGAGCCAAAACCCGAACCAAAAACTATTACAAATATAACTCCACAACCCCATTAAACAAGCAAAGTGGCAGGATCACGGGACAGAGGATTGGAGCTCCAATCATAGAGAGCCTGTTGAATTTGAGTAGGCCATTGTTAATGGGTCGATAGTGTTCCAGTTTATACTTATTGCTTAAGTTTCAAGTTTGTTTCTGACTTGAAATCATTCTTGCAGGGATGCTAGCGGCAGAAGCTACATTTAATGTTCTTCACGAGGGTTTGAATATGGAGACCTATTGGGATGCTTTAAGAAATTCGTGGATATGGGAAGAACTCTACAAAGCGAGGAACTATAGACCGGTTAGTAAAGCAATCTGTTGTATGTACATTATACAAATTCCACCTCAGCTGGTGTGTTATTATCCCATTCCAACCTGCTTAATGATACTATCAAATTGATGTTCAATTCAATTCTAGAGTAACCATAATTTGGCGTGGTACCTTTCAATTAAGTAGTATTGTTATTGAAATCCATGAAATTATGGCCAAGGTCATTTTATTTACCATATGCAATGGCACTTTGTCTAAGTAGCTGGACCGTCAAAGAGTTAATTCCGACTTTCCTCGATTAAAGAAGATCACGGAGTATTCTTTAAGGTGTTACCTTCTTATTAATGGTATTGATGGTCATTTTCTGTAGGCGTTTGAATATGGGCTTCTTCCTGGCTTGGCCATAAGTGGTTTGGAACAGTAAGCACTAAGTATTATTTCATGCTGAATAATGCTCCTTATCACTTCTCTTCGACTGCACGTATTTATTGTTTGTTTGTTCTTGGGATTGGTCTTGCAGCTACATACTGAAAGGAAGGTTACCCTTCACATTAAAGCACGGGAAACCCGATCATGAAGCAACAAATGTGAGGATTGAACTTTACGTGCATATATATATATATATATACCATACAAGCACACACACGTGGAGGGTAGAGTAGCGCACTAGGCTCCTGCCATTTTGGGGTCGGGGTGGGTATTTTATGTATGCAACAACCCTAGCCCTGCTTCGGGGATCATGAAATCACAAGTTTTTATGATTCACACGTGTAGACATCGTGAAAGTTATCATCATAAAGTCACAATACTGATTTGTACACTCTTTAATTTGCAGGCTGCCCGTGCACATTCTCCAATTCAATATCCAAAGCCAGATGGGGTTTTATCTTTTGATGTGCCAACCTCTCTACACAGGTTTGAAACTATAAACTTTTCTTTTTTGTAATACGCTTATTGCTCTACTAGGTATGCCAAACAAAACTTGTCACACAAGTAATCTGACCCGCCTGATCTAACATCAGTTTTTTTTCCACATCTGTGCAAAGATTGAACAGAAAAACTATTTTGTTGTCATGCAAATATAATGAGTTTTAGGTGGACTAGTTATTCTATTGCTTAAATATACACCCTAGGCCTGAGATGGTGTGATATATTCTGAAATAAAAACATTATAAGTGATGCTATAAAATGTTTAAACTATGAGTATATCATGCAAAAAATCCATAGTACTGTCGTACATTGTCTCAGTTTATGAAATCTAGCCTGGCCCTAACCTAGGTTAAGTCATAACCTAACTCTTCCCCAGGCCTGTTCCCAAGCAGGTGACCTGTTAGGATTCAAACATTGGATCTCTTTTTAGTTTGTTTATTTGTTCTAATAATATATTTCTTCTTACAGGAGCAACACAAATCATGAACATGACCAGCCGGCCCATCTTCACTTAAGGGACCCGAAGATTCCCGAGCTGGTGAACTTGCCAGAGTATGCTGCACCAGAGTCACGATATTGCCCAGCGCGTGTATACGAGTAATGTAGCCTCTACTATGGCCCGTCTAGACCTGTCATCTTTAAATGAATGTCTCTTACGCCTTCCTCGTCTGGCAATGTCAGGTATGTCCCAGATGAAACAAACAACCTCAAGTTGCAGATTAACGCTCAAAATTGTCTACACTGCAAGGTATACAAATCTCTATTCATACACCAAGTTCAAATTTTAGTGTCTTGACTTTCCATCCTTTACCCCTCTACCCTCTTGTGTACCTACTACTACTCAAGTTACAATAACTAAATTATGGAGGGGTATTGTTGGCAACCCATTGTTGAAACCTTTTCAACTTACCTTCTTTCTTTGTCAATTAAATAAATGTGGTTACCAAAGGTTGTGGGTGAAGTGACAGATGACTCATGTAATAAACATAGCTGTATTGTTGATTAAATTATTGCTGATAAAGAAAACTAAATGAATGTGGTAGTATGGAGTATGCTTGATGCTTTTGTTTATGTTGTAGCTTTTGCTGGTAGAGAGCAGTGAGCATTATTTTGTGGGATTTGAGTAACTTATTAACTTGGCTTTGGTCTTTTCCTTTTTCAGGCATGTGACATCAAAGATCCAAAGCAAAACATTGAGTGGACAGTCCCAGAAGGAGGTGGTGGCCCAGGCTACTCCATCATGTAGATGATTTATTTTCTTGTAATTTGATTGCTCTAAAGTCCAAACACTACAAATAAAGTAAGATATATTGTAGGTTAGGTTTAGAGGAAAGGCCTGTCAAGTTCTCATTGAAATTCTGTGAATGTTACATGAAAAACAGAAGGGATTAACCAAAGAGCAGTTACATAAATGATATTGTCAACAATAAACATTCTTGAAGCTAAATGGTATTCAAATCCCACATGACAAGCACTTCGTTATGATAGCAGGGTTTCCAGATATTTCATATTTATTTAACATCATCACACTCCTGATCTATATTTGAGTACTTTGAACAAAACCTTGTAAATCTCAAGCATTTATAATTGTGCTAAAAGCAGATATTTCCAAGTCAGATACTGAAACAGAGGCAGGGCTTGACATGAATAATCATTAATCAATCACTAAACTATACCATATTATAAATATGACCAAGAAATCACATTCCAAAATTAAAAGAAAATCTAGCTATTCCTCTAAAATGATACTAGTTGCACTGATGATCCTAAACAGCTCAAGAAATTGGAAGAGAAAATGAATGAGGCTTTCTGACTAGGTTGGTTCTATCTGACAACAAATGGTACGTACAACATTTCACTAATGCCTGATGATCTGCTGGTATGAATGAACCTTCATTCCTTGGATGCAGGAGGATTTACCTCTGATGCATTGTCTTTCTGGCTTGAAGATGCCATGATGGGTCCTCTCATCTTCACATCCCCAAATTGTTGATCCTGCTGTAGTTGTTGAAGCTGCTGCTGCTGAAATTGTTGGTGTTTCTGTGACTGAATATGGAGCTGCTGGAACTGTTGAGCAGTTAAATGAGTCTGCATGGCGCGGTTGTTTGGGTAGTACTGCTGGCCGGATCCAAAAGAAGCATAATTCATCATTGGCCCACCATTTGTAACTGATTGTCCAGTCAGAACTTTCAGGTGCTGGATTTCCTCTTTCAGTGCATCATTTAATGCTATCATGCAAGCAAGCAAACAATTTTAAGTAAGAACACGAGTTATACAGACTTAGAGTGCTATGCTAAATAAAATTTATTTGGATGCATTGTTTCCGATTTGAATGGATTGCATCAGTATCATGCTGCTTGCATATAGAGTATTCAGCATCAATTCAACTTAGAATAGCACATTCTATCCATTTGCAATTAGAGGCATGCAAGCTGTACTTGCAAGATTAAGTAACTTTCGTCCAGGAAAGGTCAAAAGCTTCAAAACATTTGATTTTGAGTTTCTTTTTGAAATTGCTACCAGTATATGCATATTGATACATAACTGTCTGTGCATAATGTACAACTGCATGTGCATTAATGCATTATGAGATGAATGATGATCATACTAGAGTAATGTCAAACATGCAAGCTAGGTTAAAACTCATAGCACTCATTAGTGCCTACCTTTGCCACATCCATTATGTGCAACTGACCTATATATTACTTTACTTGAAAATAATGGCCTATTGTTCTACAGCCTAATGCATATGTTGTTTGCATTGTATCAAATCTGTACCCAACATGGTACAACATCACACAATTTTAATTCTCTTCATGACGAGAGAAAAGGTAAAGGGGGAAAGCTAGAAGTGCTGGGTTTTAGCTTACCGTCTTGCAAGTGAACTTGCTGCTCCATTGTCTGCAAACGCAGTTTCAGCTCACTATTTTCAGCTGTCAATACATTTGTATCTCTCTGTCCAAAATAAACCACAAGAAATAAGTAACACAATGTCTTCATTGTATCAGCCACCAGAAGACTTAATCATAAATCCACTAAGAAGGGAGCGATATAATTCTAACCCGCATAGGATCATTAAATGGTCACACGTGCATACATGCATGGTAAATACTCAAGTCAATTAAACTAAACATACACATGAAATTATATACGATGGGCAAATTTACCTGCAACAGGGTCAATTGAGCTGACAATGAGGTTGCCTCTGTTTGCAGAGTTTGCACTTTCCTTTCAAGTTCAGCTATGTACCGCATCTTCCTTTCCTTGGACCTGGCAGCTGATTGCCTATTTGCCCAGATCCTATTACATGGCATCAAAAGAGAAAATATGTTCAATTCATATGTGTAGGATAAGCCTATTTCACTTCAGATATGATGAAAAGGGACTAGACGACGAGGTAAATTTCATTTTGCTTTTTAAAAAGTCAGAACGCTGTGAAACATATCAAAATATATGATTCCAATTTCTTTTTAAAAGAATCCTTTTATTTTCTGAAAATCAGAGGGAACTAAACAAAAGAGCGCGATAGGATATAGTAATACATTATTATATTTAAAAATGCCAGCAATCCGTTTTAGTTCATCCCCTTATTTAGAATCTAAGCAGAGCAAACTCGAGTTGACAATATAGCAACTACAAAATTAATTACTGATTCAAGCCTGCAAAATTTTAAAAGCAGCAAAATATACCACCACTGCCAATGATAAAAGGCGTGTATCTATCAATCAAGCAGAATTCTTAATTCTTACTAGTTACTACACGGGCATGAATATCAACGACAACAATTGAAAACTCGAGTGCAATCACATCCTTATAAGGTGCACCAGTTTTCATTTACTGCTCATAGAACAGTTACAGAACAATCGTGCTGCTCAGAGAACAAATGTATAATCAGTTTTTTGTCTACTCAGTTAAAGCATGGTATTGAGGCATTATGAAATATCGGACCAGCACAGAACATACAATGCCATGAATAATTCCTGAAGAAAAATACCTTTTTGCACGCTTTGGATCAATGAGAGCAAGCTCTGCAAGCTTAGCGGCTGACATAGCCTTCTTGGTATCAACTCCAGCAGCATCCTCAGAACCCGACATGAGCATCTCCGGCTTGATAGTGGTCGACCCGTCCATGGACTGGCTATGCTGGTGCCTGATTCTGGGCCTCTCAGCAACAACCCCCATGGTCTCCGCAGACGTACCCGCAGCTCCCGACACAGGCAGACCCTGGGCAGAGCTCCCTCCCACGCCCGAACTCTCACCCATTTGAAACGCGGAACTAGCTGAAGATGCATTCAACTTGTCCATATCAAGATACATAGAGAACAAGTCTTCCTCCGTGTCATCCGAGAACGAAGGCCCATCTGCCCCGCCCACCACGCCAAGCTCACTATCGAAGCTGATATCATCAGGAAGGGTGAGAATCTCGGAATGTGCTCGCCTGTGACCAATTTTCTTTGGCGGGTTATCGAGCATTCCACTAATATCATGACTGAACCTGCTCGCATCCGACGACATAGCACCGAATGCATTACCGGCGGCTGAGAAACCCGAAAACCGCCCCGAGGGAGGCGGCGGAAACCCGCTTCCGTGGCCTGGAGATTTGTCCTTATCCATCTATCAAATCCCCAACCCTAAACACCCTAAAGATAAATCTAACCCCCAAACGATACGATTTGACTCAAAACCAAAGCAGATTATTTGATACTGATTCGTGATCACAGTTCGATCAAGCTTCAATTTTTTTTCACCAATCTGAGAAACCACCGGAGAGCACACAAAACCCTAAAACCAAAAAAACAAACAAACATAAAAATTTAACGAAAATTCACAAGAACATCACCGGAACTCTACAAATCCAACAATCAGACAATATCAGATACAACCCAGAGACAAATGGAGGGAGATAGATGCATAACATACCGCGACAATCAAGAGGTTGAAGAAAAGCTACCCCAGAAACGTTGAACCCGAAATTTCCCGAGAAAATGCAGGGATTTTGATTTTTCCGGGGAAAAAGAGGTCGATTCCGGGAATGTGAAGGTGAAGAGAAGAGGAAGAGAATGGAACAGGGTTTTCACATAAAGGAATCGAATGATCAGAAATCACAAGGATTGATTCACGCGCAGAGATCTGAGTGAGGTAGACGAAGAAGATGAGAAGCTTCTGAGACAAGATATAGTGGGGACGCATAGCTCACCATGGACTTCACATATCTGACCGTTGGTTAAGTCGGCCCCACTTAAATGTAGCGGTTCAGATGCGTTCAGCTTCTATCGTCCACAGTCCACATTCAGGGATGACAATATTCCCCAGCCAACGGTTCCCAGAATCCGAACAAAAATGAAGCGGAAAATCCCCAAACTCGGATGGGAACGAAGCAAGGATGGGGTGAAGACTGTAAGGTATCCCTGCCACGCGTTGCCCCGATATATTAAAATTACACTTTTTAAAAATTAAATTTTATATTTTTAAATGTATATTTGATGTAAAATGATATCTATAATACATATATAATGAAATATAAAAAAATTAAATGCATATTTTTATTAAATTAATAGTTTTCAATACAAATATATTAAAAATAAATATTTAAAAACATTTTTTGGGATGGAAACAGAAAACGAAGAATTTTCAAATTCGACGGAAAATCTTCGTTCGCGTTAGAAACGATGAATTCTCGCCCCTTTTCTAATGGAAATTGCCAAATTCGCAACGAACCCACTCCGTTGCCATCCCTATTCACATTTCAGTGGTAAATGACAGTTCTCATTTAGTTATTACTATAGAGATAATTACTTTTCATCCTATAAAAAAGTTTAAACGTTTCTGACTTCATTGTATCAAACTTAAAATTCTTTTTTAATAGAAGTAGTTTTCAAAAGTTTTAAAATATTCTCACTTTATAATTTTTAAATGATATCATAGTTCGATAAATATGAATGACTATTTTTCCTTCAATTAGATAACAATTTTAGTTTATTAGTCTTTTTCTTCAAATAAATGAATTAAAAATTAAACTTTTTTGAAAAAACATCTGGTAAAATGACAAATTTGCCCTTATCTTCAACCTCGTTCCGAACCCTCTCTCCGACTTTCATCCGATCTTCAACCAGAACAATTGTCAAATTCGCATCTCCCTCACACTTTAAGCCATCTTTATAGTAAAAGAGTTAATTGAGTCGTTCCAGGTCCACATTACTCTCTTTCACTCTCACCATAGCCAGAGCTTAGGACCACGTCGACCTCTTTATTATACCAAACCTTGAGATGGAGAAGATGGGAAAAAACATGCTCCAAGAGCTCGGGAAGCAGGTCGGGTCGAGCCAGAAACGACTCGTCACAAATCGTTCTTCGGTATAGTAAATTACGTGTTTTGCATAAAACAACGGTTAACTGATTTTTTTCTTGCATAAAATCATGATCAACTTTATTTCTGAGCACCGACAATATAATCGATAGATGTTCGTTAGTTATATTTTATATTTATTATAAAATGGCTAAATTGCCCCTCACAGTTCTTTAAATTTTCAAAATATATCATCGGTTTCTTTTCTCTTTTTCTTCAATCATGACTCTCGTCTCTTCGAGTTTTTGACAAAGTGACTGGAATTTTTCAACCTAATCGAAATTTTAAGTTTGAAAAAATGACTGCAATTTTATTTCATGCAATGCTTATAATTTATAGTTACAAGCATACATTCGAAATCGAAAATTTATACAACCCATTCGAAATTTTAAGTTTGCAAACGTTAAAAATAGAAACAAAGGGTTAACATTAAAAATAACATTTTGTTCGATTCTTTCTAATTTAACCGTGATTCTAATCCGTAAGAACCAGATTTGAAACACAATTAAACGAATCTCTTAAAATTATTTCTAGAACCAACTATTATTCACGATTCTTGATTTTCTTCAGAAATAGGCAGCTCATCTGTTTGCGATTTGGGTCAATTTCAGGCCCAAAATGAACGCCCCTAACAACTAAAGGTAATGATCTTATCTTCAACTAAGCTCCCCACTTGGGGTCGATTTCAAGCCCAAAACGCACACCCCCAGCGACAATGTCCTCGTCTTGATCATAGGCAATCATCTTATCTTCAGCCAGGCTCACCCACTTGGGGTCAATTTTAGGCCCAAAATGAACACCCCTAGCAACAATGTCCTCGTCTTGTTCAAAGACAATCATCTTATCTTCATCCAGGCTCTCCCATTTCGGGTTAATTTCAGGCCCAAAACGAACACCCCTAACAACAACGTCCTCGCCCTGATTAAAAGCAATAATCTTATCTTCAGCCAGGCTCACCCACTTGGGGTCGATTTCAGGCCCAAAACGAACACCCCTGTTAACAACGTTCTCGTCCTGATCAAAAGCAATAATCTTATCTTCATCCAAGCTCACCCACTTGGGGTCGATTTCAGGCCCAAAACGAACACCCCTAGCAACAACGTCCCCGTCCTGATCAAAGGCAACCATCTTATCTTCAGCCAAGCTCTCCCAGTTGGGGTCGATTTCAGGCCCAAAACAAACACCCCTAGCAACAATGTCATCGTCTTGTTCAAAGGCAACCATCTTATCTTCATCCAGGCTCTCCCATTTTTGGTCGATTTCAGGCCCAAAACGAACACCCCTGGCAAAAACGTCCCCGTCCTGTTCAAAGGCAACCATCTTATCTTCATCCAGACTCACCCACCTGGGATCGTTTTCAGGCCCAAAACGAACACCCCTGGCAACAACGTCCCCGTCCCGTTCAAACGCAACCATCTTATCCTCAGCCAGGCTCACCCACACCTCCACCCCGTCCCCGCTTCTCGTGTCGGAGAACACGACGAGCCCGTCGACCGGCACGTGGACCATGCTGATCCAGCACAGCCTACCCCACCCGAAATCCGCCTCGTAGTGGCCCATTTTGCACCAGCTCGAGAAATCATACACGTCCATATCATCCTCCCCGCGTGCTCGCGCCTCCACCATATCGCACCACGCGTCTCTCGCCATCAAGAACACGCCGTCCCCGTCGACCGAGGGCTCCCCCGACTCCGCGGCCGCCCCCCGAATCGCGTCCCTCACGAGACCCGCCAGCTCCCGAAAACCGACGCCCTCGGCCTCGTCGCTCGGCGTGAACCGGGCGAGAGCGAGCCTCCAGAGGTTGCCGAAGCAACGGTCCGCGACGGGAAGGCTCGTCTTGCCCCTCATGCCCAAGGCGTGGCTCACCAGAGAAGCTCTCGGCTTATTATCTTCGCGCCGGGCTTGTGAAGCCCTCAAGAGAGCTCTCCACACGAGAGCCGTCACCAACTGTACGCGAGAGGCCGCGCCGTGATCGGCTACGACCCTCAGTCTCGATATTGCTTCCCCGTCGAACACAAACCTCGTCGTGACAAGATTGACGTGTGAGCCCGACGAAGGCGGTTCGCCGGCTGGTTTGTACTTGGATCCTGCGAATATGTCCCTCGATGGGAAGATCGGCGACAGGTCGAAGCTCGGGCGAGCTATTTGATCAATCTTCCCCAACCTGTAATTACAGGCTTACAGTTAAGGTGAGTTAAGTGAAAATAACTCATTCTTAAGAGAATGTATGTACCTGACACTTTCCCTACTTATAGTATTAAGAGAAACATTCGACTGAAGTGATCAGATCTGATTCTTACAAATTAAAACTTCGTTAAATTAGATAGAACTGAATAAAAAATTATTTAAAATCACCACCTTAGGTTTTTTTTACTGTTATGAGATCTTAAGTTTGAATCTTACCTGCATGCGGTGGCCCACGCATTAATAAACAAGCTGATGCTGTAACCGTCCGCCACAAGGTGCGAGATCTGGACTCCGATGGCGATCCCGCCGCACTCGAACACGTTGACCTGAACCGACATCAGCGGAGCTGTGGCCGAGTGACGCTCGTGATAAGAGGGAACGAGTTTCGCCAGCAGCTTCCCGTCCGGCTGCTCCAGCCGGAGGAGCTCCTCCATCTCCGCCTTCACTCTCGCCTCAAAAAATCCGATCCCCTCGTCGTTACAATCAACGGACAGATCTTCTTCCACATATCTAAAGCGATGTAAAGTTTTGTAACTCTTTATTAACGAGTGAGAGATAAATAGGTGATCATATATATATGCAAAATTTTTTTTATAATTTTTCCCTCACTCTTTTCACTGTATTTGTGCAAAAAACTCTTACTTACTGATATGTTTATTTTTACAAAAACTTTCTCTCACCCATGTTCATTTTTACACCGCCGTTTATGCAGATCCGTGAAAATCAATAGAATTGTTAATTAAACGTCCAATACTATTTAAGTGACACTTACGTCATTTTCAAGGATTTGTAAATTTGAACATGAGTGAGAGTTTTTTTTTTTTACAAAAATATAGTGAAGAGAAAATGTGAAAAAAATAATTATAAGGCAACTTTTTCTAATTTTCCCTAATGTGTATATTAAGGTGGAGAAATAAAAGGAGATCGACAATCAAATTATATATAAAGACTCGAACAAATATGAAATATTATTCTTATCAGCACCTGCCCGCCAGCGGGTAAAACACCGTCAGGGTCTCCGCCAGAGACTCCTCCATGCGCGCCACCCTCTCCTCGACCAGGACGTCGTCGCCGCTGGTCTCTCGATCATTCTCGTAGTAAAATACGCAGCACACGTACACCGGAGGAGCGAGCTGGTCAATGCACGACAGCCTGACTTTTCGGGGGTGGTCGATGATTCGGGTTGGCGATGGAGTGAGCAGTTTTTCGGACACGATCTCAACCTCCATATTGATATTATTCAACATGACGACGACGATAACGATGAAGATAATGATTCTTTTGCTTGTATGTTTCTGTTTCGAGTGTTTTTTCTAGTTCTGTTATATTCGGTCACGATAAGGACGATATATATAGTGATTTGATTTCATCCAACGTACGATGATCTCGTAATGTCGTTGACCATCGGATAAATGTACGCGAAAGCCACAAACCCTAACTGTCATTCTATCAAATCAAGCCCATGCAACTGCACAAGAACATCGGATGTAATTTTTCTTAATTAATTAGGGTTTTGGAAAATGTGCACCTGAGTTTTTAATTATTAAAGTACGTAGTAATGTATTCTAAAGTACGATGTAGTGTTTATAACGTGGTAATTTTATGTATAGTCAAATTGAGTAGTTATAGGATATATATTTTAGGGCTTAATGACAGGCCTCGTGCTCTTATTTTAGTGGTTAGTTTTGTTGATTGTACTATAATATATTCGAAGCAACGTGGTAAAGTATAAATGTGTTGGGTGATGGGTAATAGATTAGTCATTCCACTTCCCGTTTTCTATGTGTCATTATTTCTCATTTCGGATCGCTAGATGTCGGGGTTAGTATATGAAAGTAATTCGATAATTAACGCAACATACATTTATTTATGTGATAATAAGAATCGAACCAGACAAACAGATTAAATAAATACATATTTCAAATCTAGCGCTAAATCGTGTATAACTTATTATTTTATGTCACCTAAATCTAGGATCCATTTGAGAGGAATTACCTACATGGTTAACACTTTAACACCAAAACTTAAAAGTGACACAATTTGTTATTGCGGAGTCTCAAATCTATTGCACTGTTACTAACACAATTATTTTTCATATAAAAAAACTAAAAACCCCTTAACTGTTAAAATATTACAAAAGCATCTTATAATGATTAATAAATATTATTATTAGTAAATAATATAAATAAATTATCAATTCTGTTTAAGGGTTGATAAAGCAAACTTGAGGGACAACACTAGAACCCATTTGGTCCTTAGAAACTTTCACAAAAAGGCTTGAAGGGGAGGAGCCAAAATTTGAAGTGTTTTAGTAAGGGGTAATTACAGATCAGTACACCCGTCGAAACTTCATTTCAAGATTAGTTCCCCAAGTTTTAAAATTTTTTTCTCAGTCCCTCAAGTTTAAAACGTTAGCACTTTAATCCAAATTCAGTTAAATCTAACAGCTCTATTTTTGTAATGCCTAAAATGCCTTCTATATAATTTTAAAATATACAATTATTTGAGTTTTTGAAATGACCATTGTAACCTTAAATATTTGGCAAATGGAAATAATGGTTCAAGGGTATATATGACTTTTCACATAAACACATTAAAAATTAAAAAAACTGATGAATTGACCATAGAGCCCTCATCTTCAACCTCTCTCTCTCTCTCTCTCTCTCTCTCTCTCTCTCTCTCTCTCTCTCTCTCTCTCTCTCTCTCTCTCTCTCTCTCTCTCTCTCTCTCTGGTTCGCCGAACCACCACACAAGCTCTCTGCATCCTACAGGCCAGACCGGGACTAGAGGGGCCGGAAGAAGGCGAGCCGACGAGGGTCTGCTTGGTGGGGGTTTAGGGTCCGAGCGGTACAAATCTAGATAAGGACCGTTCGTGGATGGCGTTAGTTGGTTGGAGGGACGATTGAGAGCTCGAAGTACCTTGAACGCTATAGTGCTCTTAATGGTGGTCTGCGCCCAGCAATCTGGCGAGATCCCATTACCGATACGCGTCTGCAACTTATGTCCACTTAAGCTTTTGCCCGTTCTGGAAATCGGCGACGAACTCGTCTTCTTCGGCGTCGTCTACACATAATCTGACTCAAAACGGTCAGAGCCAGAGCAACGGTCGACCATTGGAGCTGCGGTCACCTTCGAAAACTGTGTTTTCCATGTTGAGGTCGCATCTACCTCCTCGCCAGAGGCTCCGGCTTGATCCGGCGAACAACTTGAGGACCACAATTTCCTACCCGAAACTTAATTTTTTCCTAAAGGTCGTCAGTAATTTTGAGAGGCGACTAGAGAGGAAGAACAGATCTACAAATTTTAGAGCTCATATTGGTTGAAATCGGGATACACAGTATCTCATTCTTTGTCTAATTATTCTTGTTAAATTTTCTTTTGTATTTGTTTCAACAATTATTGATTAATAATGTTGATTTTCTCTTAATTTATGTGTAGATCTGTATTGGTAAGGATGTGTTTATGAAAAACTGAGATCATAATCTGTGTTTGGTTGCCTGAAAAAAATTGAGAAAATGGTAGAAACTGAGAAAGGGGTAACAAGGTCATTTCACTTGCATTTTATTTTGTTTTTTCTTATTTTTTATTCAAAAATACTAATATACCCTTACCACAATATTAATTTTTTTATTTAATTGAGGATAATGTAGTCATTTCATAATTCTTATATTTTAATTTTAAATTTTTTTATTTGTTTATTTGAAAAATCAAATTTACCCTCAATTAATTAGTTTAACTTGGTATTCAATGAAGGGTAAAATAGTCATTTCAAAAGTATCCCAATAATTATATAAAGTTTGAAACTATACCTCGAGGGCATTTTGGTCATTACAAAAGTATTGCTATTAGATTTAACTGAATTTGGACTAAAGTGTTAACGTTTTAAACTTGGGGGACTGAGAAATAAAATTTCAAACTTGGAGGACTGATCCTGAAATGAGGTTTCGACGGGTGTACTGATATGTAATTACCCCTTTTAGTAATGTTTAGTCCTTTTTATATCCATTTATTTTTATTGGAGCATGAGAGTACTCTTATTCGAAATTAAATGGTTCTCTTACAATTATAATTATAATTAAATTATTATTTACGATTCTCGACTTTTTATATATGAATCAGCGCGGGGCTAAAATAATTAAACACCCTAGCAACATTATCCTTATCTTGTTCAAAGGCAAATAATTGTATCTTCTGCGAAGCTCATCCATACTGCCTCGTTGCGCCAGTTCGAGAAATAAACATTTATCGTTAATTTGTTGTAATCAAGGAGGCATTATTGCTCGGTTTGAATTGGTTTTGGTTATAATTTTAAAATAAACATTCAAGTGTGGTTCAAATATAGTTCTAACAAATTAAACCAGAAAAATCCAAACGAAGATTATTTAAAAGGTAAAGCTCGTTTTTTGTTACTATTTTTAAAATTTACAATCTTATTGCTTTCATTGGGTTTTATAATTTGTAATTTCAAATATATGTTTGTAATTATAATTTATAATTTAATACCACGTAGAATAAAATGTGTTACAAGTCTGGAAATAACTTTTATAGGCCTGATCGGCTCATAAATCTCCCCCAAATTGAATACCAAAAATCAACCGGTTCAGTCCAGTTAGAGCTCAAGAACCACCCACGGTAGGGTGTTCACAAAAAAATGAACCAACCAAACTGACTCCAGGGAACTCAATCCGACTTGTTTCGTTTCAATTAAAATTAAAATCGAATAATAATTGGTTCGGTTTCAATTTCTAAAAGTTGAACTAATAAGAAACTGAACCAAAAATCAAATAATTGTGACACTTAAAGTATTTTAGATCATTTTCTTCATTAATTAGGTTTAAAAATTTGGATCAACAAAAATTTAGTAAAAATAGGCTTAAAAGTGGAAAATAGATAAAAATTTAATAAATTTTTTATGTCATGCACAGTTAAGCAAAACTAGGGATAACTTGTTTGCCTAATGACATAAATTTAATAAAAATTTAGAAGTAAAATTATTGTTTTATTTAATTTCAAGAGTACAACTTAACTCATGGACTAGTTTCGGGTGGCATGTACTCTCTCGTTTTGGCGAGTTAGGGTTTCTTCAATATTGATGAAGTCTCGCGGCAAAAATCATATGCGAGTGAGCGTTCTGGTGCGGCGGTGACATCCGGCCAGCAGGGGCAAGGTCTCGCGATGCCAGTATGCGAGGGATGAAGGAGTCCGGCGGTGATTCCGGGTGCCGCGACGACACTTGTTGGAGGTCGGGTATGGAGGAGGAAGGTCGAGGGGAGGCTGAGGTTGTGAGGCCTTTCCAGGAGGGTCGATGGTAGGTTGGGGTTGCGAAGGCGGTGGATGACGGGCGACGGGCGGCTTGGCACGATTTTCAGGACGGAGGATCAGGGAAAGCGAGGGAAGGCGGTGGAGGGTGACGGGCGATCTCATGGAGAGGAGTAGGGCAGAGACGAGATGGAGGGGAGCAGCGAGGGAGGGAGGGATGGAGGAAGGAGGGAGGCTAATGGAAAGTTGGGGTCGTGGAAGAAGGTCGGCCAGAAGAGGGGTTGAGACTCGAGCCGGGACAGGCTGAGACCCAGGAACCGAAAATCGGCGATTTTGGTTGGTTGGTAGGCCGGTACTGGAAGGGAACCGGAATTATCTGGCGTCGGTGGGCAGACTCATGCAGGCATACCGAATTAGGGGGTCTCGGCTTGCTCAAGATTCAATATGTCACCATGGGTGTCCTATTAGGATCAGTATTGGAAGGAAACCGGAGATCACTGGTGTCGAAGGGTTGACCCAGTTAAACCCAATGAGTTAGGAGGATTTGAATTTCGCGATACCCATATTGATCGCATGATTGATTGATGAAGCTGGCTTAAGGAGGTCTGCAATAAGATCATAGAGTTTCTCCATACGTATGAGTTGGAGGCCATGACTCTGCATGATGCTAACTGGTTCGAGTCGATTGGTCTCCGGAGTTATCATGGTTGTATGTGTAAAGCATTCTGCAACAAGATCACAGGATTTCTCCATCCGTTTGAGTTGGAGGTCGTGGCTCTACATGATGCTAAACGGGTCGCGCTGAACAACTTTGAAGAAATCATTAGCGGACGGTGTTGCGTACTATCCACTATTGCTCGTAATCAAATGGCTCACGAATTGATCATGTTTGTTTTAACTAACAGTAGCTGTGATTATATTCAAGGGTATATTTCACCATCTTTAGCTTCAACTATCCGACTTGATGCCGGGTTAATTACTATTTAATTAATAAAATTTGTTTTTACCATAGAAAAAACGACACTAGGGAAAAAAAGTCATGGTATAAAAGGCTTGAGTAATAAATTGAGAACTGACTAATTATGTACAGTAAATTATTCTTTTCCCTAATTAAAAATTTGATGAGATAAGATATATGCTGACCATCCGATACATTGTGTAATCATTAATTAATTATCTATTTGTCTATTTTTGTTTAACACCACTAAGAAAGTAAATTTGTATTTACCATTTTGTGATTTTATTTTTTAAACTTCCATGTTTTCATCTTCACGAATTTGTAATTTAATGAGAACTTTTGATTAATATCCTTCTATGGATAGTATAAGAATTCTTAAGTTTGTATCTGATGAATAAGAGTTTTCACAGGAACGCATTCCTTTATTTTCCATCACTAACTTGTACAAACTTATAAACCACACTGAGAACATCCCTATCATAAGCGAAATCAAAGGCAATTCACTTGCCCTAATAACATAAACTTATAAATTTATTAAAAATTTTCAAAAGAATGTATCTCTTTATTTTCCATCGCCCACTTGCGCAAATTCATTTATTTAGCGAACGCAACAATGTCCTCGTCTTGTTCAAACGCAATCATCTTATCTTTAGCCAAGCTCACCCATGCCTCGATCCCGCCCCCCTCTCTGGTGTCGTGAAGCACGACGATCCCGTCGACGGGGATATGAATGCTGCTCACCCAGCACGGCTTTCCCCAACCAAAGTCTGCTTCGTAGTAGCACATGTTACACCAGCTCGTGAAGTCATACACATCCACAATACCACCTCTACGGTCCGTTTTCGTCCCTTCCACTTCAGCCCAAGCATCCCTCGAAATCAAGTACACGTCATCAGCATTGAGCGACGCTCTGGCCAGCTCAGCGGCCGCGTCACTAATCGCATCCCTCATCAGAACCGCCAGTTCCTTACATTTCAAATAACAAACTCAACTAAAAACTTAAACTGGTAACTTTAGAAAAAAGAAATTATAATTTTATACTCAAACACTGAAATTCAAACCTTAATTTCATCGGCCGGTGTGAATTTAGCCAGGACGAGCCTATAGAGGTTCCCGCAGAAATGGTCGGGGACGGGGAGGCTCGTCTTGCCCCTCATGTTGAAGGCGTGGCTCGCCAGGGAAGCCCTCGGCTTCCCGTCTTCTTCATGCCCGGCTCGAGAAGCCCTCGTCAGAGCTCTCCATACAAGACCCGTCACCAATTGTACACGAGAAGTCGCGTCGCTGACTCTGAGTCTCAGTCTCGATATTGCTTCCGCATCGAAAACAAACCTAGTTGTGACATGATTGACGTGCGAGCCATACGAATGTGATTGTTCAGATGGTTTGTACTTGGATCCTGCAAATATGTCTCTCGAAGGAAAGATCGATGACAGGTCAAAGCTCGGACGAGCTATTTGATCGATCTTCCCTAACCTGTAAATAACACAAATATATAAACGTACCAAACTTTTGTTACATTCATGTACCTTAGAGAACCATCACTTACCACTGTAAATTATTTTAATTTTAGATGTTTTTAATTTTTACCGATCCAACCTGAAAAAACCAAACTAGATATAACTCGATAAACTGTCACATGCTAAAATAGAGTTAGGCGCACTATTAAGTGCAGTGTTATGGATATCGGATCGCGGAGATATATCGATCCCTTGACCAAAAGGGAGATCAAACAAACTCGGAGAGATCGCGGGAAGATTCGTCAAATCGCGTTTTATAATAAATAAATAATTAAATATATATAAACTCATATTTATTATTTATTAAAGAAAAAACGAATGATATTTAATTATTTTTAAATGTGTTGGATCGAAGCCATAACCTAAATGAATAATATTTTGTTTATAATTTATATGGAAAATGAATGATATTTATTGTTTATAATTTATAATTTATAACCTAAATATCAAACCGGATTAAGTGTGTCGGAACGAAGCCGATCGAATTAGACCAAGATTAATTAAATTAGATCAGAATTAATTGATTTAAACCAAATTAAACCGAAATTAATTGATTTAAATTGAATTAAACCGAAATTAATTGATTTGAACCGGATTAAACCATAATTAATTTGAAATTATCCGCGTTGACCGGTATTTGGGGCGAGTTTTGCGATATCGTCGTGGATATGTGGAAATTTCAGCGATTTCGCCGAGATTTCCCGCGATCCATAACACTGGTTAGATGTAACAAAACGTCATTTTCACTTGCAGTAAAAGTGCAAATAAGGTCTTAAGTTCGAATCCCGATCCCTCACCTGCACGCGGTGGCCCATGAATTGATAAAAAGGCTGATGGTATACCCATCGGCCACAAGGTGGGAGATCTGGACTCCAACGGCGATCCCGCCGCACCCGAACACGTTGACCTGGACTGACAGCAGCGGGGCCGCGGCCGAGTGACGCTGGTAAGGCGGAATAAGTTTCGTCAGCAGCGTCGCGTCGGGTTTCTTCACGATCTCCTCCATCTCGGCCTCCACCCTCGCCTCGAGGAACCAAATCCCCTTGTCGTTGCAATCAACGGACGGATCCTGCTCCACGTATCGGCCCGCCAGCGGGTAGAACGCGGCGAGGGTCTCCGACAGAGACTCCTCCAGCCTCTCCCGCCGGAGGGTTCGGGTTCGGGTTTCGTGATCGCTCTCGTAGTAAAATATGGTGCACACGTATATCGGGGGCGCGAGCTGGTCGATGCAGGATAGCTTGAGTTTTCGGGGGTGATCGGTGTTTGGGGTCGGAGTGAGCAATTTCTTGGACACGATCTCGACATCCATATTGTTGGTATTCGACAAGATTCTTGATCTGCTTCTATGATATGATATGATATATATATATGGAGAGAGAGATCGATGGATGGAGTCAAGTGATGGCTTTGAACATCGGATTGTGGGGCTTGTGGGTGGATCAGTGTCGACACCGACAGTTCACAACGACCCTTCTTGTCCCGGTGCACAATTAATATGTCGCACAAGGTGTGTCGGGCCGATGCAGCTACTCTAGGTGCTATTCTAACTGATAGGGAAGTTCGGGTATTACCTAGGAGGAGCACTCAAGAAAAACTCATATATATTTTAGCATGTCCTTAACTTGAAATACTAGCCTATTGAGTCTAGGGCTGGTCATGGTTCTGGAACCAGACCGAACCGGCTAGAACTGAACCGGAACGAATCAATCGTTTCTTCATTTTAAAGATCCAAATCCGGATCCAATAAGTGGGTATCGGTCCGGTTCTGGACATGGTTCTGCGGTATGATTCCCGATTCTACGCAATTAGACCCAATTGATTGATTTATTGTTAGATTAAGTGTCTGGTTCTGTTGTATAGTTTTGCCCAATTAGACCCAATTAATGTGATATTCACGTCTTGTTCAATTTATGGTGAAAATTATACATGATTAAAATATTTTTTAGGAAAAAACATAGAATTGAAATACAAAGAATACTAATTAAAACTCCCAAAACCGGTTTGGTTCTGAACTGATTAATTAGCAGTTCTGTGCTCTCATAATCAGAACTGAACCGAATTGATTCGATTCTCAATTTTCAGACCCAAATCCGATCCGATACCCAAGTTTCTTGGTTTTTTGGTTCGGTTTCGGTTTGGATCCCGGTTCGCTTTCGGTCTTGGGTAAAAAGTGTCCACCCCTAATTGAGTTTAGGGTCTGGTGTGTTTATAAACTTTCCTTATTATGCCTTGTGGTTTCTTTGAACTCACATGTGGGCATAACAAACCGGACGGCTCTGGCCGATTATTGATTTTCAAGGTCATAAACCGCGGTTAACCGATTAAATCAAATGGATTCAACTCTCAATACGTGTCGTACCCTCGTTACCGTATCGAAACCTCCCTCGTAAGGAAATGAAAAATGAAGAGGTGCCAGCAAGAATCGACCTAGCGGCTTCAGAGGTGAGAGTCAAGTACTCAATCACTGTGATGTCATGAGTTAGGTTCAAGAGAGATATTCATATATTGTCTAATTTACGGTGAAAGTTATACACATTAAACTTTTTTTAGGTAAAAACATAAAATATAAATGCAAAAAATATTAATTAAAACTCTCAAAACCGGTTTGGTTATGAATCGGTTAATTAGTAGTTCTATACTTTCAGAACCGAAACTGAATCGAATTAATTCGGTTCTCAAATTTCAGACTCAAATCCGATCTAATACTCATAATTCTCGATTCTTCAGTTCGGTTTTAGTTTGAATCTCGGTCCAATCTCGGTTTTCGGTGAAATGTGCCCACCCCTGTCAATCTGAGCATTTAGGGGGCACTTGGTGTTCATCTAATTAAACAACAGTATTAATTAATGAAACATTCTGTACATTTCTTCCTCAACTTCTTGAAAGGTCCACATCCGACAATATGTACAATTAATGCATTGCTACGTACGTGTGTGTAAAATACATAAACCGCCTAAAATATTTATTACTTTTATTCTTAACCCAAACGGTCCAGTTACTATTATGGGTAAAATTTGTAATTAATTGGAATAAAGAGTTTCAAAAGTGTGTAAAAATTAATAGCTTCACCTAGGGTCAAACCTTATGTTACAAGCCATTACACCACTAAAATCATTGATAAACTTATCAAATTGTATTTTATGGGATGTAATTTACTGATAATATTTCTATGATTGCAATGAGAAGCATTTTTGTCTCTTTTTTAAATCCTTAACAAACTTTTTGTGACAATTTATACTAAAATGATTATAATACTCCTGATTTAAGAAATCAAAATAAAACTACGATTTATCAAGCCATATTTGAAATGGTTCAAATTTAATTTTATATTTTCGGGCATAATTGCATTTGCATCTTAAGTACAAATCAAATTGAACCAGAGATAAAAAAGTTGAACTAATTCAATTTATAGTTTTTTACACCAAGAGTAGTTTAAGTATTTTAGACATTTTAGAGGTAGGTTGTCACAAAAAAATTGTTAGGGTACTAAAAAAGAGAGAAAAATAGTTAGGGTATGAAAGTGTCATTTCGCTATAGTTATGTGTATCAAAGTGTCATTATCCCTATTTTAATTATATAGTCACGTGCAATAATCTTCAATTCACTCCCCGACAGAGCATCACGAGGGGTCGGGTCGGGTTGGGTTGGCCTCGGGCCTGTAATGGTTAGATAGGAATAAAATTTGAAGTAAAGATGACGGGTTTAATCCGGTCCGTACATAAATTGAATTACATGATTAATCAAACCTAATGGAATGAGTTGGGCTTCACATTTTAATCTGCCAAATTACATATTAACAATCATTAAGCATTTTGTTCATATTCATCAATAAGGTACATTAAATTGTCACTTAAACGAGAAAATACTTTAAGATTGATGAATTTTTTTTGATAAAAAGAGACAATCTCATTAAAGTGTCTAACAATACAAGTCGAGTTACAATGCCTGGTATATCAACACTACTTAATTCGAATTCAGAGCTCTCTAGAACATTAGTAACTAGTAAGTGAGCCACTTTATTACATGATGATTCGCCAATAATCTAATAACATATTATTTTCCATCACCCACCTTTGTAAGCATTCATTTATTTAGCCGTAAATATGCCAAAAGTCACTGTCAACTATATTTATATTTATCGTAGAAAATAACTGGAACTTCCATTTTTGCAAAAGAATACGTGAATTTATCATTTTTATTCTTTAAATTATGAATATTAGTCCAAAAATACTCTCTAAATAAAAAATTAAATAAATAAAATATTTTTTAATTCGAGTTCATCGTTTTTTTTCATCTTTTACACATTATTGATGTTGTGAACTTTACTTTGTTCAACTACGAAAAGATTTTTTTCGCACACCATAAGAATTAAAGAGAAAAACTGAAGAGCTTGAATTTAAAATTTTTTTTTTTTTTTTAACTTTCGTGAAGAAATAATTTTAAACCATTTTCGTCATTTTTTAACAAATAATCACACTGAAGCGGAGGGACTATTTGAATAGTCCACAATCACCTTTTGCAATAAGTTCTTTATATAGTGAAGTCAACAATGTCCTCGTCTTGTTCAAAGGCAATCATCTTCTCTTCAACCAAGTTCACCCATACCTCGATCCCGTCCCCATTTCTAGCGTCGAGGAGTATGGCAAAATCGTCGACAGGTTGATGAACGCTGCTCACCCAGCACGGTCTTCCCCAACCAAAGTCTGCTTCGTAGTAGCGCATGTTACACCAGCTCGTGAAGTGATACACATCCGTAGTAGTACCATATTTGCGATCCACTTTTGCCTCCTTCCATTCGGACAAAACATTTCTTGAGATCAAGAACACGTCATCAGCATTAAGCGAAGGTTTCGCCAGCTCCTTACCCGCGTTTCTAATTGCATCCCTTATCAGAACCGCCAGCTCCTGCATATTAGAGGACAAACTCAACTAAAAACTCAACTTGATATGAGTAAATAACAAATTATAATTTTATACTCTAACACTGCAGTTCTACCTCGATTTCATTAGTTGATGTGAATTCAGTGAGGACCAGCCTCCAGAGGTTTCCACAAGAATGGTCCGGGATGGGGAGGTTCGTCTTCCCCCTCATGTTGAAGGCGTGGCTCACCATAGAAGCTCTCGGCTTCCCGTCTTTTTCATGTTCGGCTCGCGAAGCCCTCATCAGGGCTTTCCACACAATACTCGTCACCAATTGTACACGAGAAGCTTCTTTGACTCTAAGTTTGAGCCTCGATATCGCCTTCATATCGAACACAAACCTTGTTGTGACAATATTGACGCGTGGGACCTCTGGTTTGTACTGGGATCCTGCAAATATGTCTCTGGAAGGAAAGATTGATGCCAAATCGAAGCTCGGATATGATATTTGATCAATCTTTCCGAACCTGCAAATAACACTAGTTAGGTCAAGCAATAAAATGTTCACTTCTAATAGAACCTCGGGAGGATAAATAGAATTAATCAGAAATTAATCATATTTGCATTTTACTATTTTTGTTTCTGAATATTTACATAAACACCCACCTTATCTACCGTCCCTTAAACCTTCTCTGCTCATATCTAACTCCTTATTAACAGTGCCGACATCGAATCCTAACCTCAAACCAAGAAAGAGTCATTAATTATTAGACCGCTATGTCCAGAACAAGTTCAAGTATTTCTTATGTTTAACTGTTGTTAAGTAAATTAATATACACCTACATATAATTAAAATATGAATTTTACTATACAAAAACAATATAAATAAACATTTAAGACATAAAAGTAAATATTTTAATGTTTGTTACATTCCTATCCTTCAAGAAAATCACAAACTGAGTATAAATTATTATATCTTTTAGTACTTTTATTCTTCAACTTTATTTTCTTATACAAAATATTTGCTTAAACTCATCTAAAAATTACCGATCCCACCCGGGAAAAAAACCAAATCAGACATAACCTAGCCGGTTCAATTATAAAAGAAACCGAAACCACAATAATTTGATTCAGTTTCAAAAACCGATTGGTTTGAACTCGTACGTGTCTCATTTTAACTCATGATCTTTACCAGCCGGTAAAAAGTGAGTCAGAATCGACCCAGATATAAAAAATTGATGAAAATAAGTTTTTAAGAGAGGCCAGTTTCGATTTTCTTATAACCGAATTGATCAGACCGACTTAATAATTAAACCGCCCGATTACATAAAATCGAAATCTTTCCCTCACCTGCACGCGGTGGCCCACGCATTGACAAACAAGCTGAGGGTATGCCCGTCGGCCACAAAGTGGGAGATCTGAACCCCGACGGCGATCCCGCCGCACTCGAACGCGTTGAGCTGAACCGACAACAGCGGCGCTGTGGGCGAGTGGGGCTGGTAAGATGGCACGAGCCTCGACAGCAGCTTCGCGTCCGGTCTCTTGAGCGCGACGAGCTGCTCCATCTCGGCCTTCACTCTCGCCTCCAGGAACCCGATCCCGTGATCGTTGCAATCAACGGACGGATCTTTCTCCACGTACCTGCCCGCCATCGGGTAGAAGACCGACAGGGTCTCCGAGAGGGACTCCTCCATTCGCGCCGCCCGCTCCTTCTGCTCGGCGGATTTACGCTTATGGACTAACCCCGCATCTAATAGATCATCGCTAACTCCTTGAGCTGCGTAGTAGAATACGCAGCTCACGTATACGGGGGCGGTGAGCTGGTCAATGCAAGATAGCTTGACTTTTCGAGGGTGGTCGCTGTTTCGGGGTGGAGTGAGCAATTTTTCGGACAAGATCTCAACCTCCATATTGTTAAGATTCTTCTTAATTTCTTGATCTCCTTCGATTGTAACATATATATATATAGAGGATGATCTGGTGCGAATTAGGAGGTCTTATGCGAACTTGTGAGATCCGTGTTTTCATTATTATATCATGTATTTTCATTATCAAGTTATATATTTCAATTTTTATGCCGTGTATTTTCATACTTGTGTTTCCATTATTATAACATGTATTTCCATAACATTATTTTGATAGACAAAAAAAATAAAATATAAAATATTTTTTCTTCTTTCAATCTCTCGTAACACCCCTCCTCTCGACAGTAACAATTTCCACTCTAGATTATAGAAAAATACGTGACCCTCTCGTTTAAATTTGGGTGGTTCTCACTCAACTCTTAGTTCTCACTTAAATGTGCCTCTCTCTATATATATATATATATATATATATATATATATATATATAAAGGACATATCAGGTGAGAACCAAATCCTTTTATGAGAACGTGGGAACTGAGTTTGTCTATCGAAAATAAGTGAATGTCCAATAAAAATTACGATATCTAATGAAAGTGAATGTCCAGCGGAAATATGTGAATGCCCAACAAAAACACTTTATTTATTCAAAATAAATGAATGTCCAACGGAAATAAGGGAATGTCCAGCGATTCTCATGTTCTCACAACACATTTGGTTCTCAGCCGAACCCTTCCCTATATATATATAGGCTAATTAAAAATCACATGTGAACCAAAATGGACCGCGCGGAACCATGGGAGCCCGAAACGTGGCGCCGCGCACTAATAATATCTTCCTGCCACATGATGCCCCCACATTAATTGGTTCTCGAGACCAAAATTCTTTTTGATAATTATATTTCTAAATAATGCTAATAATGGGATATCATACAGTTTGCATGCCTTTTACAAAATTTAATCGAACAAAAATAGATTATTAATCCGGCCCATAAAAACCGGACCAAACCGGTGTAAAACCGACTCAATCATAGCCGTACATAAATTAATTAGTGGCGGAGACATTAAGAAATGGACGGCAAAGAGTTTGGCACCTTCAATTTAATTTTGCTCGTCAAAAGCCTATAGATTAACATATTGCTTTTTACCATACATAGAAAATTCATAGATGTTCATGATGGTATGGTTTTAATTAATATCATACGAATTAATTGGTATTTAATTAGTCTTCATGTTGGGTCAGATTTATGGATACGATTAGGTTGGTATAAGTTATTTTCCGGCAAATTTATTCTATGTAATGTTAAATTCTTGCCTTCAGTCCATGTGCCGCGCTCGGAGACCAGCCAACATCATCTCCTACAACAAAGTTGGCGGCATAATGGCCCTATAATGGATAAGCAATGGGCCAAGAAGGAATAAAGCTACAATCACACTGTATCTTTCATGGACCATCTTTCTTAAATACGAGTAACACATTTTCTTGAAAATAATAATAAAAAGTATAAGAGTCACAAATTATATGGTGTGAAAGTAATACGTATACGCTCGATAAGTTTTGATTACGATTTACGTGTGCAAATTTAGTATTGAGCCGTTAGTCTAGACCAACTACATTGATTGTTTGACACTTTTTTTTAACGTGTCGGGTCTGTAGGTAGAACCCATTTTACACGTGGAAAGATTGTATCAAAGCATAAACATCTAACATAAAGAGAAATAATGTGTCATCGACGTCACAATACATATAACAAAATATAATTATTGAGTAAATCATCAGCTAAATGAAACTTATGTATTAAGTCTGATATAATGTTTGACGTCACAATGATAAGCAGCATAAACAATTTGAGTATTTTCTACATATGAAAAACAATCATATGAGACAACTGAAAACAAATTTTTACTATTTTCTCCGCAGCCAAATGTAATGTCACCATCGAAGTGAAATAAAATAATATATACATATTGTGACATTTCCATATTTTTTACGCTGATTTTGATCATAATATATCACGAAAATCAGTAGAGAGATATATTTTAAAGCTATATTCATATTGCATTCGCTAGGTTGTGTTTTAAGTGTTTTAAGGTTCAAATAAAATAATTGGACCTAAAATCATAGTATAAAAATATGTTACTTGTTAATTATTTATGCTGAGGTCAATTTTAATACCAAAAAAGATACAATTTTAATTGCATGATTTTGTAATTTTGGATAATAATTAAAGTTATTTTTGTCTTTTTTAATGAAAATTGGCTTGCCATTCGTAAATTCCCAAATGAATTGGTCTTCACATTTTAATCTTTTGTTAGACCAAATAAATATGAAGTTCATATTTAGTCATAAAATATATTGTCATTCATAAAAGAGAAAATACTAAGTTTAGTGACGATCCAAAAGCAAGGAGGAATATTATTCAATAGTATAATAGAATATAATAAGATTGTGTGATAGAAATTAAATGGAGATTCAAATTATTGGATCGTATTATTGTCTATCGCCCGCTTGTACAAATTTATTTACTTAGCGAAGGCAACAATGTCCTCGTCGTGTTCAAAGGTAATTATCTTATCTTCAGCCAGGTTCACCCATACCTCGATCCCGTCCCCGTCTCTGGTGTCGTGAAGCACGATGATCCCGTCGAAGGGGATGTGAACGCTGCTCACCCAGCACGGCCTTCCCCAACCAAAGTCTGCTTCATAGAGGCGCATGTTGCACCAGCTCGTGAAGTCATACACATCCACACTAGTACCATCTTTGTGATCCGCGCTCGTCTCCTTCCATTCGGACCAAACATTTCTCGAAATCAAAAATACGTCATCAGCGTTGAGAGACGGTTTCTCCAGCTCCACGGTCGCGTCTCTAACCGCATCCCTTACCAAAACTGTCAGTTCCTGCGTGTTAGAAGACAGACTCAACTAAAATTTCAAGCTGATAGTTGAAGAACAAATTATTATAATTTTATACTCTGACAGTACGATTCAAACCTTGGTTTCATCGGCCGGTGTAAATTTAGCCAGGACGAGCCTATATAGGTTCCCGAAGAAATGGTCCAGGACGGGAAGGCTCGTTTTGCCCCTCATGTTGAAGGCGTGGCTCACCAGAGAGGCTCTCGTCTTCCCGTCTTTCTCACGCCCGGCTCGTGAAGCCCTCATCAGAGCTCTCCATACAAGACGTGTCACCAATTGTACACGAGAAACCCTGTCGTTGACTCTGAGTCTCAGTCTCGATATTGCTTCTGCGTCGAACACGAACCTTGTTGTGACAAGATTGACGTGCGAGCCATATGAATGCGGTTGAACAGATGGTTTGTACTTGGATCCTGCAAATATGTCTCTGGAAGGAAAGATCGATGACAGGTCAAAGCTCGGACGAGCTACTTGATCAATCTTCCCTAACCTGTAACTAACACAAGTTGGATCAAGCAGCAAAGCAAAATAGTACTCTCCAAACTTAAGTCAATACCAGTCGTGGTTGGATAAATATAGAACCTCCAAATACTAATTAAGAATTAATTGAAAATGAATTTTATATACATGTATTTTTTTAACTTTGTTAAGTAAATAATTAATATACATGTGTAATCAAAATATAATTATAGGGAAAATTATCCATCATTACCTTCATTTATATATCCATTTCACGTTACTTTCCATTCACTCGTTTATGCTTAAACAGTTAAACATAACAGAATTTTAAAATAAAAAGACCAGAAAATATATATATACTTGTATTAAAAAATAAAAATTATTTTGAATTTTAATTTCTTCTAAAACTTTTTATAGAGAGTTATTTCAGTATGAAATATTATTTTTCTTATAAAAAATTATAAATATAAAAAATGATGCTTAAAATTCATTTTTTAAAATTTAATACCAAATAATTTTTTATCTTAGAATTAGACCCAATAAAAATAGAAACTACACTGGTTTGATTCCGGTTTTAAGAATTATAACAAATAAGAATTCAATCAATTTAGGGACTCGGCTCATTTTTCGTCAATTGCGCTTAAAAATATTGACCCGAACCCGCCCAGAATGTTAGGAGTCTGTGAAAATCAGTTCAAAGAAAACCGAATATAAAAAAACCCGGCTAGCTAGTTCAAAACCAAAACCAAAACTCCGAATGATTTTCTTATAACCGATCGAACTGACTAGTTCATCATAAATTTAAACCGGTTCGATTCAAAACCGAACTATAATAAACAGCCCTCACCTGCATGCGGTGGCCCATGCATTAACAAACAAGCCGATGCTGTACCCGTCCGCCACAAGGTGCGATATCCGCACTCCGACGGCGATCCCGCCGCAGCCGAACACGTTGACCTGAACCGACAGCAGCGGAGCCGTGGCCGAGTGGCGCTCGTAAGGCGGAACGAGGCCTGCCAGCAGCTTCCCGTCCGGCCGGTCCAGCCGGAGAAGCTCCCCCATCTCCGCCTCCACCGTCGCCTCCAAGAACCCGACCCCGTGATCGTTACAATCGACGGACGGATCTTGCTCCACGTACCGACCCGCCAGCGGGTAGAACACCGCCAGGGCCTCCGACAGGGACTCCTCCATCCGCTCCACCTTCTGTCGGGCATATTTACGTTTATGGACTAACCCCGTATCTAACAGATCGCTCGCTCCCCCCTCGGCTGCGTAGTAGAATACGCAGCTGACGTATACTGGGGGAGCGAGCTGGTCGATGCACGATAGCCTGAGTTTTCGAGGGTGGTCCTCGTTGATTGGAGATGGAGTGAGCAGTTTCTTGGACGTGATCTGGACCTCCATGTTGGTCTTTCTTGATCATCTGCTTCGTTTTAAGGACATGACATGTGTATTATATGTAGAGTGATCGATTTGTTTTCGTGTATGTTTCATGGAAGTGATGTCATCAACACGTGTACCTTTGGCGGGGTTGTGGAGAGCACGCGCCAAGAGCTCACAACACCCATCGGCCAACGTGCGTTGGGTACTCGTCAAGTACACCGAGCGTGTTAGGTAGTATATATAAAGAAGATTTACATATACATTAGAACTTAGATTCAAAATACTAGTGTTTTAGGTCAAAAGTAAACTCTAATGTATATATTGTACTACATACACGTAGTTGTGTCGGGTAGCCGATATCAGCGCAGTATACGTAGTTATTCTGGGTTTATGGGTTTTCATTCTACTTTTCACATTTTCCAAAAAAAAAATTTGGTATAAAATTATATCTCGTATAATTATTCAAAACATAACTCTGAACGTCCAAACAATAAAAAATAAATATTTTATTCAATTTTTTATTTTCATTACATAACAAAATGTATTGTTTTTGTAGTGATGGTGTGGTGGTGTAGCCGAATTAAGTTTTCAGGGTTTAGCAGAAATGTCAATTTTCATGCCTGCCTTGCAGCTTTCTGAATTGCTGCAGATGAAGAAGTTGCAACCCTTGTCAAGCACTATCTCATCTTTCCCTGTTTTGAATGTTTGTCCACTCCCTGGGGTGCATGACGTGAACCCTGCCTTATCTACCTTCACAACATCATATGTTGCAGGGTCATAGTTGAACACTACAGTGTCTCCTGGTGCGAACTTCTTGCCTTCGGACCATGTTCCGACGCTTGGAGACCAACCAGCGTCATCCCCTACAGTGAAGGTGGCTGCATGAGCCACCTCAGAATGGATAAGCAACATGCCAAGAAGCATTAGGGCTACAATCACGCTGTCTCTTCCTTGAACCATCTTTCGTAAATACGGTAGCACGTTTTCCTGGCAATGACAATGAAAAGCATGAGAGTCGCATATCATATGGGATGAAACTAATATAGATACACTTGATAGGTGTTGATTATGATTTATGTGTACAAGTCGAAATTGAATCGTTAGTTTAGACCTACTACATTGGTTGTTTGTCACTTTCTATTATCGAGTCAGGTCTATAGGTAGAACGTAAAAATCCAATTTTACCCATAGAAAGATAGTATCAAAGCATAAACAACCAACACATGGATATAATAATAGAAATAATGTGTCATCTTCATACCACAATACACGTAACAAGTTACGAGTATTAAGTAAATCAACAACGAATTAAAATTAATCTATTAAGTTTGATGAAGAAACACACCTTATTGGTTAAGATCGCAATAATAAGCAGCAGAAACAATTTGAGTATTTTCTCTGAACGACAAACATTTATATAAGACATTTGAAAACAAAATTTTACTATTTTCTCGGCAACCAAACTCTATATCACCGTTCAAGTGTACAAAATAAGAGGTATGCGTTGTCACTGTCATCACTTACCCTGATTTTGCTCATAACCACAAAAAATAGAGAAATATTTGTATGCTATGTTGTAGTCATTCAGTTGTGCTATAAGGTTCAAATAAAATAATTAGACCTAAAATTATAAAGTATACAAAACTATTACTGATTAGTTATTTAGAGAAAATGACAGGTCACTACCCCTAGAATTTATGTTTCGACTGATGATCATAAGAAAAATTGGTTGGAGAATTTGACACCGTCAATTATTTAGTTCATTTTCATTCAAATCTGTTAAAATTTGAGGTCAAAAAGAATAAAAACACATGCAAGTGTTTGTACCCATCCCACTATATTGTTACTCGCTTCATATTTTAAGTGATACTTTAAATGTCATCATTGGGGTGACACACATGTTATTGCCCAACACTTTAGGTGACATATCTCATACTAAGGGTAACATAAATATTGTATCACGTCCGGGTCTAAACCGGAGACCTACAGTGTGTTAGACTGATGCGATAACCAACTACACCACAAAACCAATGGCATATTGCCCCAACTGTATTTTTCAAGTTTCTATGTAAATCATTCAGACCGTTTATTGTTAATCAACGTCCTAAACTCAGTCTCCTACAACCTCCAATTCTTAATGTTATTAACAAAATCAATTTTACACTTCAATTTGTTGTGTGATCTAATTTATTTCTCACTTAATAGTTTAATTAATCTGTAATTGTTTCTCTAGTTCGTCTTTTATACATGTGGATAGGAGTAGGTATTTTAGACCGGAACCGGTAACCAAAACAGGAACCGTAATTAACTGTTCGGTTTTAATTATTAAACTAAGAGAACTATTTAATTCAGTTTGATTCCGATTAACCGACTAAACCGGTTCTAAATAAAAATCACAATTCACAGCCTCAACCCCATATGTAAAGACTCTTATGTACATACATCAATCCTCGCTCACAATTCACAATTTGCGTATATTTATAACATCACTCTTTATGTTTCATGGATGTGATCACGTCATGAACACTTTACCGGGGGTTGTGGAGATCAATTCACAACAACCATCGTTCTCGCACTGTGGCGGGCTATCCCCCGATATCAGAATTTGGTGTTATCTTAGACGTGACCTCTATCACGCTACTGGACCTAAAAGCCCATGAATGAATCATGTCATCAGTTTCGATGAATTAGATATTCACTTACCCCACTCATCCGAGCTAGGGGTATAAACGAGCCGAATCGAGTCTCATTTTGGCAAGGCTCGGCTCGGCTCGTCAAAAAAGTATTCGACTTGATCTCGGCTCGGGCTCGAACGAGCTTATATAACTAAGCTCGAGTTCGGCTCGAAATAAAATAGACAAGCTCGAGCTCAAGCTCGGCTCGATTCGGTTCGTTTAAATTACAATAAAAATATTCATTAAAAATTAAATAAATAATTATTATTAATTAATTAATTAATAAATGAGCAAACTTAAAATTGGCTCGACTTGATTCGGCTTGTCTAATTTTAACATAATTATTTATTAAAATTTTAAATATATATTAATATAAATATATAATTAATTAAATATTAAACGAGCCGACTCGCGAGTCTATCGAGTCTTAAAAGGTTAGGCTCGAGCTCGGCTCGTTTATTAAACGAGCTCAATCTTGAGCTCGAATTCGGCTCGAACTCGATTATAACGAGCCCGAACCGAATATTTAACGAGCCGAGTTCGAGCGGCTCGTTTACAACTCTAATCCGAGTTGTCTCTACTTCATCAATATATGGTTATTTAGATATCCAATCCTCTCTCTTGTGAACTGGTCTCCTTTTGTTCTATGGGCATTTAGTTCTCTGTGTTATGTTGTTTCGGGTTTTCATTTCACTTTTCACATTTTTATAGATTTTTAAGTCAATAACAACATTCATTATTGATAAAAAAAAAGCCACTCGAATAAAATTATATATCTCGTACAGTCATTCAAAACATAACTTTTAAAGTACGTCAAACAATAAAAAATAAATATTTTATTTAATCTTTCATTCTCCTTACATAACAAAATTTATTGTCATTGTAGTGATGGTGTGGTGTTGTAGCCAGATTAAATTTTTAGGGTTTGGTAGAAATATCAATTTTCATGCCTGCCTTGCAGCTTTCTGAATTGCTGCAGATGAAGAAGTTGCAACCTTTGTCAAGCACTATCTCATCTTTCCCTGTTTTGAATGTTTATCCACTCCCTGGGGTGCATGACGTGAACCCTGCCTTATCTACCTTCACGACATCATATGTTGCAGGGTCATAGTTGAACACTACAGTGTCTCCTGGTGCGAACTTCTTGCCTTCGGACCATGTTCCGGCACTTGGAGACCAACCAGCGTCATCCCCAACAGTGAATGTGGCTGCATGAGCCATCTCAAAATGGATAAACAATAGGCCAAGAAGCATTAGAGATACGATCACACTGTCTCTTCCTTGAACCATCTTTCGTAAATACGGTAGCACGTTTTCCTAACAATGACAATGAAAAACATAAGAGTCGCATATTATATGGGATAAAACTAATATAGATACCCTTGATATGCGTTGATTATGATTTGCGTGTACAAGTCTAGTATTGAATCGTTAGTTTAGACCTACTACATTGGTTGTTTGTCATTTTCTATTATCGTGTCGGGTTTATAGGTAGAAGTCCAGTTTTACACGTAGGAAGATTGAACCAAAGCATAAACAACTAAAACAAAGATATAATAATAAAAATAATGTGTCATCTCCATACCACAGTACACGTAACAAATTACGAGTTTTAAGTAAATCAACAACTAATTCAAATCAATGTACTATGTTTGATGAAGAAACACAGCTTATTGTTTAAGATTGCAATGATAAGCAGTAGAAACAATTTGAGTATTTCCTTTAAATGACAATCACTTATATATGACAGATTTACTATTTTCTCGGCAACCAAACTTAATATCATCCTTCAATGTACAAAATAAGAGGTATGTGTTATCATTGCCATCAATTACCCTGATTTTGCTCATAACCACAAAAACAAGTGGAGAAATATTTGTATGCTATGTTGTAGGTCACTATCCCTAAAATTTATGTTTCATAAAAAAATTGTTTGGAGAATTTGGCACATGAGTATGTGATACCAAGGTGACACACTTGTCACCAACACTTTAAGTGAAGTACTTATAAATGATAGAATATTGTTTTTTGTGTTAAAAAATTACATTATTTTTTGTTGTACATGAAAATCAACGGCTTCGTCCGAGTTTGAACCGGAGACCTTCAGTGTGTTAGACTGACGTGATAACCAATTACACTACGAAACCCTTGAAATATTGTCCCAATTGTATTTTCAAGTTCTTTTGTAAGTCATTCAGACCGTTTATTGTTAATCAGCGTCCTAAACTCGGTCTCCTTCAACCTCCAATTCTTAATGTTATTAACAAAATCAATTTTACACTTCAATTTGTTGTTTGATCTAATTTATTTCTCACTTAATAGTTTAATCTGTAATTGTTTGTCTAGTTCGTCCTTTATACATGTGGATAGGAGTAGGTACTTCAGACCGGAACCGGTAACCAAACCGAAACTGAAACCGTAGTTAACGGTTCGGTTTTAATTATTAAATTAAGAGAACCATTTAATTTAACTTTGATTCCGATTGACCGACTAAACCGGTTCAAAATAGAAATCTTTTATTAATATTTTATTTGCAAACCTTATAATCCAATTGGATTATAATAATTAACTTCCAATTGGGTTATAATAAATAACTTGTATGGTTCAATTTTTATCAGAACTTTTAATAATTTCAAACTTAAAATTTTGTTTAAATTTACCTGATTCAAACGATAAAACGACTAATCAACAAAGATTGAGAATCAACCACCTCTAACGGGTAAAATCGAAAAACCAACCCAGAGAATCAGGTCCCGAACCAGGTCCTTGTATAATGGTTCCAGATCCGGTTCCTAATTTTTTGGACCCGAACCGTTCCCTCCCTTATCTAACACATCAAACATTTCCATTGATATCCAAACCCTTCTTATTTGAATATTTCCAGAAAAAAAATTCCATGAAAACAGCAATAACAAAAAAAAAATCACAATTCAGAGCCTCAACCCCATATGTAAAGACTCTTTTGTACATACATCATCCCTCAGCTAAGTGCCTAAAACCAAATCCTGGTCATGACTTCAACTTTCTTTACAAAAAATGCATTGCAAACACAACATTTCATGTACTACAGCTAATTCCTGCTCAGGACTTCAATGTTCTTTGCAAAAACGCATTGCAAGCACATCCTTTCATGCATATAGCTAATCAATTCGAGTTAATCACCTTTTCGCCTTTGTTTCCGGGGAAGGTTGTGAACCGGCTCCAAGCGCAGCTGCAGCAGACTCGACATGAGTAAGGAGATATTCGTAAATCTTCTTCCTCAGCCGGTCCGTGGTCTCTGCTGGTATCTGTGGCATCTCATCCTCATCCTTGCAAGACCCTATATCGTCGAGCCAGTCATTGACGCTCTTGAGCTGAGTCAGCATGCCGGCTATTTGACTATTATCCGACATGCCCGGGGAGGAGTCCACGTCACTGTCCAAGAACCTCTCCACGAATCCCAGGAACCAATCTTGGGACTCCATCCGCAACATTTCAGCCAAGTCAACCGTCTCGTCGAGGCCGTTCCCTCTCTCCCACTCTGGCGGGGGCTGCGGCTGCGGCTTCATGCCATGGGGCGAACGACGCGGAGTTGCTGTTTGGCGGGTTTTTGGTTGGCTTTTGGGTGGAGCGTCTTTTGTTGGGTTTTCGAGGACTATTATGGGTTGTTGCGTTTTTTGGGTTTTGGTGAATGCTGTGAAGGGGGAGAGGTTGGTGACCATTGCAGCTTGGACCCATGAAGCTGCTTGTTTTCTTCTCTCTGATGTGAGCTTTAGCGATGCTTCTGATGGGTTTTCAGCATGGTCTGGGGATGTGCCGTCTGGCATGGTTTTGGATAAAGAATCGGCAATCATGAGGGCGTCATTCAAGTTTGCTTGGAGGGCGAGGAACTGCTCCACTGCAGGTTGCGGGTTGTCTTCTTTGGCTGAGGTAGTGAGTTCAGAATATGTGCTGCAGGCAAACAGGACAATTTGCATGATAAAATTCACCAAAAATCATGAGAATGGTTTTATTTTTGAACAGCAATACCGCCAGCATGAGGATTGGGAACCAGAGACCTCATGCAACCCACGGCCTTTGGTCAAAGAATGATAGTTTGCATTTGAGCCAACCACAAAAATGTATGGCTGCTTGACTACTATTTTTTCACCGGTGATTTAAAGAATTATATTAAAGAAAAGAGTGATGATTCCCAAGTTGGGAAAAATAAACTCTATGAGCAACTACAATGCAAATGAATGAAGTAAAATACAACAAAAGCCTAAGTGGCTTGTGTGGCAGCTGCATTTTCCTCCTGAATCTGTTGAATTGTTTGAATCATACTTTAAATTATATTATTGGTTTTCACTATTAAATGATAGTATAAGTAAATTCACAAGCCAATCAACTTCATTTAAGAAACCTACAAGTGCTAATACATGTAGTTACTATTTTCCATTGTCGTGTTTCCCATTTACGTGTTATAGCCATTAAATATTGTGATGATTCTTTCAACAAACTATCTTAGAGTTTTCCCACACAACGTAAAATCTTGTACTTCATAATGATTAGTTTTCATCATCAACTTGGCAGTTTCTTATGTGCATGGGTAAGAGTAACTAATTTTCTTCTGCAGAGTATTTATATTATACCTTAAGCACCGAAGAAGGCTCTCAGAAGCGGAAGCTTCTTGCACAGCCTCTATTGCGGCTATTTGTGCAGCATCTCGATGTTTCATAACCTCCTGTCGTAACAAAATTTATAAAAATTGAAAAATCAGAAAAATATGCAACCATGAACTTTATATATCATCCAAAAACAACAGAATTGCAAATTTTTATCGAGCTTAGAAACTGTAGGCTCTATATCATTCGGAACATCGAGACATCCATCCTAGAGCTGTAGTTTAGCTCTGAGGCTTCTGATCACTATTACAATTGCTTTAGCAAAATATGCTAATAATGAAGACAATAATTTACAAAAAGAAACTTATGGCCAAAGGCGTCAAAAGCTAAAAGTAGTTAAAATCCACAGAAGGGTGCAAACTTAATACCTTTCCGAGCTTTGCAAGAGAGGATGGTAGTGAGCCCCACGAGACAGTTCCATCCATTAACTTTTTACTATTTAGGGAAACCTTGACGAAATTTCCTGGAAGTCCACTGTTAGAAACTTCTAACGATTTTCTTCCAATGAAACTTCTTTGCTTGGTTGGTTTTTCTTGGTCATCCAAGGTTCCGTTTTCAGAAATTTTCTTTGCAGACATTTGAGCCTTATCTTCCTCTTTCAATGACTTTGCTGATGGCTGGGCCTTATTATCATCCTTAGCTTGTAATCTATCAATCGATGAAGTACTCTTTCTCGGTGCCTTGCAAAATAAAAACATGTACACTATATGAGCATAACTGTGTGAATAAACGAAAGAAGAAAATGGAATGCCTAATTTATGAGGATCTAAATAGAAACAAGATGGAAGAAGGTCATTGTTCATTACAGGTTCCCTCAAGACAAATGTAAAAATGCTAATCGAGAGGTGATTTATTCAGTTCAATTCTAAATACCTTGGCAAATAAGTAAGCAAGAGCCTATGCAGCAAAATAAATAACATAAAACTGAACCCGAAAACTCATTATCATTAAACTGTGTTCTTTTTTTTGCTCAGAAAATGTGTTCTATTATAAAAGGAAACTAAAGAAACTCAGGCTGAAATGATAGTACTTAATTTTTTGGGAAAATTGCAAAAACTCTCCATTGACTGATTCATTTTTGCATACAGTCTTCATATGCTGTGTTTATTGAAAAAGCTCTCCGCCTACCTTGTATTTTTTTGCAGTTAGTATAATTTTGTAAAAATAGACGGAAATCTTGAAATACTTTCATAATACCAAAAATACCCTCATCACTTAGTACATACAATTGCAAAAATTCTACATATATTATTGTACTTTTGCAGAGTCTCAGTATACAATGCATTTTTTTTCACAAACTCATTGTCCTCTTTGCAATTGTATATATTAAGTTATGAGGGTATTTCTGGGATTATGAATATATTTTATAACGGAATTATACTAACAGTGCAAAAAATACAAGGTGGACTAAGAGGATTTGCAATAAACATAGTATATGGAGACTTTTATGCACAAATGAAATAGTTAACGGAGAGTTTTTGCAATTTTCCCTAAAAAAATTTCCGAAAAGAATTTAAAATAACAAAAGAAATTGAGGAAACATAGATCTTACAGAAATACTTCGAGGTTCAAGTGTTGGATTCTGTTTGGCGCTCTTCAATTTCAAGCTCTCTTTGGTCTTTATCTCCATATTCCCTTCCCAGCTCTTCCTCAAGGCCTTGGCCCCGAACTCGATCCCTTGAACTAAATGCCTTATAGGAGTCGACACCGCCGATTTCTTTACACTTGGACTATCTGAACGAGCAGAACCAGCCTTCTCATCAAATCTCGACTTAGCTGCTGCTTTCTCCGATCCTTTAACCTTCTGCTGATTCATCCCATTAGAGAATTTCTCAAAAGACGTTGGCAGTGAATAACAACTCATAGGCGACGAAGGGATGGACCGCGAATTCGCAGACTTCACCCTCATCAAAGGCTCGGGTTTGGAAGACGGAGTCTTTGAGTTTGATCTAGTTATTGAAACCGACTTCCTATTCAATTGCTCCTCCTTGGCAATGGCATTCCCGTTCATCAATCTTGGCTTCTCCTTTTCTCCAACACGAACGTTTATATTACTAAGACCCTTCAAAGGAGATTTTACCTTTTCTGAAGATTTAGACGCTCCCTTATTGTTAAGGAACCCGAGGGAATGGGTTGCCACAATGTCCTCGGGATTCCCCACACACGGGTGGCGCCCTGGAACAGGCCTGACTCCACGGAGAATAGGGACCGGTGAAGCGGCCTCGAGGCGTTCCACGTGAATGAACTGGCCCAGCTGGATCTTGTCGCTGAGGATGAGATCGTCGTCTTCATCAGGAAGCGAGACGTAGGTGGCGTGAGAGGAATCCGAGACCTTGATGTAAAACCCCTTGTTCGAGAAAAGCTCTCCCCCGGAAAGTGCGGGGACAATGCTCACAACCTGCAACAGTGCGGACCTGTATTCACCAGCAACCTTCACATCCGTGTTCATGTGCTGCAAGAGCTTGAGAAGCACGCCAGGTACAAGATTCGCCATTTTCAAGACCTCCAATGCACATTAGTCTGAAAACCCAGATGCAAGAAATCTCAAAAACAAATTCTATTCACACTACAAAAGAGCTTGGGGAAAATCTGATAGAACCCAGATCACAAATCACACAGATTTGACAGATATTGGATAAAAGTATAAAACCAATTGGATTAAACAGATTTACAAATAAGGAAACACATAACTACACTTTAAACCCAGATGCAATTTGTCACCAAGTTTTTACATAGATATAAAAAAACCAAACAGGGAAGCAAGTTATGAGGATTTGTAATAGCACAAAGCTATTAGTCACAGATTTGAACAGACAAGAATTGGTACACCCACAAAGCTGAGATGTATTGTAATTGCATAATCAACCCAAAAAAAAACTCTCACGACACACACATCAATCAAACAATCCAACCCAACCCATGAAACCAAATTCATGAAAAATCACCCCAACATTGGGCACTAATAATGGTTCACAGCTATGAAACAACAAGAACAGTCACTCACTCACCATCAACAACCAAAATGAAAAAGGGACTGTATCTGATTAATGGCCTTTGGCATTTTATGCAAAGCACAAGCAAAACACAAGCATTTCATTTCACTACAGACCCAAAATGGGAAAAACCACAAAGCTTGTAACTTTGGCTCAACTCAACAAAACCCAACACCCAAATCAAAAGGACTGGGCTCGATTCACCACACAGCAACAACAATCCAGATGAATAAAAAAATCACCTTTATAAGAGATAAGCACAATAACAGTGGCTAAGGAAAGTACCAGAACATGGGATGGGTCTATATTTTGCAGCAACAATCACAAAACGCTAAAAACTGAATAATTGATGCCAGATTTCACAAAACCCAAATAAAGAGAGAGAAAGAGTAATGACACAATCGAATCATACAAGAAAATGGAGCTGACCCACTTCGGCTTTTGATTGGGATTTGAGAATTTATTTGAGATCTGAGAGTGACCAGCAATTTCCAAGCAAGAATCATGAAGAAGAAAATTTGTGTGCATGGTGAGCCAAAGGAGCAAAAAGGGGTTGCAGACAAAATGGTGAAGAATCTTGGCAGGTAATAAATTACAATACTGTTCCCTGTATATTTATTTAATAATTAGTAATAGAATTAAAGTTTATGCTTTAATATTGATGTTTTATATAATAAAATATTAGAGCAGTGTATGTAAATAAATGGGTGCATGTGAGATTGTGAAGAACAAGAAATGGATTGTCGGCTACATGAAAAATAAAACTGTCACCATCTTGCATTTTACACTCTCCTAGAAATTTGATCATACCCATAAATAAATAAATCAAATAACCCAAAATACACAAATAATTTTGGTAGGAGAAGGTGACACATTATCAACTCATTGACATGGGACCAATTGGAGGGCAATTTTGAACGTGTAGTCTGAATCGAGAATTAAAATTAAAAAAATAAATAATAATTTGATTTTGATATTTAATTTGATTTTAGTTCTTAAATTTTAATATTATCAGTTAATTAATAAGAATCATATCAGTTCGTATCGAGAATAGAATGTATAAATTAAATAATGAATGTTGAAAATATGTTATTTATCTTGTACTTTTTTTCAGCTTGCACACCGTAATTAAATTTTATTATTTTTTATAATTGTAAATTTAATATTTTAACTATAAATTGGATTCAAATTTGTTAAATTCGGGTTTGGTAATGAGTAATAATCATGTGGGTATGGTATTTATAATTAGTAACTCACTACATTGACTTTTTTAAGTACAAAACATTTCCATAAACTTGAGTTTAGCCTTAGGTTATGTGTTTGGTTGAGCTAATTGTCTTGGAGTTTGTTGAAAACATTAGGTCCCATGTACAGATTGCAATCATCTACCACTATAATTTCCTTCAATTATTGTACCACTTAAAGATTTGGTTATTAAGTATCTTATATAATTAAACAGCACTTTACTAAGCAACAATCATGTGATTAATTAGTTTCATCAGCATTTCCCTTAATATTTTGGGTAATTCGATTGGTTATTGATAGAATCAAATTTAAATCAGTCTAATTTTAGTTGATGAAAGTTAAACTAGTAGATAATCAAACCAAAATCGGATGGATTTAAACACGTGACTCACTTAAGGTTATTCAAATTCATCAGCTGACCTAAAAAGAATTGGGCCAAGCAAATATGTCAAAAACCGGCCCAAAACAAAAACTTATGTAAGTTAAACTAACCACCTATTGGTTTGAAACCGAACAAAACCACATCAAACAGATTGATCATTGATGCAGCGTATGTGGTTTGGAAGGACTTTTTATTAAGATTCGTTGATTCACAAGAATACCAAAGATGATAGATTTGAGAAAAATCTCGATTTTTCTATTAAACTTCAAAACTAAATAACAAAAACGTATAAGAGTGTTTAAATAGACAAAACAGAATTGCAAAAAAGAAAATCCTAAAATTTATTGGGAAAAGGAAACAAATTATTAAAATTGCGAAATAGTGTCCGAAAATTCTAAAAATGTGATTTTGACCTTAAAGATGACCTCGGATGGCCGTAATTATCGTATATCATGGCAAAGCCATGGTGTTTGCTCAGAACGCCGTTTCTGCCCGAAAAACACTAGTTCTTTATCGAAATCTGACATTTCTTCAATTTGCACTACATCACCAATTCAGCTTCGAATATTGATCAGTTCGGTCTGATACTACTAACAACTCTAGTTCGCAGGGTACACATAAAAGACATTTGCTACAACCTCACGTTAAAGTACTCGAGAGTCATAAAATACTATGATAAACGGATCTACATCTTGCCTATTTTCGACGTGAGACTTTAACCCGCCGTCCGGCGAGACGGGCCGGCCACATTGAAGAATAAAAAACGAGAGGGAAGCGTCGGTCAAATATTGAGGCCGTGACGGCGACGAGTGAGTGAGAACCGATATCGACGATGTCGACGACTCGTGAATCAATCCAACATTCTGATTTCCACAAGCCCCGCAATTATCAGTTGGGCCGTCCACATACATTTCTCCAAAAAATCAACATGGACCACACTCCATCCACAATACCAAACGTAACTCGAATTGATAAAAACAGATACCATAAATCTCGTTCTCACCGAAACGTATTAAATGAGAATGTTGAAAAAATAGCGTGAAAACGAGACATGAATATGAAAACCGATCTTTATGTTAACGTACGTGTTGAGGGTCGCAATCGGAGGATCTTGGTATGGTAAGATATGTGGGGACATTGGTTTTATGGTATGTCCAAATTATATATATTTAACTTGAATTGTGTCATGTATTGCTACTTCCATGGCCCAACCTCGATCGACTGGTAGGATCATTAGCTGTCAAATAATTAATGACGAACCTACGTTCATATTCATCGATTTCGAACCGACTCAGAATCATAAGATTAGAATTTGATCTACAATTTCGAAATGTGTGTGTATAAAAAAATAGCGGGTTATATTTAGGTTTATGTTAAGTTAGGGGTGAGCAATTTATAATTGGACCGGCCAGTTGACCAAATTGCACCGGATACGATGACTATAAGCTACAGATTTGTAACCCGAATGAGTGAGTTTGACATTTTCAGTTGTTATATACTTGGGAATATCGCAAAAAGTCTTTTTATAATTATTATTTTTTGCACAAAGGTTACATTCACCGTATTTTTGCAAGAACTTTCTTCCTCGTATTCAATTTGTACCGTCTGACAAATCCTTGAAAATTAACATAAGTGTCACTAAAAGTTGGATGTTTGAGTAAACACATTTAGGGGTGGACATAGATCTAAAACCAGACCAACCCGGTTAATAATCAGATCGAACGAAACTCCCCATTTCTCAATTTTAAGAACCAAAATCAGAACCACTTCCATCAGTTCTTTTACTCCAGCCTCAATTCCATTTTGATTTAAATTTGGTCTCCGGTTGATAAAATTCCGCCCCTTAAGCACATTTGAATTAACATTTAAGTGACATTTTCATTAATTTTCACGAATTTGCAAATATACAAAAATAAACATAAGTAAAAAGAGATTTTTTTTGCAAAAAATACGAAGAGTGTGTAAAAGAATTTAACAAGCAGACTTTTTACAATTTTCCTATATACTGAAAGCCAACACATACCCAACCTACCCATCCCCATTCCTATTTCAAGCCATCAATATATAAAATTTAAGATGCATACTTATTTCATCATATTTTTACTGACATAATCATTTTATATCTGTAATAATCAAAGACTTTTGAAAATATACATTATTCTAAACGGATCAAATTAAACATCAATCCATATGAAAGATTGAAGTTTTTCCAGAGTAATTTATATAATCAACTACCCATAATACTACAAACTATTAATTGCAGTTAACATTCTATGTAATGCAGTAGTAAAGATAAATCTAGACTAATTCATCATTCAAAGCAAGCCATAAAAAAGTATAGAACGGTGATACTTGTAAAAGCACAAGAATAAAATATAGATTTGAAAAACATTTTTCAAAACTGCAACAATATCATTAACATCAAAGAAATAACAAATTCAGTGCAAAGTATCTTCAATAGTGTATGATAGCTAGAGATAACACGCTACTAGTAAGTTCTTCACTTCCTCTAGAAACTTAACAGAAGTCCATGATCATCGCTTAAAGGTCTTGCACGTTCAAACCTGTAGAGATGAATCAAATCAGATATGAGAAGTCGATTGTGGATACCGAACACTACACTGACAAATCGAACCAAACACCTAGAAATTTGAAGGAAAGAGGTTGAAACGTCAACTTTCTTGTAATATCTACATTTCATTTCAATTAGATGTGATGTTTCATTTCAATGACGTCTCAAACTTAAAAAAGTCAGGCAAATCAAAAGTCAAAACAAATAATGTCATTTAATCGGAAATGAACTTCACAACTAACCAGGTGGTAGAGACTGCTTCAATTTGTTGGCCTTCTCATTGTCAAACACACAAAGTGTGTAGAGGTACTTGGAGCACCGGACCTTGAACTTGACAACATCTTTGCTCCTCTTGATTTTCACAGAGCGCGCATCTTTCCTCCTCGCGGTGAGGAGGAAATCCTTAATCTCGTGTATTTGCTTAGGCTGACAAAAAATATATAGATATTTAACAAACGAGAGTTTGATTATGACCAAAAAGAGTTATACACCATTTGTATTGTGAATAACAAACACTATGACAATGGAAAAGTACAACAATAAAAATAAAAATAGCGAACACCCAGAAAATATAAGATCACAACTGGAAGCAAGAGTAGAAAAGGTGAAAAACCCAAGAAAAATTAAGATCAACTTATTGCCATTTTAGTAATTCTCTACATTACAAACTGAAGACTAACTCACTCACTACAATTGTTGTCGTGAACATTATTAACATTACTACATAACAATCTGTAACTGAAGAATGCATAAAATATTTTTCACTAAAAACACAAGCCTTATGATAATGTGCAAAACTTCTGAGGACACTGACATTAATGCCTTGCTTTGAGAATAAAAACTCAAAACAGCATTAGCATGCACCCATTTTGGTTCAAGTATAGTTCTTCAATTCTTCAAATCCTTTAAAGCTTATTTTTAATAATATCAACATACACCCATTTGTCTGCAACATAATGATCTAATTATTTGATCACAATCAATTCAACTGCTTAATGCTCTGTAACCACATAAAATTAAATGGAATAAAACAGAACAGAAGCAAATTGCCAGCAAAAATTAACTTCCCTGTGAAATAAATTCTCAGAACAAATCATTTAGATTGCTGAAGGCACACCAACATAAACAAAATTAAGCAAAATCGTGAATACAAATTCGTCACCGAGTGAATCGAAACCCACAGTTCAATCTCATCCAAGAGTACAAAAAATCAAGAAAAAAAAACCACAGAGAAGATCAAGAGGTAGATTTGAAATCGCATACACAAAGCATAGACACATCAGAATTGAAATGCGAGCAAGAAGATTGAGAATGTACCATTTCGCTGGACTTCCGAGAGCTGTGTTGCGCTTGCCAAACCCTAGCACTCAGGAAACAGAGTCTCAACGAAGAAGATGATACTTTTTATATGTTACATTAAACCCTAGTGAATAGTCTTTGGGCTGGGCCTATCGAGCTTTGATAATTTGGGCTATTTTGAGGCCTAACTGGGTTTCGACCTTGGGCCGATACAGATTCCAAGTTTATCTTTATTGGGCTTGCTCACGGTCCAAACAAATGTACACAGCTCTAAAAGCTCGAATTCAGAATCTATGTGGTACGAAGATGAGTCATGTATTCATTCTTCTCATAGATGACAACGGGATAGATTTAGCTATCCCGTCTTCTATCCTGTTAGATTGGAGATATCGAGTCTCTCTTAGACTTGGGTAACTTTGTCTCTCTTAGAAGTAGCAACACGACGAGTTCGAATTAAATAATGAATTTAGTGATTTTGTTGCCTATCATGTCTAGGGTTGAAAAAGGGTGGGTTCGGTGCAGGTTTTCTCCGCACCGTACCCAATCCCCGCTTATTCTTTAGTTTTCCATCCACGCCCGTTCCCGCCAAAGGGGATTCCTCATTCCACGTGTTCAAATCAGAAATATTGTTAATTTTTTAAAATAAAACTCATTGTAAAATATTATTTTCATTAAATATGTATTAAGTGTATATGTTTTAGTATAATAGAGTGATATAGGAGTACCTCGCCTCGAACAGGGCGGGGCATCGGGTCTTTCTAGGGAACGGGGTATTTTGCCCTACCTAGTCATGTCGGATTCCCTTTGAATCCGGATTTTTATTTGTTAATATGTTAATAAACATTGGACTCATGACCTACCAGATTGAAATGAAACTTTTGAAGAGGTCTTATAGAAACTCACAGATGGAGATACAATGTACAAAGGTTAAGAAATTATCAAGATTGATATACTCATTAACTTTTCACTGAACTTCAAATCTTGTGCAGAGAAAGAAAGAAAGAGCTCCTCAGAATTGTTCATGATGCATGCACATGACCCAGAAATGCTTGAACACCATTGTAACCCAGCCCCTGCGTCAAAAGATTAACATAAACAACAAGACTTTACACAGAAAAATGTGAATATGGTGTATAAGAAAATAGTAGAAAACTAGCTCATGGACCTGTTTCAGAAGAGGATATATGATATTACAGTACTTTGGCATGCTACGATCTTAACCAGCACTATCTGGTTTCAGATTTAGCTTTCTTCTTGTTTTTTTCTTCTCGTCTTTGCTGTTTTTGGTTAATTCTTTACTGTGGGCAACATGACCGGAATATTTCCTCTTTTCTTGTCTTTCGGTTTCATATTTACTTATTTTTTAAGGGAAGATGTTTTGTACACTTGCAAATAACGAAAAGCCAGCATAATCAAGGAAGGACAATGGCACTTACAGATAGTAGTTTAGCCAGGGAAATGTAGGGCTGTGTATTCGATCTTGCAACACGAATTGCTAAAACGCCATTGGATCTTTCCTTCTTTTCAGTATAAAACTTCCTATAAACTTGAACACCTGAAATGAATCATTTGATTACGGACAGAGTACTAGTTTGGAGTTAAAAACCACTTCCGCGGAAGTTTAGGAACAAATACTATTTCCCTTTTCTCTACATCAATTTAACACGAGTTCATAAAAACAAACAATGGTGTTCTAACAAACCCACCAGTAGCAAATCAATGACTATTCAACCCTTCATTTCCATGACTCTTGTGTTCGCTACCCTCTCGTGTAATGTATAAAACGAGGATCCCCAAAGAATGTGGATATGTTTTCTGATTTTGGGCTTGACCAGGAATAGCCGGAACAGCATTAACTAGAAGTGTCTCTTAATATCACAAACAGATGAAAGCTAACTGTCACTGAGTTGTTACCTTCTTCAATGGTTGTAACGCCCGGAAGAACTTTTTCAAGACCCTCTGCTGTCAGCATCTCGGAAAATGAATTATAACGAGCAACACCCTGAATTTAAAGAAAATATGAAGAAGCCACTTTAATCAAAGCATAAACAGTCTCCAGAAAAGAAAATGATAAATAAAAAATATATAATACCTGAACTTCATGCACCAAACATTTATTGAACAACAGCAAAGATCCAGGCCCAATTCTGTAGTAAAAGAAAACTTCGCAGATGAAAAGTTGAAATAAAATAACCAAAAATGAAGAGAATTCAGAAAGATGTAAGTTCTTATTAGGATTTAGGAGTTGAACGTTAAAAGCAAAAGAAGCATACTTCATACAACTAATTCTACAGATGAAAACATCCATGGCAAAACTCATAATTTTTTTTTGTATTTATACTGAATTTACTTCATACATAATATATATTTAGCGGCATAATTATCAGAAAAGAATGAGAAATATATAGGAAAAATAATAGCATAGAATACCAACAAAAGGCAATGTGAAAATAAGCCATACCGATTATAGTCACCTATAGCACACCTTCCTTCAACTGTTTTAAGACCATCTGCAGGCAATTTCATATGACAACAGATAAGTCTTGAATGGAACAAATAAGGTTACCCAAGAGATAAAGAAGAAAGAAGCACATGCATTTTAGTGTATATCGGAATACGCAAAACTGTGACTGCAAGAAATACACGGCAGAAACAAATATACCTTTTAGTTGTGTAAAGAAAGGCTCCTGAACATGAAGCTCAAAATTTATGGTCTTCAATATCTGATCCAATGATGGAAAATTAGAAGCTGTGTTGTAAACCTTTGTGTTATCATTCAAAATACAGAAGGCAAATCTAGAAATTCTAATATTGTTGCATATAATGCATTAATACTTTAAAACACGTGATGAGCTTCGTTGGCATAAGTTATGACAATAGGAATGCTTATCAGATAATATAAAGCAGACGCACCAAGAAACGGTTAATAGCAACTGTATTACATACATTAACTAATTCACCTCCCTTGTCCAGAAACAACTCATTCCACTCCTTCTGCTTCAGTTTGTTGTCATTTTCTTCCTTGCATGGTACACATTTGTTATACTCCCCACATAGTTCTCCGGAACTAATCAATTCATGCAAAGACGATGCTAGGTGTTTGTATAAAGGACATGAGGGGACTTTTTCGAAGCAATCTGTAACACTTGAGTACAAAAGAATTATGTGTTTCTGCATGTATGCAACTAAAATTATAATTTGCTCAAATAAACCATTTCTTCTTACATTGTTCATTGACATAGATTATATCCTTACGGGCCTTTTGTTTTTGCCACTACTTCTCCCTATTTTCTTTGGTATGAATCATGAGAGGTAAATTTGATTTTGGCGTGATCAGAGGCATAACTTATAAGGAAGTGTCAAAACATTTAACATCCTACAAAAACAACTTCGGAGGCCTATTGGAGCCATTTCAACAGTTTCATAAGTGAAGTTCGGTAGCTCGGAATTTGGGGGTGGAACCTTACAATAAGCTATGAAGAGTTGTCAAACAATCTTATAGGTAAAGCCTTTGCCTGCTTTCGGATCTTTAACTCATAATTTGAAAAGGTCCATGTAAATTTGCCCCCTACTCATAGTTGCCAGAAATTGTTCCAGAAACAACACAAAACATACTAAAATAGCCTCGTTTTTCATGGCAAATCCATTTTCTCTATGAACAAATTACACAATCTTCTTTGTTTTTCAACATAACAATATATTGAAAGACGGGTAGAAAAAATATTGCTGAGAAGAGGGGATCCCGATCCCTTCACTCCTCATTTGTGAGAATTACAGTTCTAGAATATACTATGCAACTGCCTAATTTTTCTTTATTGAATAGTACAAAAATACTAATAAATTAACCAAATAATTGTTGTTCTTTCAAGAAATATTCTACTATAGTCCACTTCAAAATGTCTACAGTCCAGTTCTGAAACCCTTAATATTTTACCACCAAGCTCCTCTATATCTATGCCTATTTTGCTCAAAAGTGCAATAACCTTTTAGAAATCTAGGGTTTCAAGTTTCAACCTCATATACTTCAAAACTCAACAAACATAATGCAAACTGCAGAATTTTCCCACGTTTTCTCGGCAACCAAACAGAGCATAATCATGTAATTTCGAATTTGAACAGTTACCCAGATGATCCTTTCGAATCGGGTTGGCGTGGATTGTCTCTGAGGAGCTCCAAGCAGAAGTCTTTAGACAGACCCAAATCGAATCCTAGGGTTTGATTGATAGAGGACTCGAGAGTGAACTTCACAAGCTCTTCTATGCAGTCCCTGAGCTCAATCGGGCTCATTTTCGGTGAACAGCTCTGTTGCTCCATTGATTTCTTCTCACTCTCTCCCCAATTTCATACCCATATAATCAGGTCAGAAATGAGCTCGATTGCTTGAATATTTGATTATTATGATCAAGTTCAAGTTAAATTTAAGTATTCAAAAACAAAATAATGTGTTATTAGGAAGGTTATGGAACTCGGATATCGAAAGAATATTGCCTTACCGACGAAAGATAGATATAGCAAATTCAAAAAGATCATGAAAAAATTATGGTAAAACGCATGTTGTACTAAATAAACAATTCAACATACATGTAATTACTATTTTGAATTATATAATTATTTATAACTTAAATGTCAAATCATAATTAATTAAGTGAATTAGAATTAATTAAATTTAACTGAAATTAATTGATCTAAACCGGATTAAACATAATTTAATTTAATTTTGCCTAGTTAACTTGCTTTGATTGGTATTTTGGCCGACATTTGCGGTATCGTCGCGGGAAAGTGAAAATTTTCAATATATCGTTGGTATATCGACGATGTCTACCGGTATTCATAAAATTGGTTATTATGATTGGTCATGTTTCGGTTAACCGGACCAAATGGTTCGCACTCAAATTAAACTGAAAATTTTGATTTTTCAATTTTTAAAATTACAATTGAAATCGAGTGTGATTGAATGGTCTTGTTTTTAACCAACTAAAAAGTACGTTGATTGAGCATAGTCATTTAGAGAGCTACATTGCGAGCGTTAGGACGGAAAATGTCAAGGTTTTTGAACAATGTAGAGATGAATTTGATTAGTGCTAGATTTCATATTAAAATAGTTTCTTTGTTTTTTTATGTCTATATACTTTTGTATGTAATGCTTCAATCCAACTAAAAGTGTTTCTTCTCATCTTTTAGATGTAAACGAAGGAACCTTTAAACACTTGTGTTCGTGAGGTTGTAAAGAACTTACAAGAATTTAGGTTGATTTAAACATATAATCCACTCCCCTATTTATACACTTTCATTTTCTAAAAGAAGGTGGAGAATACATTTACAAAAATAATCTTTTAAAGTTTATTTACATTAGCATATTTCTTGAGTCGTCTAGGTGTTTTCTAATGATATTATAAAATTCATTTACATTAAGATATTTTATGATGCGACCAATTGAGCTTATTAATTCCTTTTAACCAATTGAGCTCATTAATTCCCTTTTAAGAAAGAGAGCTATAATTTATTATTTGACCTCACAAAATTGATAGAAACCATATTCTTGTGACTCCAACTCAAATTATAGTCACAAATTTAAGCAATTGACTAGTTAAATAAATAAGTTATTATAATTATTGAGAATCACGTGTTTATCAAGCATTATATTTTATAAATGATAATAAAACGGATTTATTCACTATGTTCCACTCCATTGTGTTCCCACCCCATTCTTAATGAGAATGGTATTTCTCCGACGGAGCGGGAATTTTCTGTTGGTTTATATGAAATTCCGTCTTGTGTAAACATATTATTTACACATAAATTTTTTACTTTATGAATAAAATAGAAAATATGCTTACATTGAAAAGGGACATGCTACCAATCAAGGAATCTTATTGATAAGTTGGTGGATTAATAATTTAATATTATGCAAATACTGTTACTTTCATAAATATATCTATAGTATATTAATTTGTAGATGTTAGACATTTTCAAAAATTCATTATAACTAAAGACTAATCAGGTTATTATAAAAACTCCACTTTTATAAATTAAAAAAAATTTAATCGACTCTTAAATTTAAGATACTCGAGTTTTTCTAATTACATCATATTTTAAATATACTATTCTTTTCCACCACGTTTACAATAAAATTTAAAATTAAAATTTATTTACTATTAATGTGAGACTCAAACCGCACTCCTCTATTTTACAAATTTAAATACTCGAGTTAATTTTTTTTTAAAAAGAAATAGAATAAAATAAAACATATATTTCTATTTTTAGTGAAACCAGTCTCCGGTTAATCCGAGTCACAGCTAGGGTTTCCATTTATAGTAAATATCAGTTTCTCTGTGCAAAATTTGATATTGTGCTCAGCCATCGCCGACTTTCGCGGAATTGGCGACACGTGTTCGTGAATTTTGAGGTACGCAGGTCGGCGTTTTGGCGGCTCGTCTAAGCTGTAGCTAGAGCTGTGATTTTTTTAATTTTGTATTTTCGATTTCTGGGTTTATTTGAGCTGAATTTCATGGGAGTCTTAAATATATGCTGATTGTTTCATCGATTTTTGTGTGTATCTTGGAAGTTTCAAGCTTTAGATTAATGGGTTTTATTCGAAATATCTGTGTCTGGTGTTGAATTTCATTTTCGATTCATTTGACCTCAATTTCATGTGAGTTCCAAGTAAATTACTGCTTATCTGTGTTTGTTTATGATTCTCTGAGCATATCTGTGTGCAAGAGAACGAATCTGAGGTGGGTTTGCTGAGAAAATGGTGGGTTCTGTGTTTTTTCTGACTTAATTCTTGATTGAGGACTATGGCCTTTTGTTGCAGAATTTGGGGCAGATTCTGAGACTGAAAGTCTGCAACTTTGTTGCTACCTCTTGAAGTCGGCTATTGGGGTTGGACTGTTCTGATTGGGAGATTTCGTGTTTGAAACAGTTCCCTAAGTGATATGTGTGGCGGTTGATTCTTGTGTTTTGTTGTTATTTGGCGACATAGTTATCAATAAGAAGAGTGGTTTGCTTTGTGGGTGGTGTGAGGTCGGGGTGTTTCGTTTTGGGGATGTGTTGGATTGAGTTTGAGAAATGAGAAATGAGATGAAAATTTGAACTGTTGTTGATTTTAGTTGGTATTGGGTATTGGGTTTTTGCTTTCAGTTTTGAAATGGAGTACCCCTTTTCGTCTAGAGAAAAGGGGTCTGGGTATTGGGTCCCCCCGAGAGCTCAGATGCACAGTCCCTCGTTCCTGGAGGGAGGGACGAGGAGTTCAGTTCTGGAGGACCCTATAAACACCTTTGTGGAGCTCATGAGTTTGGACACCTATGCCGGTTGGTGCAACAGCCCCTCAGCAACCGATCAGTTGTTTACTTCTTATGGCTTGCCCTCTACCTCAACCTTTCCCTATGCATCTTTTGACGCGCCAAACTTACCCGAACAGAGTTCTGGTTTTCCTGGTGGTGGGAGTAGTTTCAGTTTTGGTGAGAAAGTTGTGTTTCAGCAAATGGACTCTCAATTTGGGTTTTCCACGGATTCTGCTGAAGCAGGTAAGTCTGGTGCCAAGAAGAATGGCTGTTCATTTCAGCAAAATGGCGTCACGGATATTGGGGGTTTTGCGATACCTAGGCCGATTAGCCAGTCGCTTGCCGATAAGATGCTCAAGGCGTTGTCAATGTTTAAGGAATCATCCGGATGGGGGATTTTGGCGCAAGTATGGGTGCCCATGAATCACGGTGAGCAGTGCATCTTGAGCACTTACGAGCAACCCTATTTGCTGGACCATATGCTTGCAGGGTACCGTGAAGTGTCCCGAGCATATACATTTTCTACAGAAGTCAAACCGGGTTCTTTCCCAGGGCTTCCTGGCCGGGTGTTTGCGTCCAAAGTTCCAGAGTGGACTTCGAATATTTTGTATTATAATAAGGATGAGTACTTGCGAGCAAATCATGCGGTTGATCATGATGTCCATGGCTCCATTGCCTTGCCAGTTTTTGACGCTCAGGACCTTTCGTGTTGTGCTGTCCTCGAACTTGTCACTGTGAAAGAAAAACCAAATTTTGATAAAGAAATCGAAAATGTTTGCCATGCACTGCAGGTTGGTTTTCATAAAAATTTTGGAGCATTTTTTTGTTTGTCATGGTAATGTTTATGAGTAAATAAAACAAATAGTTATTGAAATGCTTTTCAAATATTTCTCGTCATTGTTACAGGCTGTGAACTTAAGAACCTCTGCACCTCCCCGGCTTCACAATCAGGTATGCATCATAATCCCTTAAACATTTTCATGATCTACAACCTCCCAAAAACGACTAAACAAGAAAGAAAAGAAGCATTCGTTTGTGAATACTTCAATCTAGAATTTTTTTTGTTCACATACAGCATATTTCATTTCAGTGTCTCTCGAAGAATCAGAAAATTGCATTGGCTGAAATTACCGATGTTCTGAGAGCTATATGTCACGCTCATAGACTTCCACTAGCTATGACATGGATCTCGTGTAGTTACACCAGGTATAGCGCGGATGAAGGTGTAAAATTACAGGTTAGGGAGGCTAATACGAGTTCATCTGAGAAATTAATTCTATGCATCGAGGACACGGCTTGTTATGTTAATGACAGAGAGATGCAAGGGTTTGTGCATGCATGCAAAGAACATTATCTCGAAGAAGGGCAGGGTATAGCTGGTAAAGCACTTCAATCCAACCACCCGTTCTTCTTTCCCGACGTTAAGACATATGATATAAACGAGTATCCACTTGTCCATCACACACGTAAGTTTGGCCTCAATGCCGCGGTAGCAATAAGGCTCAGAAGCACTTTCACTGGGAACGATGATTATATACTAGAGTTCTTTCTCCCTGTGAGTTTGAAAGGGAGTGCAGAACAGCAACTCTTGTTGAACAACCTCTCAGGCACCATGCAGAGGATGTGTAAGAGTTTGAGGACAGTTTCGGATGCAGAATTAGCAGGGGTGGGAGGTTCTTGCGTTGAGGTTCAGAAAGGACCATCCCAAAACATCCCACCAGTTTCTGTGTCTACGAGAAACTCTCAAACGACATCATTACAATGCGATGTGATGAAATTGAATATCTCTCATCCAAGAAATTGTGGAATAGAAACAGATGGTCCCTATGAACAGGTTAGATATTTTTTTATTGTGATGCATGAAACACATCTTAAAACTGGAATATTATGTTTTCTGTTAGCGATGAATGTTTTCAAGTTGCAGCATCAATTGTTTCCAAGAACCGCATGATTCCAATATTACACATCCCTTTTGTTGGCATTTATAATATTGGATTTCTTGTTGAAATATCGCGAGCAGTTCTAGCTTTTTAGGTATTACCATCTTCTTGATGATGTCAAAGACAATAGGGCATACCTTTTTTTAATTGTTTATGCCCTTTATGTATTAGAGGTACTTATTTGATCTTTGAACTTTGCCTTCTGTATTAGAAGTACTTAAGTGTATCATAGCTCATAACTTCATAAGGGTTCATTGAACTTTTCAATAGAACACACCAATCATAAAAGATCTAGGAGTCACATTCATTTCAGTTAAAAAGATGGTGTAGCAGTTAAAAAGATGGTGTAAAGATCCAAGATCTGATTGACATGGACACTACACTTAGTGTCCAGTAATATTGGTTCTTGTAGTCTCTGCTATGGTGCGCTTGAACTGCTAGTCACGTCTGGTTTTATCATGCATTGACATCAACGAGCATTTGTAGATCCACGTCCTTTTTTGGCACTATATAAGACCTAGTCTCAGTATCAAGCAATGAAATTCCGTACGAGTAAATCTTGTTTTTGTAACATGAATGAACATTATCAGTTACTCGTATTAACATGATGTGAAATTATAGAGGCTGTTGAGCTAACATGGTTTTTTCAATTTCATAGAGTTTCGTTGCCCTTGCCCCTATCAAAATATTTAGCAATATTTGTTCTGGGGCGAAGCCTTAAGTGTCCCTTCCTTACAAATACGTCTTGCAGGCAATAGGTGGACTGAGAAAGCAGATAGAAAAGAAACGAAGCACAGCAGAGAAGAACGTGAGCTTGAGTGTTCTTCTGCAATATTTTTCCGGGAGTCTCAAGGATGCTGCAAAGAGCATTGGTGGTAAGAGTCCCTGTTTCACATACTCTCGCATCTGCATTTATCAAAATTGTTTCTGGTATCATATCAATCATTAAACCCGAGGGTGCCCATCTTAGTTGTGCAGAAAACTATGCATACATTCTTGATATACTTTTATCCCCCAATTTTTTGGTCCAATTTTTGGTACAACCATTACATCGACTAATAGAAAAGATATAAAATAAAATGGAAAACAGCAAAAAGGTGCCCTATAGTATGTGTTTGCATTTTTTTACAAAATGAGTATATTTTTTTTAAAAAATACAAATTTGCCCCTGAAATTAAGAATTATTTTTTCATAATTTAATCATAAAAAATAATTTAGCTAAAAAATTAAATTACAAAATTTGATTATACAAGTTTTAGTTAGAAGATAAAAATAGAGTTTTTTAAAAATAAATAATTCTTAATTTTAGGGGCAACTTCGTCATTTTTATAAAAATATACACATTTTGCACAGAAATGCAAACAACACAACACCTTCTTGCAAAAATGGCATACTATAAGGCACCATTTTTGCAATTTTCTCAAAATCAAACATAGCAACTCAGGATCAGATTCATTCAAATATTCATAATACTTCAGTTGTGTTTATATAGTTAGCGATGCTGTTGTTGCCGTTTCTGAAATTTGAAGAAGCAATATTTTATATGTTCGCGTATTGTTTAACTTAGAAGCTCTTTTCCTCTTGGCAGTGTGCCCTACTACATTGAAAAGAATATGCAGGCGACACGGTATCTTGAGATGGCCATCTAGAAAAATAAACAAGGTCAACCGTTCATTGAGAAAAATACAAACCGTGCTCGATTCAGTTCAGGGCGTGGAAGGAGGATTGAAGTTTGATCCATCCACTGGTGGGTTTGTAGCAGCTGGCTCCATCGAAGCACTCGGAAACTCTGAACCACTGACCAATTACACGCTACCTACAGAAACTGGCATCAAGATGGAGAATGACGGTTCTATGGAAAGTCCTGAAAACAAATGGTGTCTGAACAATGGCAGCTTGAAGTCAGACAATTCTACCTTGAGCGCCTCTGCACCAACCGATGATATGGAGACTGGAGCCGAGGGCGGGGATGGCGTCGTTGAACATAGCCAGCCTACTTCTTCGAGTAATGCAGACTCATCAAATAATTCTGGCTCAACAGTTCACGGAAGCTCATCGAGCTCGCAGAAGAATTCCAAAGCAAAGGCGAGTTCTTGTGACAGTAGCTCAAGAATCACCGTGAAAGCTACATACAAAGAAGACACTATCAGGTTCAAGCTCGACCCTTCTCCAGGGTGTTTCCAGTTATACGAGGAAGTTGCGAGGAGGTTCAAGCTGCAAGACGGGACATTCCAGCTGAAATATCTGGATGATGAAGAGGAATGGGTGATGCTAGCCACTGACTCGGATCTGGAGGAGTGTCTCGAGATATTGGAGGCTGTTGGCTCTCACAGCGTGAAGTTCCTTGTTCGTGACACGCCCTCGGCGATGGGAAGCTCTACTGGTAGCAATTGCTTCTTGGCAAGGTAGAGGATGTTTTGTCCATAACAGCTATATTTTCCTTTACACCACAAGAATGTTGTTGTAAACAAGGGTCCTCAGACCATAGAAAGCTTGGTTTGAAGGTCAGGGTTCGAGTCACGGCAACGATATAAAATTTATATTTGAGATGAGAGGATATATATATATATATATATATATATATGTATGTATGTATGTATGTATGTTGGTAATATTAGTTCTGTATATGCTAGAAATGGGAATAGGAGTAGCAGGAAAAAGAAAAACACTGCTCTCTAATGTCTGTACAGTGTTAATAAATAGAATTAACTGTTATATTTTTACTTGATCTCTAGATTATTATTTGATTGTGGACATTATAATATTTGTTTCAAATGTAAGATAGAAATCAACTGTTTCTTTTATTGAATCGGAATGATAAAAATTTCCAAACTCAGCGGACCAAATATCTCCGATCTGACAAGAATATTACTAAATTTGTCTTAAACCCGAACTATTGTCACCTCATAGAGGCAAAAATCTCTGAACTGTAAGTTTGTCATGCAATCGCTACAACGGAATTAAGATTACATACCTCCAGCCATTGCAAGTTCTTCACGAGTTTGAGTAGATAATGGAGATTTTGAAGCCCTTCTTGAGTTTCGGTCTTCCAATTTCTGACACTTTATTCTCACACTCTCTTGATGGTGTATTGAGTATTTTTTTTTATGAGAAAGCTTGTTGAAATTGGGGGCCCAAAATCAGATTATATAACCACTCCCTCAACTATTGCATCTCTTCCATCAAAAAACACAAACCAAGGGGTGTCTTCTTCTTGTGACAAGTGGTTATGATAAATGATTAATTGAATATTGATCATATTAGCAAAACAAGTCTCATACTAGTACATATGCACTTAATAGTAATAATAATAATCATCTTATAACGGTTAAGAGTTCCAAAAGACAAAAACATTATTCCATAATAATACAAGTTTAAAACTGAGATCCAAGTCTCATACTTATTACATGGTCTCTGAATTATTCTGGGGGCATGCCCTTAGTCAGAGGTTCAATTTCTGACACTTTGTTGCACCTAACTATAACGAAATGACATTTTCATACCCTAATTATATTTTTCTCTTTTCTGGTACCCTGACATTTTTTTTGTGACAACTTACGCTAAAATGACTAAAATACCCTTGATTTAAAAAATTAGAATAGAATTGGTTCAATTTGATTTGTCAAACTGGATTCGAAATGATTCAAATTTAATTTTAGATTTGGGAGCATAATTGTAATTGCATCTTAAATATAAACCAAATTGAACAGAAGATAAACAAATTGAATTAATTCAATTTTTGATTTCTTAAAATAAGGGTAGTTTAGGCATTTTAAACATTTTAGAGATATGTTGTCACAAAAAAATTGTCAGGGTGCTAAAACAGAGAGTAAAATAGTTATGGTATGAAAATGTCATTTCGCTATAGTTAGATGTAACAAAGTGTCATTATCCCTTGACTTATGTATTCTCCTCCTCTGTCATGTTCTCAACTGTTTTTAAAATAGTAAATTTCACACGACCCTCCTCAACTATACGCGTGTCTCACATGTGAGGTGGCTTAACTATCCAAAAATCCCATTTTACCTTTTTTGTTGACTTTTTTCAAAATTCTGTTAAGTTTTTTGTGAAATGATGAAAATACCATTGTACCTGAAAAATTAAAATAAATAAATAAATATATTTTTGAAAATTCATTTTTCTAATTTTCTCGTTGTAAAAAATAAAGAATAAAATTTTGTTAATAGTAAAAATAATTTTTTAATTTTTTTAAACATCGTTTTTTTAATTTTTATAAATAAAAAATTAATACTAAAATATTTTTTTATTCTTTATTTTGTACAACGAGAAAATAGAAAAACAAGTTCAAAATCATATTTATTTATTTTAATTTTTCAGGTACAAAGGTATTTTTGTCATTTCACAAAAATTAATAGAATTTTGAAAAAGTTAAAGTGGTATTTTTGGATAGTTAAGTCACATCGTAGATTGATGTGAGACAGTCGTATAATTAAGGGGGTCACGTGAAATTTACGTGTTTTTAAAATGAGAGTTGAGACACGAGAAGCAAACGGTGGCGTTTTGGGAGTTATTTTAACAGAATAAGTGATACGGTGCGTTTAAGAGGAAAGCTGGAGACCGGGCATTGTGAGCGTGACGCGTGGCAAAGGTGTGGAGTCTCTGGATTGGGTGGAATTATAGCCGTTGTGGCTGCGTCTCCTTCCTCGCCTTCATCGTTGTGGTCCCATAAGGTACTAGCCAGAAGGTGGTTTCAGATGGAGTTATTGCTTGAGAATTTTGTAGCAGTAGAGTAGAATTGGGTCTCTATCAGTTTCAGTAAAGATCCGATTTTTATCCTCTGTTTTGAGTGTTTATTGTGTTGAATTCGAATTTGATGTAAGCAGATTCGACATCCTCCCACTGACCTTGTATCTTCTCCGCCTCCAATTCCAATCTCACGTTCACAGCCGGATCTTAACACGATCCTTGGATTCGACGCGTTCTCGATTTCGTGACGGCGATGCCAATTCCGGCGTCACTGAATTTGTATGTGATTGGGAATTTAGGAGACAGGTTTGTGGGCCAAGAAAATAGGCCTTTATTTATTCGGTACCCAAAAATGTGCCCTTTTTCAGGGGATGCAGCTTTTAGGCATAAAATCACGCGTTTTGTACGCGGAAAAAAGGCCCAATTTTGGGCTACTTTATGGCTTTTTTGCGGGTTATACCCGGCCCATGACCCGCTCCATAGCCCGACCCAAGACCCGCTCCATAGCCCGATTCAAGACCCGATCCATGACCCGCTCCACAGCCCGACCCATAACCCGGACCAGGACCGACCCACGACCCGTTCCATAGCCCGACCCATGACCCGCTCCATACCCCGACCCACGGACCGCTCCATACCCCGACCCATGACCCGCTCCAAGCCCCGACCCATGGCCCGTTACGAGACCCGGATCAGGACCCGGCCCATTACCCGACCCAGGACCCCGATCCACCACCCGGTCCATGAACCGACCCATCGTCGATCCAAGACCCGATAGAATGGAAAAGATTTTTTCTGGAATAGCGTAAAGAGAGAGAATCCACTAGTATATTTTCAGAATATTAAGTATATTTATGTAAATTTATAATGAACTAATTTGTTTTTAACGTGCAAATATGAATGTTATTTTATCCGTTGATTATCTGACGCGTGAGATTAGAGGTTGTCCGGATCGAACCGAAAATAATTAAATTAGTTTGGTTTAAAATTGAATCAAATTAAAGTTTTGTCAGTTGATTTTAATTTATAAAATACAAATAAATAATAAATAAGTGATTGATTTGGGCACGTGACTCTTTGTTAATTGGGCCAGCAGAGAATAAGAACTGCCTCAAGCGCTTGCTTTTCGAATCGAAACACTTGTTGAAGACGACTGTCGACTCCATTGAAAGTGAAACAGATATCAAATAAGATGAACACGAAAAAAAGGAGAAATTACACGTTTTTATAATAATGAATAATTATACACGATTATCGTATCACCACAGAAAACTTGAAAGCGTGTCATGTTACCGCGATCATCGTCTTCAACCTCCAGCTGGGTCAGAAAACGGGTCCCATGACCCGACTCAAAACCCAGAAACGGGTTTGGCCATATCTTTCCAACCAGACCTCCGTTTTTAGCTCATAATCTATCAAAACGGTCGTATTAAAAATCTCTATTCAATTATGTAATTAGAATTAACAAACGATCACTTATATTACAAATCCAAGAATCATAAAATATAAACTTGAAACACGCAAAGCAGAGGCAAACACACTCTGATACTAAATGTAAGTTTGTCATGCAATCACTACAGCGGAATTAAGATTACATACCTCCAGCCATTGCAAGTTCTTCACCAGTTTGAGTAGATTATAGAGATCCCGAAGCCCTTCTTGAGTTTCGGTCTTCCAATTTCTGACGCTTTATTCTCACTCTCTTGATGGTGTATTGAGTATTTTCTTTATGAGAAAACTTGTTGAAATTGAGGACCCAAGGGGTGCCTTCTTCTTATGACAAGTGGTCATGATAAATGATTAATTGAATATTGATCATATTAATAAAATAAGCCTTACATTCTCCCACTTGATCAATATACAATTGTCACAACGCTAAAATGAGAAATCAGACACATGAATCATGGCGGTACGTCCCTCTAATATAATGAAGTAATACCTTCCATGTATGACTCTCAAACTGTATGAATAAACCCAATGTTTATTTTAGGTCCAAAATTGATGATTCATGATTAACCAATTTAATCAATACTAAATGTGCACTTAATAGTAATAATAATAATCATCTTATAACGGTTAAGAGTTCCAAAAAACAAAAACATTATTCCATAATAATACAAGTTTATAACTGAGATCCAAGTCTCATACTTATTACATGGTCTCTGAATTTTCCTGGTGGCATGCCCTTAGTCAGAGGATCTGCTATCATCAAGTCGGTACTGATATGCTCAACGATAACCGTTTTGTCTTTCACGCGGTCTCTAATGGCCAAGTACTTGATGTCGATGTGCTTACTTCGACTTCCACTTTTACTATTCTTGGTCATAAAGACAACAGCTGAATTATCGCAATACTAACTTCAGAGGTCTGCTGATTGAATCCATGATTCTTAGCTTGGAGATGAAACTCTTGAGCCATACACCGTGAGAAGTAGCATCGAAACAAGACACGAACTCGACTTCCATGGTAGAAGTTGCAGTCAAGGACTGTTTTGCACTTCTCCATGAAACAGCTCCACCTGCCAACATGAAAATGTATCCAGATGTTGATCTCCGTGAATCAACGCATCCAGCAAAGTCAGAATCAGAATATCCGACCACTTCCAAATTGTTCGTTTGTCTGTATACTAACATGTAATCACGAATCCCCTTAAGGTATCGTAATACCTTATTAGCAGCCTTCCAGTGCTCAATGCATGGATTACTTTGATATCTTCCCAGCATGCCCACAACAAATGCGATATCAGGTCTGGTACAGACTTGGGTATACATCAGGCTTCCAACGACTGAAGCATAGGGAATATTCTTCATTTGTTCCCGTTCCATGTCATTTTTCAGACTTTGACTTAACCTGAATTTGTCGCCTTTTCCAATAGGGGCTACATTGGGTGAACAGTCTACCATACGAAATCTTTCCAAGACTTTGTTGATATATGTATCTTGAGACATACCCAGAGAACCAACTTCTCTGTTGCGATGTATCTTTATCCCAATGTCGTAAGATGCATCGCCTAAATCTTTCATATCAAAGTTTTTGGATAGAAACTGTTTCACTTCAAATACCACATCTATATTATTTCCACCAAGTAGAATATCATGTACGTACAATATCAAGAAACAAGTCTTGCTCCCAACTAACCTTCTGGTATACATAATTATCCTTGACATTTTCTTCGAAACCAAATGAAGAAATAACATCATGGAACTTCAGGTATCATTGTCGTGAAGTTTATTTTAAACCGTAGATGGATCTCTTAAGTTTACAAACTAAATGTTCACCTTTACTAGAGAGGAATCCTTCAGGTTGTTTCCTGTATACCTCATCCTCTAGGTCTCTGTTTAGAAAAGCCGTTTTGACATCCATTTGTTGCAGTTCCAAGTCAAAGTACGCAACCAAAGCCATGATAACCCGAAGTGAATCTTTCTTAGATACAGGAGAAAAAGTTTACTTGTAATCGATTCCTTCCTTCTGGTTAAATCCTTTGGCAACTAGTCTGGCCTTATATCTTTCGATGTTATCGGATGAATCTTTCTTGATTTTACAGACCCATTTACATCCAACGACTTTCGCCCCTTCAGGTAACTCGACAAGGTCCCAAACATCATTCGATGCCATCGAATTCAATTTATCATTCATAGCTTCATACCATTTATTCGACTTATTACAACTAATGGCTTGGGTAAACGTCTCATGATCATTTTCGGCTCCGACATCTGAATCCAATTCTTGTAGATACACATGATAGTCCTCAGGTATTGTTGCTCTTCTTACTCTAGTAGACCTTCTTAATGTTGGACCAACATTTTCCTGAGGATCATGTTGACCAACAAGTTGTTCATGAACCAAAAGTTCTTCCGGAACAACTTGATCTACCGGATCATGAGTAGCATGTGGAAGTTGTTGTTCATTCTCAACTTGAGGTTGAGATTGGTTTCTTATAACAACGATTTGATCGATTGGTGCAGATGGAATAATAGTTCCAGCATTTGAGCTTTGCAACTGATCAAATCATATTCAAGAAACTTCGCATTTCTCGACTCCACAATCCTGGTGGTATGAGATGGACAATAGAATATGTATCCCTTGGATCGTTTTGCATATCCAACAAAATAACCACTAAGGGTTCTAGGATCCAGTTTCTTTCGGGATAGAATCACTAAACCTACCATTATCATCCCTAAATCGAACCGGCTGCTCAGACCAGTTTGAGATAGTTTGGAGAAATGATGCTAGTCAATGGCTGAATTCAATTACAATGGTTTAGAAGGTTTTGTGCTGAATGAATATGGTCCCAAACTGAACTGATTTAGTATTGAGCAAAAGCTACTGTACAATGAAGAGGGGCTACTCAAATTTACATGGTAAAATCTAGCCAGTGTCAATACACAAGAAACACTGGTTAGAAACTGCTCAAATCAAAATCACCCTCAGGACATCTCCTTTTAGTACAACAATGCATTAAATACAAGTAATGAAAAAATGGGAATCCAGAAATCCAAGTCATGGCCGCGATAGCCTGCAGCACAACACGAATGTCACAAATTTATTCAAAAACCCGAAGAATGATATATATATATAGCTGTAATAAACCTGTCCGTCTAGAACTAGGGTCAATGTGAATTATAATTTTCTTCCGGCAAAATATAGTGCCTGCAGCTGAAATTCGAATAGTGTTGCCAAATGCAATGGGCATAAACCTTATAAACTTAGCCATTCTATAGTGCCTTTGACAGAAGCACTTAGTTTTATTTTTCATAAAGCTTCCAAGAGTTGCCTTCAAATCAGTGTTCTAAGACTCCCAAGCCCTCCCCGTGAACTCGGTAAAACTGAGTTTTGGACCAAGTTTTAGAATTCGTTCTCAGGTGGTTTAGTTTTACGTATTCTAACTCAGTCAAACCTGGTCAAATTTTATTTTATCTTTTCCATATGCTATTAAATTGTTCTATAATTTGTGATTTTGTTTTAACTACGTTGTTTAAAATGATCTTATTTTACTAAAAGTATTGTTGTTTTTGCCTTTCAAATAATTCACATGAAAGACAACACACAAAAAATTTATATAATATTTACTTAATGCAAAACGAGTTTTTGCCCATTTCTCCCATAGTTCTCAGAGCTTAATTTTTTGCCTCGCTCAGTTCTCCCCAATTGCGAGTTTTAGAACCTTGCTTGAAAGGTTTGACTAACCAATTAAACATTATGTTCTCACAAAGATAACCCAACTTTTTCTTATCGACTGCAGTGCCCAGTTCATCTGTGTATAATTCTATGTAAATCTATTTAACAAGTAAAACTAACAAAGCCAAAACAGACATGGACAAAAACAAAAACTGCAAAAGGTAAAGAGAAGGTGTTTACCGAAATTTTCAATATTGTCTGATGTTGGAAGCGCAGGTAATGACATTTCTGCAATATTAAAGCTGGTATTAGAACCTACACATCGAAACAAAATCTACCTGGTTCTTACAGAATTTGGTTACTGAGTTACCTGGAGCACAAAGAGAAAACGACGACATTGTAGATGATAAAGGCCACGGAGCTGCAATGTTGTCAGTCAAATCACAGGTAAAGCTAAAGCCTGTTATGCTATCAAGAACCAGATCTGAATACAAGCTTCGAAGTAGACACCCTGCATTAAAATATAAATAATTAAAAGAAAATTATGCAAAGGAATTGTAAAGGGGCAAGGTGAAAGAAGAAGAGACAACAGAATATATGAAAATGCAAACCTTGTTCACCATAAGCTTCTTCAGCACGCACAAAATGATCCACAAAGCAGACAGGAAAGTCAGATGCAATTAAAAAAATTGATAAAGGACTGTAGACGTAGACATAACGTCATTGCAGAAAATATTACCTTGAACACTAAAATCTTTCAAATCTACATCGCAAAGTTCATATATATTTGTCGTGATCCCGCCTTTCCGTAACATGGACCCGAACAATGTGGCACACATTATTGCTTGCTTATTTGTAATTAACATTTGATTCTGTACCCCTTCCATGTAAGTGTTTAACGAGCTACAACAGGAGGTGGTATTTGAAGCAGCTACATTGCGGCACGCTTTAATTACTTGTGAAGGACGCTTGAAATCCAAAGGACAGACTGCAATAAAAACAATTATTTTACCATAGTGAAACAACTAAAACAGAATGTAATGACGTGCAACATATACATAGAAAAAGAAAGGCCAAGATATGCTTTTAAGAAATGGAATGGCCAGCTTTCGATCGTTTCATGTCATCTCCATGGTCGTTATGACACCATATTTTCTTTTGCAACACCCACTAGGCATTGAATCTCCGAGTATATAAATATATTTACATGCATAGTCGTGATTTTGCGTAGTAAACACAGATTTGCAGATTTTAACACATTAAAAGCAACAGAGAGGAACCCTTATCTGAAACACACTCAAGCTAAGGCAAAAGTCGTCAAAACGAGACTTTTTCGAACATCGGCTTCTAATTGTCAATGATGAACCATAACCAATGGTAAGCAAGAGCAGAGTTTATTAAATTTAAATTAACACATGGGAAGGCAAACAAACTATCTACTCTTACCGAATGTTGCATATGAATCCAAAAACATTAATGATAAATAAAAACATCCTAATATATGTCATGGGCGACATATACTTCCAATCCCTTCATCAATCAATAACATACTAATGTATGTTCACATATATTTAACTGCATACAATTCTATTAGTCCGTGAACTGCATAATATCAAGCACTCAAAAGACGCTTTAAGTATGACACATCTCCTTCTGTAACAAGATTTAATGTTCACTATCCTTCTATTAAAGACATAATAATATATTATCGGAACATACCTTTGTTAACTTTGCAGGCAGATAGTATCCGGAATGCAGTATTTGCAGCATCTGGTGACAATTTCCTAGAAAGGTATGAATACACCACTCCTTTACAATCGCTGAGAGTATCCACATGATTAGGCTCTGCAACCAGTTTTTGGTTCTCGTTTATCTCCAACTGTTCCCCTGAAAGTCTAAGAGCAGCATCCAAAATTGCAGGCTGGCATATCGGTCTGCAACACTCTTTAAGAGGATCAACAGTGCTACATGCATTGAGTAGTTTGGTCGCGTTCACTTTTTTCTCAAAAGTACTGATGTCCTTCACAGGACAAGACCCACCCGTAAGATTTGATGATTTTACAGAACAAATTGTGGGTACCGTAATATTTGCCCCCCTGCTGGCCAATATGCTTATAATATCGGTAAAACAATTGTTAGCAGTCTCACTATGCAAAACCAACATATCGGAATTGAGGCCATAGAAACCCTGGAAAATGTGGAGAAAGCTGCTAAGCTGTGGACAGCATATTACATTCCCTACGAGGGCTGCCAAAGTTTGTGAACAATCTGATGCTGTTTTTTCCACGATACTTGACATGGCAGAGAAATTTACAGAACATTTCCCGGTTAAAACTGGCTCGTACGTGTGTGGAAAAGTTGGATACATTGGTGGCAAGGGTTCTCCTGGAAACGGGTAATGTGGAAGTACAGCAGGTGATATTTCTATGGGATAAAATTCATTACTAGGCGACTCTGCTAGTTCAGACGTAAAAAGTGGCCTTTGAAACCCCACTACATCTTGTACGGTGGATAACCAAATGATAAGTAATATCAATACGTAATGACAGAACATACCTGCAATCGAATAGAATGAAGTCACCCTTCATTATCCACATATGTAAGATTTTGTACTAGAGTAAAAACAAAACCTAGCGGTAAAAGACAAATTATAACATTTCTTGTATAGGAGTCAAGAACAATTCCACTGGAAATATAAGGCAAATTTGAAGCATGAACACAAAATGCAGAAACCAGACGAACATTCAGTTTCAGATAGCCCAAGAAAACGTTTTCCCAAAAAGTAGTTCATCATGCCATTAAATAAGTAAATTGCAGATGTAGAAGTTATTCCTTACCCTTAAGACGAAAAATGGTCCAACAACATTCCATAGTTCCACTACCCTCGTGGCACCATTGATTCTTCAAATCCCACCCTACAGCAGCCGAAAGCGGAAAATCATTCCAGCAACAGTTCAGAGCCATGCAACGGCACCTGTACCTGCATAACCATTAGGACAGAATTCCAAAGCTAGCTGGGCATGCTAAGTAAAGAATACCAACTGTAAGGGACATGCTTTCTCTCCGCTTAAAAAAGGTACCATCCAGGAAAAACATGACACGTCAAGTCCATTAACTACAGAAGGGTACGGACTACGGGGTCTTCATACACCTTGAGACTATATTCTACCCACGTGGAACTGTGGAAGTTTTCTTTGTGACAATATTCTTTATTCAGATGACTTACTAAATTAAGTCAAGCACTATCAATCAAAATCAGCATATGCATAATATGACTTCAAACTTATTTACTCTCGTCAAGAAAGTATACATTAAATCAAAACTAATCCTGCAACCTATCATAATATATTCACTCATCGAACAAAAAACACTGAAGCTAAAATGAGTTTGGAGACCATCACTGCCTCTTCGATCAGGTTTTGACACCAAACTAACTATGCAGTCACAACAAGCAAATGTCTGCTTGATTTGTCTGCATCGATTGTTCTATAGCTTGCATAAAGAAACCCAGATCAGACATTTTCCAACTTGCACAAAACAAAATGAAGCTGAGAGCCCTATACCAAAACCAACAACGGTTTGTTTCATGAGGGTATGCTCTAAAATCACTCATTGTTTCAATTTTTTTATAAGCATGAGGCTCCTGAGCTAAAACAAACAAGAAATGTAAACAAAAAGTGCACAACAAAGCTGTTCCGATTTCCACACAAAAAGATAAACCATAGCTCCAACCTTAACTGACTGACACAGACTAGTACAAATTGAGCTCAAAGCATCAAAAAAGCTTCAACACATCTTTCACCCACACACTTTACCAGCTACCCAAACTCAAGAAAACCCACATACAAGAGAATTAATCCAAAAAATCACCTGAAGACGAAGAACCCATGAATCAAAGTTACGATTTTGACGGTTAAGATCGAGACCCAGAAACATCAATTCATGACAAGAGTCGATCTACTGAAGAAGACGGCCCAAAATCGGAGATTCCACAGCTCAGCTGACGGAGGCTGGTGTTGACTTGGAGGTTGGTGGTGATGGTGGTGGAGTTGTTATGCAATGTCTGAACGCAGAATCAGATTGTTGAGGCCTAAAAGTGAAGGAGCCTCCAACTTTACCTTTTCTGGGCTATGAACAGTGATGATTGAAGAACCCAAAGCAAAACCGACCCGCCAGATACGTCGGGTCACCCGAATAGCTGGTTCGACCCGTCTCTACCAAACGGTGCGTTTAGGGCCATAGAGCTCTGCTTTAGGGATGCCATGGTTTCAGAATCGGGCCGAACCGGCTACCCAAGTTCTTGAAGTCGAGGAACTCAAATCATAATCGTGTGAGTGAGTTTGGTCCAATTCTAACCGGTTTTGGACACACCTAGCCCTAGCTACTTGAATTTGAATATTGAGAAATTTTAATGAACTCGATTATTGCAATTGCCCAAAATGTTCTTTTTTAGTTTATCTTCTCCAATCGATTTCTTAGTTCAAGATCCCTCGTACTAACTAGAGTACAAAAATTTCGCGGATCATATTCCGCTCAAGATAGAATGGGCTAGGGTTATAAACTTATAATTTATAATCTGATTATTGAGTCGATTTCAAGATTATAAGTTCATTTCATACCGGACCAGACTGGTATAAGGTTATATACATTCTCATTATGAAAAAGTGTCCTTTGGCCGTATCTAAATAGATACTACTATGTTTACATATTAATTCCTACGTCCTTACATTTCATCTAGGATTAGAAATATGCGTAATCAAACATGCTTTTTCTATATCTTTCTTGTGACCCTATCAACCTCTTTGGGTTTCTATTAAATCAAGAAATAGGTTTGTTTGTCCATATGTTTGATATGATATGAATATATAAGTATAGGGCATCCTGTGGAAAATTCAAATTGAAGCAATTGGATGTTCGATCCGGGCTTAGGCGACATGACCGATCAATAGAATTACTCCATCACTACGCCTTTTGTAGTGTATTCCACACCCCATACTAGATAGATATCATATTCATGAAATACGATTCACTTTCAAGATACATCGGTGGCGAATTCGCAGACACGCGAGACTCAAAATTTAGTGATACATCATATTCTAATTGACGATGATCAGTTAATTTTAAGACTTTCATTTGCGCTCGGCTTATGAGCCGAAATTTAAAATTTGTAATTAGAAAAAAACAGTAACAAAACATACTATTATGGTTCAAATATTTCAGTTCAATCGAAATGTAAAATATGCAGATCATTCAAACGATACAATTTAATTGTAACGGTGTGTCCGAGTAGGTGGATCTGGTTCGATTTTGAATCGATTAACCGCGGTTCATGATTTCAAGAACCAGAACCGAACCGCAATCAATCGCTCTCGTAAAATAAACTCTCACCGTCCATTTAAGATGGAAACCAGAACCGAACCGCAATCAATTGCCCTCTTAAAACTAGAACCAAATGAAATATAGAAGAATTGTGGAATTGGGCCAAGTGGGCTAGTTTTCTTAGTTGGGCGCTACATTTACGGGTCGGGCATTCTCGGCCCAAGCCCAATACAACCTCAACCCAACCTAGACAATGTTTTCGTCTCTTCACTCGTCTTCTCCACCACAACCCTAACGCCTTCGTCGCCGCCACTACCTCCACGGCCTGTAAATTTTCTGGTAATTCTTGAATCCTTACTCCTATTTCACGTTTTTGCTTCTTCTCAATGGTTTTGGTGCCGATTTTACGGCGATTTATGGTCGTTGTGTGTTGCTTGACAGAGACTTGATATTATGATTAATCTGCGTCGCCTGATTCACTCAACATCGAGCACATCAAAACTTCTGATCGATAAATCCAAATTCTCCGTTGGAAACGATGCAAGATTTCGGACATTTTCTGTAAAATCTGATAGTTTTGGTGATGGTTTTGGTGATGATGGTGAAGATGATTGGGGGAAACCTGCAGCTAAGCCCGAGGGTCGCGGTTGGGACATGGGGTCCTCTTGGTCTACTGGACTGACCAAGGAGCATTTTGATGGAGTCAGTCACCAGCAGGCTAGTTCTGGTTCTCAAGGTTATTCTCAGCCTCGGCGGCCCGCGCGGGACTCTGGTTTAGAGGAGATGGATGAGAAGTTGAAGGAATTGGTGGATGCGAACAGGAAGGGGAAAGCGTATATCGATAAGTGGGGCGAGAGGATGCAGGCGACGAGCGTGCTGTTGAAGCAGGCCAGGGAACCGGGCGTACGCGGTTCCTATCTCAAGGATTCGGAGAAGGCTGAGATGTATCGCCTGCACACGGAGGATCCCGAGGTCTACACGGTTGAGCGGCTTGCTAAGGATTACAGGATAATGAGGCAGCGGGTGCATGCTGTCCTTTGGCTGAAGGAACTTGAGGTGGAACGGGAGAGGAAGCTGGGGGAGCCACTCGATGACTCTATTGACCTCTTGCTCGACAAATTCCCCGAGTAAGATGACTTTTAAGTGTTCAATGTTTTGATGGTATACCTTCTTGCATTGATCAGCTTATAATCTATTATATATGACTGTTGAAACGTTCACCCACAACGGTAACAGTGCATTATGTTTGTACATTGATGTCTATGATTATGGCAAGCAGGCTCTATTGACCTCTTGCTCAACAATTTCCCCTAGTAAGATATTTTATGGTAGAACTTTGGATTGATCAGCTTATAATCTATGGCTGTTAAAACGTCACCCACAATGGTAACAGTACATTATGTTTGTATCTTCTTTTTTTACCAACAAGGTGGATCCTTATAAAAGTGAAACTCAGGACAAGAGTGTTATCACTCACTTCTATTGGATTTGCTGTACGATTATGATTGTCAAGTAAATTTAAAGGCTACCACTTGTTGCAGGTTTTTCAATTCACATGACAGGGAATTCCATGTAGCTGCTCTTCCTTACAAGCCGGATTTCAAGGTTATGCCAGAAGGTTGGGATGGTACAATCAGAGATAAGGATGAGGTCCACTATGAGATCTCAAAGAAAGAAGATGATATGCTATACCGAGATTTTGTTTTGAGAATGAACTTCAGCAAGAAAATGGTAAGTTTTAGGTGTTGCCTTTCTATGGTCAGTAAAGTGAAACTAATTAGCAGTATCAAAAGCCTTTTAAGTTATCATCACGGTGGGACTATCGTGCTTCATTTGTTGGCTTTAATGTTCTAATACGTGTTACTTATTCCTATGGGAAATTAAATTACTCACGCTGTCCTGTTTCTCTTTGATAACTGAACTGCCTTAAATGAATGATTGTTTTATATATGCCATGAGAGTGAGGCTAACCACGAGGGAGGGATAGGTCACTTGCTCATGCATGTGTGAGAGACTTCAACATATGCAAGCGAGCTATTGTCTGCGCGTATATAAATGTTTTTCTGTTCTTTGTCTCTACTTACTGGCCTGATTGCATTTGAATGACGTGGTTTTGCATATGTATACAGATGTCAGGGGAAGTTAAAGGCCACAAATACAGCAGGAGGCGTTCTTCACAAGGATGGAACATTACTGTGGAGAAACTGGGGGCGAAGGGGAAGCGTGGAGATGGCGGTGGCTGGAAGTTCGTCAGCTTACCAGACGGCTCTAGCCGGCCGCTAAATGACATGGAGAAGCTGTATGTTAAGAGAGAGACACCTCGCCGTCGGCGCAAGTTTCTTCCTCCCAACGCAATACACTCCTCCATTGTCAAATAGGTGTGTCAGCTTCCATGATTTCTTAGCATTGTAGTTTTTGTATCCAAATTTTGGCATCTGAAGGTATACTATTGCTCTTCAGTTGGTGCTGATTTTTAAATAATGATTTGGAATGTGTGCTAAATAGTTGGTTGAAAATTTTCAATATATTCAAATCTTATATGAAGCTATGAAAATGTGACATGGTTGTTCAATTAATCATTTGTTTCGATTTGATCATAGATTTCTTCATTTATTTATTTTTTAAAGTAATTACAACATTTTCTTTATTCTCTCTCTACCTGTCCACTTTAGAACTATTCTACGGTAATTAATATTGAAGTAAAACAAATCAAATAGACCATTTCAATGCAATTATCATCCATTTACAGACGACCACTGCCTTATCCCATTCCTCGATCGATGGATTGATCTTCATACCATGATCACTTTCCTTGAGATGGTAAAACGCTTCTCGAAGCTCCACTGCGCTCGCGAGCATGAGATATTTAGAATCTCATTTCGTTTCATCATCCAGACCAGGCGTCTCAGTCTCAGCCACTTTCAGTGTCTCTTTCATTCTATTAACATATCTTATGCATAACCTTATCTTGAGGGGCATGATGTCCATTTCCTGCAGTATGTCTCGAACCATGAGGTTGATAGTGTAAACGAAGCAATCGATATGGAACAAATCTCCGCTAACAAGAAGTAAGTTTTGAACAATTAGCCATCTTCTTAACTCAGTCACCATCTCCTCGCTCCCAAATGCACTTTTTACTGTCATGGAGAGTAGATTCTTGCTGATGTTCCATTCCGAAACCTTGTTTTTGGTATATTCAGACAAAAATAACTCAACCTTTGAATTGTTTTCATCTCCAACGCTTCTGATCATCGTTAATGAAATGTGAGGTCAAGCAACAGAATGACGATGTCGTTTTCGTATCCGACCAGAAAATGTTAAGAACAAATTTAAAATTTTAGGCATTCATTTTAAATTTAAAAAGAAATTGGGGATTTGTATCTAGTTTTGAAAATGTTAGAACAAAATTACTAAATTACATAAAATTGATGATAGCTAAAATACTACATAATAAAAATTTGACAAAAGTTTTAAAAATAATAAATAATATTTAAATTTACATCTTGAAATAAACTAAAAGCAATTATTAAAAGAGGCTTATGTTTGAAATCTCGCCTTAGGCCCCAGAAATCCATATCACTACCAAATTATTTATCAGTGAAGGTAAATAGAGAATCTGTTTCAGACAGTGACATAGGAATCGCCAAAATATCTCTAGCCATTCTTCCCAGCACGGAATATTTCGGAGAGTTGATGCACCACCAATCCAATATATCAAACTTCACGCCCTCTACATCTAATGTGGGCTCTTCCAAGTAAACATCGAGTTCTGATTCAGGACAAGTAACAAAAACCTTCTTCTTATACTTGCCAAACTTCTCCATCACATCGTAGCTGAAAAACTCTGTTGAAGCTGAAACTCTAGCCTTAGTTGCATATTCATCGAAAATACAGCGAAGAGCGTTACAAATTTCCCTCATCTTCGTGCCAACATTCCTCCCGTGCATGTCTTTGTACACAAGCTCCACGACGAGAAGTTTATATCGAGGGTCGAGGACAACTGCAACTGCCAAGACCAAACTGCATTTCTTCCAATACTCATCAAATTTCACCTTCATTCTTTTTGACATCTCCTGGACATACGCGTACGAACTCTTTTCCCAGTTCATCAAATTTACATAAGTTTCCGAAGCTTTGGAGAAATAAATAATAGCGGTTAGCTTGTCATTTCCTTCGAAACCACGAAGAAGATCATAGAACACTTTCAGATATTTGCAGACGACCACTGCTTTATCCCATTCCTCAATCGATGGATTGATCTTCATATTGGGATCACTTTCTTTCAGATGGAAAAACGCTTCTCGAAGCTTCACTGCGGCCTTCAACATGAGATATGTAGAATCCCATTTCGTTTGATCATCCAGACGAGGCGCCTCATTCTCAGTCGCATGCAGTGTCACTTTCATTCTACTGACATATGTGATGCATAACCTTATCTTGAGGAGCACAATGTCGATTTCCTGCAGTATGTCTCGAACCATGAGGTTAATAATGTGAATGAAGCAATCGATATGGAACATATCCCCGTTGACTAGAAGTAAGTTTTGATCGGTTAACCATCTTTTTATCGCAGTCACCATCTCCTCGCTCCCAAATGCACTTTTTACCGTCATGGAGAGTAGATTCTTGCTGATGTTCCATTCGTTTTTGGTAAATTCAGACAAAAATAACTCAACCTTAATGTTACTTCCATCTCCAACACTTCTGAACCGTATGGTTTTCTTATCTAGTTGCCAGTCATCGTTAATGAAATGTGAGGTCAAGCAACAGAATGTCGATGACATATTCGTATCCGACAAGAAAGTCATTGACAAACTAAAACGACCACGAAGCTTACCAAAACAATCATCTCTAGTTTTTGGAGTGGACATGCAGTTCTGTCCCGAATCTTCATTCCCTTGTGTTCGTGCACGACGTTGTGATTGACTTTGGAGTAAATGTGAACTCGGCCTTTTCTGCGTTTGGTTATCCTGTTAAAAAAACACAAAACTATGGCAAAAACTTCCACAGTAAAAAGCTGTAAAAGCGAAATAAGAAGACATGATATTCGGTAGAATCTTCTTCACATATGTGAAGAAGGAATATCATATCTTCCCTGAACGAAAATAATAATAACACTAACCGGTTGATGAGCCCTGTCATATCTCACACCATGGTTCGGGAATAGATTTTCACCCAAAAAAGTCGAAAGACTTTTACACAGTTGCTGCATATCATAAGCAAGAGTATTCATCAACTTATCCTGATGCTGTGAGTGCACTCCCACCTCATGCGGAACCAAAAATTGTACTACATAAGCGCTATGACTGATATAAGAAATTCTGAGCTTCATGGAAACTACAACAGTATCACTAGAGAGACCCATTTTCTTTGATCCCATGGAAGTTGCAAAACAGTGATTGGACTGAAGAGTTGTTCTTGCCAAATCTTGCAGTTTTACCACATAATATTCGTCACTACATATTTCCAGGTTTATGCCAAATCTATACCAGTTAAGGCGGTCCATTGTAAAGTCGTGTTTGTCCCATAAACCTGCATTAGTATCTCTCAGCATTCCATCATTTATCGTCTCTGGAGTCCACATCAAAGCTAGTGGAAATTTATGCTTATGACATATTGACGACAAGACATCAAATATCTGAACTAAAGCAGCTGTCTTGTTCAAGTTCTGCAAAATTTTGGAAAGAATAGTAAAAAACAGGAACACTTAAATCAGAAGCAGTCACTGAATGGTCAATAGATTATGTTCTCCTTATAATAGGAACGGCGCCTTGTATGAATATATAATGTAGCAATCACTGAAAGACTTGTCTCGACAAAATTTCTGTTTGTCGAGACTTATCACGACAAATTGTTTGATAAAGCCGGAGTTTTTACAATCTGAGAATAAACTTGAGTTTCAGACTATGTTTTCTGTTTCCATATCTAATTTATTTAGTAAAGTGTATCGTTATTAATACCACACAAAATTGACAAGTTGGTACGTATATGCACATTGTCGACTAATCACATAGTTTTTTAAAACATCTTTATTTACGGATAAATCTTTATCGTTATAACACTAACCTTATAGGAAGGACTACAATGAGGTGACAGTTGAGGGATTGCAGTGAAAGATGGAGCTAACAAGCGGGAGGGTACAATCTGCAGACAATGAAAATACATACATATACACATAAGTAGGAAGGGTGTGTAATTTCGTTTTCAGATTAGAACCAATGAGCAAGCGGGTGAGTAGTACCTGATGGAGGGGGAGAGCAGTTGAGTTGGAGGGTTCCCAGACAGAAGTGAAGCTCAATGGCAAATTATAACAAGTGAAAACCACACTGTCATCTTCTTCTTCAACCCATCCAGATACCGCATACTTGTGTATTTTATTTCTGGAATCTTGAATGAAGTTGGGTAGGAGTGGAACAGGAGCAAAGCCTTGGGAGAGAAGCAAGTATCTCCACCGATGGCACGTCATGTCGTCATGAGAGGCAAAAAGAATAGTATTAATCTCCGCCCTCAGATACGACCACCATTCCATGGATCTATAGATTATGCTCGGAAATCGAGCATAGTAACGCAACAAGTGTCCAACACGGTCCGAGAATGAGGACGGGAGGTTGGCATAATGATGCTCGTTCATGATCATAAAATCCGGCCTCATCGCCACCCTCACCAACCTCAGCACCTTCTCCAGCTCCCCGAGGTCGAGCAGCCTGTGAAGACTGAAAAAAGAATTCACAACCACCAGCTCGTCCTCCATCTTTTCCTTGCGAAAAACATCAGAAGCAAAGAACCCGACCGACATGAGCTCGCTAACTGACACAACCCCGATTCCACTCTTTATGAGAACATCATAGTTGTGTATTTGCGTGGCGTCGCCGGTCAGTAACACGACAGTGACTCTCAGGGTCCGTTTCGGGGTGGCGCGCTCCAGATCGCGAGCGAGGCTCCAGTACTGGTAGTATCTCCAGGGGCGTTGGTCGAGACAAAAGAGGTCGATCAAGTGAAGCTTATCCTTCTTCTTCGCCTCGAGACCCGCCATTATAGATTTTTTCATCATCTCGTAACCCAGATACGAAAAGGGGGTCCAGGAGTACTCGAAGCGTGGGAAAGGAGGTACATTGGGAGGACGGATATTATATATGTAGCGAACCAGTGCTTCAGCAAAATACTTGCCCACCCTCATCCATGAGCTCTCCGATCTGTCGTCTTGTAATTCCTCCACTGCTTTCAGGCATTTGCCTAATGCTTCGTCAGTCTTCTTCATGTCACCGTCCTGGATTGCACATTTCATCATAAACACCACATAACATAAATTTACCACATTTCATAAGTTGTGCATAAACACTATACAAATGTACATGTCATGGATTCCACTTTTCATCAGCAGAACATAAACACGATATAATATAAATCTACAGTCCTGGACTGCACATTTCATCAGCAGAGCATAAACACGATATAATATGAATTCACAGGTCCTGGACTGCACATTTCATCAGCATAGCATAAACACGATATAATATGAATTCACAGGTCCTGGACTGCACATTTCATCAGCATAGCATAAACACGATATAATATAAATTTTCAGGTCACCAACCTGGATTGCACGGGCACATTTCATCACAAGAGCATAAAGAGGATAGGAAGATATAAATTCGTCATCGCCAATCTTGCCCTTTTTCTCTTGTGAAGAATCATGCATATTGTTCTACTAGTGTAAGGGTTTATGAAAATTGCAATTAGGAGCGACTGAATGATCCCTAGGGTTAGGGTTATGCAGGATCACTTACCTCTCTTGTAATTTACACGATTTTCACTTAATTCTCCCCAAAATGAAGTTGTTATGTGTAGTCCCCATAATTTACTAACTTTTCACTTAAATCTGACCGTGTTAGTTTTTGATAAAAGTCAACATTTTTTTAGAAAATGACAAAAATATCCTTTTTTGTTCTCCCCTTGCTCTGCTTCACCACCAGCCACCACCACCCTCTTCAATAGCCACCTCCATCATCTTCAATACTTATTCATAAATCAACAACCATCTCCACCACCAACGACAAGAGCAGCCCATTAATCAACAATCATCGCCACCATTGACAACAACAACCCATCAATTCATAAATCAACACTCAAATCCCTCACACATTGTCATCACTTGCCAAACCATTTTCAATAACTTTTTTTTTAGCAAACAAACACTTTATTTTTCAAATTATGTTAACATGTATAAAATGACGAAAATGCCCCTATATTAAAATTTTATAAAAACAATTTTAAATATATTTTAATTTTAATTTTTTTAGAAATAAAGAATAAAAATATGCCAGTATTTTAAAAAATTAAAATTGTTTTTTCAAAAACAATTTTTAAACATGATTTATTTATATATTTTTTAAGAATTTTTTAATTTTTTAAATACAAGCATATTTTTTATTCTTTATATTTTACAGATCATAGAAAAAATAAGTTCAAAATAAGTTTTATTTATTTTAACTTTTTTAATACTAGAGCATTTTTGTTATTTCACAAAAAATGAACAATTTTTTTTTAAAAATATAATAGAGAGGGGCAAAGGGAGAGTTTTTTAAACTTATAAATAGTGTGAGGCTAAGTATAAGAATCAACTAAGCTTAGGAAAAGATAGGTGAATTTTTAAAAAGTTCTTTTCATAAAAAAAATTAAAAGATAAAAATTTATTTTTAAACATCGTTTTTTAATTTTTATAAATAATTTTTTTATAAAAATAATACTAAAATATTGTTTCTATTCTTTGTTTTTGTAAAATAAAATTAGAAAAAAAGAAGTTCAAATTTATTTTTATTTTTTTAATGCAAGGGTATTTTCGTCATTTCACAACAAACTTAATAAAATTTTAAAAAAAGTTAACTGAAAAAGGTAAAGTGGAACATTTTGATAGTTAGGACATCTTTCAGATTGATTTTATATTTAAAGGGGTTCATGTGAGACACACGTATAGTTAAAGTGAGTCATCTAATAGTTAAAGCGGGTCATCTAAAATTTATCCTAAGATAAATACAAAATCAGAAAATCAGCAAGGAATTATCCATGATTTCTTGGTTGATTTGGTAGAATCTCAACGTAATCCACAAAGCTTTGTGCATAACTGGTAAGGTTTAATTCCATCATATAGACCTGTACACCTTTGGCCCACAGATGGAATAAGACTCAATTCACAATCTGGTTTGTAGAGGTCGTTCCCATGTAATATCCATCCGTCGTCCAATTTGGCTGATCCTACAGGTGGTTGGCGGCACAATAAACAATACACTACTACAAATTTCATCATGGCATGCCAGACTTTTACACGTCTCATCGGGAATGATTCACTTACTCCGCGACACATTGGAGTCGGCTGTTAGGTGAACTATTCCCGGTGACTTTGTAGGTCTCGCCGGCTAGGTTGACAACATGGTGTCTTACCGATTAGGTTCGTCAACGGTTAGAAGTATTGACCAGCAACAGTAATATCATCTAATCACCGACAAGGCATTGTTCAAAGTCTCGCCGGCTATGATCGTTGGCTACCAAGGGTAAAAGACCGTTAACAGTCATTTCTCATTGTCGGCGAGACTGGACAATGTCTCACCGAGAATGACTTTTTGAAAAATTTATAAAAGCAATCCTATGAGTTCACTTCTCAAATTTGTTTTGTGTTTGATAATTTGAAACTAGTGATAGTGGTGAAGGTTTGATGTGTTTGGTTTGGGGAGATTTTCCTATTCTTCCTATTGTACATGGATTTATTATAATTTTTTCTAATTTAAAAAGGAATAAAAAAATCTAGATCCTTCCTATTTTCCCCTACCGTTTCACACTATAAATACATGTGATTGTAATTCATGAATTGGAATTGAGAGCAGTAAACGTAGGCAAATTGTCGAACCACGTAAATCTCTGTGATCTTGTGTGATTATTTTTTATACCTTCTTAGTCATTTTTTGCTACAAAACTGTTCTACGTTGTTATATACCTCAACATCATGTGCATTCAAAATCGAAGAATCACTAAAAGACACTTAACTACCCCATGTTTCAAAAAGGCCCAAATACAGCAGGAGGCGTTCTTCACAAGGATGGAACATAACGGTGGAGAAACTGGGGGCGAAGGGGAAGCGTGGAGATGGCGGTGGCTGGAAGTTCGTCAGCTTACCAGACGGTTCTAGCCGGCCGCTAAATGACATGGAGAAACTGTATGTTAAGAGAGAGACACCTCGCCGTCGACGCAAGTTTCTTCCTCCAAACGCAATACACTCCTCTATTGTCAAATAGGTGTGTCAGCTTCCATGATTTCTTAGCATTGTAGTTTTTGTATCCAAATTTTGGCATTTGAAGGTATACTATTGCTCTTCAGTTGGTGCTGATTTTTAAATAACGATTTGGAATGTGTGCTAAATAGTTGGTTGAAATTTATTCAACTCTTGGATGAAAATGTGACATGTTGGCCAATCATTTTTTCAATTTGATCATAAATTTGTTCTTTATTTTCAATTTAATCCTAATGTATATTGTTCTATATGGTACTTACTTTGAAGACTTCCTACATCTAATTATGGAGTAAGTGGCTATATAGGTTTGGTAGTGTCAAAACTTCTCCATAATGATCCATACAGTACCAAATCAACATCTAAAATATTAGAATATTTTTAGTTGGGTCAAAACAGGATGTAGAAATGGATAGGTGCAAAAAGAAAACAAAGAAACTATTTATGAGATAATAATTTATCATTATTCTAGAAATGTTCATAAATTATGAAATGCTGTGTTTGCAATGCATTTTTGCAGAGAAAATTGAAGTCATGGCCAGCATTTGGTTTTTAGGCACCGAGTTATGACTCAGAGATCACCAAGTGGTTTCTGAGGCATGGTGTTTTGATTTATGTACATAAGAGTTGTGAATTGTTGAGGCTAGAGAAGCAGTATCCATGAATTGTTATTTTTTTTTTGTTAATGTTGTTTTCATGGAATTGGTTACTGGAAATATACAAATAAGAATGGTCTGGAGATCAATGGAAATGATGGATATTTCTAATAATATTTTTTGGAAAGTGATTCTACTTATTTCCTCTCAGACTTTATTTGATAATTGATGTCAAATAAATAAGTAATATGTATATAAGGAAAATCGGATATTTAACATTCTCAATTTTCTAATAACTACTTATAATTAGTTTAATTTATTACTTGATTTTTAACATAAATACTAGTTTAGTCTTTACTAAAATTATCATTAAGAATCATTCTTCAGTGGGAAGATATATTTGAGTTATGGTTAGGGTTTATTGGTGAATGTGTAGTCTATGTAAGGTTTCTTACGCAAAGTTGAACTTCATCGTTCGTGAATTCATATGAAGACCGTTTATTTTTAGCTCTTTTTTATTTTTGTCGTATCTCTGTTATCTTTTTATTTGTAGAATTGTTTTTTTTTTGGTTTAATTGTCATGCGACGATGAAAACAATTTGTGTATCAGAGATGGATTCTTTTCAGTCTGTCGATGACGATACAATTCTTCAAAAATTTGTGTTTTGAGTAATGAATAAAAAAATTAGGTTTGTGAGGTGAAGATAGAATTAAATGACTTCTCAATCCACTAATTGCATGATGTTTACATTGAATCCTGACAGGTTTTGATCATAATTACCAATATGTATCATCCTAGTTGTTAAATATATGATGTTTAAGTGGATTTGAATTTTCATTATAGGACTGTGAGAGTTGAGTAAATGGCATGTGATAATAGGTAATTTGTAGTTGATTTCTATTGACGCCAAACAAAGAATTTCACAATTTCAAATTCACATGATAGAATGTTACTGTAAAATGGTAGAATGTTATGAACTTGATAGATGCTTGACAATGAATAAGATAGAACTTTATTATCATGTGTCGCGAGCTGGGACCAAACGCACGTAAACTTTCAGTGATCCAACGTATGATAGAATTTTAGTTCGGACATCCTACCAATTTGTACTAGGTGCATCCCTGTATATACACACACGCGTGACAACTGCTTTGAAGAGATTCCCATTTTCACTTTTCTAAACTTTTGATTATTTCTTATTTCTTTTCAATATTTATTTGATAAGATCAATTAAGGTTTATAATTAATTATGAAATTTATAAACATTTATTCTGATCTTAATGTTGATAAATACTCATAGTTGATTAATTATCTTTTGAAAATAACTTAGAATAAACATTAATCTTTATCTTCAAAATTAATATTAATGTTTATAGAATATTATCAAAATTAATTAGTTATCTTGAGAAAATAACAATTAGTTAATTAAGACATTAATTTATAGCATGTATAAACATTAATCATTATCTTTAGAATTAATTAATGCTTATAAACACGACTATTCAATACATATATTGTCTCAAAACATGATTATTCCGTAATTTGGAAACCGACACATGAGGGAGAGTGCAAAAATTAACGAAATTCTTTTGAAGTCTCCAATTTGCAAGGAGAGAAAAAACATTGCATATATTATTTAGATTCAAACTCAATTGAGTTTGAGGGAGAATGTTTGAATAATGTTATGTTAAGCTCATTAATGTTAGTATGTTATGGTTTAGGTTTGTGCTTCTAATTTTTCTAAATTCTCTATAAATAAGATATCATGCATTTCCTATAATTATAACATCAATAATATTATTCTCCACATTATTTATAATACATTTAGATTATTTATGCTAGTTAGTATATCGATAAAAGATATAATATAAATGATTGTGAAGTGATATTTGCTTACGAAAGATTTTTCAGAATTTTAAAGTCTGAAATCTTATTCAAATTTTATTTTATCATATTTTTTTTACAAAATGCAGTGCACAATGCTCTACCCTAGTGTTTTATTAACTTACTTATCTATATTTTAATGGATTCACAAATTTTCTTTTGAAGCGGTGATTAAACCTTGTGGTATATACATTTATGTACATAACCCAACCAACAATATGACACGTGTTTGTTGAAAATGTTAAATCATTTATAAAATAAAAGTATTGTGATTGTTTAATATTAAAAAGTTAGGTCATCTAGTAACATTGCATTAAGATTATATTATGTAAAAATCATACTCAAACATTTATAAATCATGTTTATAAATCGATAATGTTAATATCACCTCAAATTTTGTTAGTTTATAGAATTAAATGGCTAAATGAATTGGTTAGATTACTTAAAATAGTGATGATCTCTAATGAAAGATGGAAATGAGATTAGAAATAAACATTACAATCGGCAAACAAGACAAATATTGTTTTTATTATTATATACCTAAGGAAAGAGACCAATGAGTAAAGTGAATAGTGGGGAAAAATTCTCAAACTGAACCGTCTTCTTCTTCGCGATAACAATTTTCAAAATTTATCTTTACCCGTGATATTCAATATGAAAGTTGTTGTTGTTAATGAAAGTGGCGATGGTGGTGATGTAATGTCCACATAAAACTTTGAATGTGATGGTTTAGGAGCATCTCTACCGTTAAGCAAATGCTTAAAAAGAGAAAATATATTTTCAAAGTAACTTTTTTAGGAAATATGAAAATGGAGCCCTTGACAACTAAATTTCATGTGTATGTCATGCTATTCACCAAAAAGAACTAAACGTTATATGATAATACTATTGTCACATAACATCGAAGTCGAGAGCCACTTGTGGTATGAAATGTTATTTGATTGTTTGTATCAACTACACACAAGTATCTTCTACCATATAAAAAATGGATTACTTTTTGAAGAAAAAGAAAGATCTATTTGGTAGATTAAAGCTTTTTAAAAATCTGGATGACTGTCTTATAAAAAATTTCTGGATGATAATAAAGTTTTGAAGAAGAATAAGAATATGACGTTGACATTTTAATGTATGATAGGTTATACATAATTTACTGTTTTAGATGTATATATTTTTATTCAACTTATTTTAGTTTATTGTCTCCTTATAAAGTTTAAGACCTAAAATATAAACTTTTACGTAAGGCCCTGAAATTATAGGGTGATCTTTGGATGGTTTTTGGTTTGAAAGTCTGATAAAATGTGTGTGAAGACTATAGAGGGTAAAATCATGATGGGTGATTTTGTTTATGATTATATAAAATGGAAGCACACATAATAGTAGATAGTCTGGAAAGACAATGGGTAAGTGAGTGTTTCATCCGAGTGATTGTTAAATTTTTTTATGGTATTTGGTATCATTTTCTTTGGTATCATGTGAACCTACATGTGGTCTTGCCCTCGGCTTCATTGCATCGCTCCTCTTCTATTACACGATATCATTTCGAAATTACATCAAATATCGTATGTGCATTGTTAATGGGGAAATAAAGTCTGTATTTCATCCACCTCTGACTTTTCGACGAACTCCCCACGTGAAATTTTGAAAAAATCATATAAAACACTTACTTAGTATTAAAGTAGGAGTCAAAGTCACCGTGGTGGTTTTACTTTTTGGTAACCCCTGTGATGTTGGTAACTACAATGATTTACTACTATTAGACGCAACTTCTTCCGACAACAATAACGATGAGGATGACATATACAAGTACTATCAGGGCAAGGACGAGAGCAGAGGCGATGGTGAGACTAAACTACCAGAAATAAAATTAATATTTCTGTTGGATTTTATCAGCTCGTGTTCTAACACCAACACCAGTGGTAAAAAGGAGGGTGAGCTGGTGGTTGTGAATTCTTGCTTCAATCTCAGATTTGTCCCATTTTTCTCTAAGAATAGTTGGATCAAGTGTTGTCTTGTATTAGCAGTGCTATCAAGCCGGATTTCATGGTCCTCACGGAGCATGATTACTAAAACGTCACACATTAGTCCTTCACATAACATTTTGCACATTGTCCCAAGTATTACCATCACATGGTTTTGCTCCTCTTCCACTTGCTATAAACTTTCACACTACTATAGATCATCCAAATCATGTGATGTTGCGAGCAAAGACCTATCAAAATGGTGTGCGGGCATTTGTAAATTGTAGTGATGTGCCGATGACCTTTACTTCAATATAAAAATTAGCTTGCTCGTCAACCTCAACTACTTCTGATGAGGTACATCACATTATTTGATCATGTGTATAAATGTACACATTGAATTTAACCATATAATTCATGCGAGGTAATTCTATTTAGCTTATTCTTGTACATCAAACTAATTAAAATTATGCGACTTTTTTCTTATTTCTATGTATTCACTTAAGGTTGCTCCTATCTAATTATGGTGTTATTCGTTTCCATTTTATGCAGATCTTGAACAAGACGGTTGCCTTAGTTCATATATATTTTTTATGTTTTACATCAAGCATGTAAGGCGTATAAATTTATATTGGCTTTGGCGTGGAATGTGAAGGATACTCTAGTAGGAATAAATATGAAGAAAGTAAAGGTAAACATTAATAAAACTGCTTCCTACATTGCTAAGAAAAGATGGAAGTGTCGTATTATCAAAGGTAAACAAGGTGATGTAAAAATCTGGATGATTAAAGCAAGAGTTGCAGCTTGTTGCCGTCAATATTTCGTGCCTTTCTTCAAATAAAAAACATTAAACCTCTCCAATGCTATAGTCTCTGTCAAGGTCAAGATTCGGTATACTGGTGAAGAGGACTCTGTTTTGTGGTTTTTTATTCCTTGTGAAGGTTGAGATCAGTCTGTCATGCCGGAAAACCATATGCCACAATTTTATAAAATGAATACGATGATTTAAGGTTCAATCCATCTAACGAGGAATGGGATAAAGAAAATGACATATGTGAATGCTTTCAAAAATATCTATAATCTTCGGTTTAACTTTGATAATAACAAGTTATCAGAGAAGAACTATACCTTTATAGTTTTGGATTTTGACCGGACTTTTGATGAGTGGAAAACTAGTGGACATGGACCCATGTTAGGAGCATGACAAATAAAATGAGGATGAAGTTTGACGAGTACAAGAACATGGGTATGTCGGAGAGACATGCAGTCGAGCAAGTAAACTTATTTTTGTTTTTTAATATAGGGTCGTAATCAGCTATAAACCTATGCTTCAAATATAAATATACAAAGCAATTTTAAACCACACGATAGGATATTTAGGTGCATAATTTATTTTGGTTTTTTGACCTATGACCTTCATTACACCTCCTTCCTAACATGATTCAACCATTGGCTATAGCATGTAACCCGAAATTCTCATTACACATTTTCTATCGTTTCAACCGGTTTAACATCTCGTTACAATATTAAAAACATGAAACACGTTTCAAAAAATTAAAACGTGTTTTAATAAATTAAAATTAATTATTTCAATTGAAATCATTCAATCTATTGAGTAACATGTGGGTAGTAAAATAAAAATTTAATCGATATTTTGTAGATTTGTATTTGAAACATGATCCGTAAAAGATTACATTGATAACATGTACCAATCATATACTTGTTATTATTGCATACAAACAAAATACTCGAAATGTGATTATCTTACAAGACCACTTCAAAGCAGAGCCTCCTGTTTCTGTGTGCTGTTTCAAATACATGTGTTAAAATAGATGTTGCCTACAAGTCCGATCTAACAAATATTTCAAATTTATGACTGAAAACTTGTACTTATTCTGTAAACAATTTCGAATAAAGTCAACTAACATTTAATCTTGCATCTATATCACATGTATATACAGACAAGCAACAGAGTAATGTATGCATATACAACAGGTGACCAAGGCTCGAGTCGCGGTGCCAGTATACAAATGTATCATTCTACTGAATAATCTATACAGGCACATCTTTCGGGTACTCCTCTGGATATCGACTGATGGTACCTCTGAGAAGTCTCTCTTGTTCTTGAAGGTTGGAAGGAGGGACATCGTACACGTCGGTGAAAAGCTCCGCGACCGGAGGCTTCTCAACCTTCTCCGCCACTTGAATTGCTTGTAATAGCTGTGTATCCAAAAAAATGCAACCAGTTGAAATATTTGTACAGTTCATCTCCAAAAGTGGAAGGAATTGAAAAACCAAAAGTTTTGAAAACTTGTACCTGTTTCCTCACATTACTTCTGATCTCAGACTCAGCATTCCCTCTCCACCAACCATTGCCCTCTATCCATTTTCTAAATCTACTCACCGGATCTCGGGCCATCCTCCAGTGCTCAATCTCATCTGCATGGCGATACTTGGTGGAGTCATCCGATGTCGAATGATGCCCTACTCGATAAGTCAAGGCCTGCGAGTAAAAAAATATTGAATACAACATCGAAAGACTGAATATGCCATAGCAATTACGTTCTGTTGTTTTACCTCGATTAAGACGGGCCTTTGCTCTTTGATTGCCATGTTTCGCGCAGCGTGAACTGCGCTGTAAATGGCAAGAGCGTCATTACCATCTATTCGAATGCTTCGAATTCCATATCCTTGGCCTTTGACAACAATGCCATCACCTTGGAAATATAGGACATCAGATAAACTCCTAGAGGAATTTCTAAAGTTGGAAAAAGTGTGAGACAAGAAAGAATACTTCGAAACTGATCTGAAGTTGGGGTACTGATAGCCCATCCATTGTTCCGACATATAAAAATAACTGGAGCTTCCATAACAGCAGCAAAATTCAAAGCAGCATGGAAATCTCCCTACCATTATGTGACACGTTCAAAAAGAAGCAACCTATAGAAATTAGAAAGGCTCCTCTAGGCAGATAATTAAAACCGAACAAAGCATTCCAATACTCTTCGCTGATTAGTATCTAGAAAATGAAATATAGATGAAGAACATTGTTTCACTCGATTATAAATGTACCTCACTTGTGCTACCATCACCAAAGTAAGTAACTGCACAAGCATCTTTCTTATCCATCTTTAATGAATATGCAGCACCGACTGCTTGGATGGTCTGAGTCCTGCAAGACAATATAAATGTTTACGCATATGAATCTATTTTGTAGGGCAAATAACAATACGGGTGTTAATATGCACTCACGCGATTGGTGATGATACAGTGACATAATTGAGCTTGTTAGACCCATAATGAATAGGCATCTGCCTCCCTTTCCCATAATCGGCTTTATTTCCGAATAATTGGTTTGTAAATTGTTCGAGCGTAAAACCACGCCATAACAGAACTCCGGGCTCCCTGTACTGCATTGCACATCAAAAAATCTTTGAAAATTGCTCCTATACATAACATAAGATATGTATGCATACCGGAAATGCATGTATATGTGATTGTAACCTGAGGGAAGATGATATCGTCGTTGGTGAGCGCTGCAGCTGATGCAATGTTGATGGCCTCTTCTCCATGTGTTGTAAGATAAAACGAGAGCCTACCTTGTCTTTGTGCTTCGTAGAAGATTGTGTCCATTGTTTGAAGCATCACCATGTATTGGTACATTTTCACCGCAACAGCTTCACTCACCTAATTACATTGATCACTCACATAAGACTCCAGTTTCCATATTCATGCCTTCAGTTGCAAGGAACAAGAATGTGACTGTTTCTTGTTTTTGTTAAAGAACCAGACATGGAAGGCCAGGGGAGTACCTGTTCTGAATTGCTATACGGCATAGGCTGGCCATTATCATCAAGCACCCGATAGCAAGGCACTCGCTCCTCGGAGGATTCAGGTACGAAGCTCAGTTCAGTGGTGAACTTCACCTTTCCCCCAGGAAAATCCAAGGCCTGCATAAAAAGGGACCTTCAGTGAGTACTGATTTGCACACGAAAACACCGACTCATCTGCTATAGATGATCTAGTGGCCTTCTAAACATCTAAATAGAAAATCAATCAGTTCAGAATCTATGTATTGTATTTCATCAAAACCATGTTACACAAATAAATGGCAAGTGGGCCTATCATTATCTATGAACTTGTGCTAGTCCCTTTATGGATTACGGTGTTCTTATCCATTGATAAAGCACGAATTATAAACTAATATAATTTAATGTTCATCATCGACAAAGTGTCCCCCCAAATTCTTTCAGTCTTCATATAAAGACCCATTGACCAAGTTTGACTCTTGAGGACTAATAGGACATCATATGCTTATCCAGATAAGAACATGACCTAAAATTCACGAACAGTTTCTATTTGGAACCATAAAATTGTTCCCAACATGATCGAAACATGAATTTATGCACTTCACAATACAAAAATACCATTTTAAATAGATGATCTAGTGGCTTTCTAAACATCTAAACAGAAAATCAACATGTTCAAAACCTATACATATCATTTTATCAAAACCATATTACACAAGTGGGTTTATGGATTCTGGGTTTTCATCAGTTGATGAAGCACAGTTTATAAACAATTATAATTCCCAGTACTGATCATCAGCAAAATTAGACCCCCAAATTCTTCCACAATAAGACCCATTGACCAAATCTGACTGAAATTCATGAACAGTCTCTGGTTGGTACAATAAAATCCTTCCAACACAAAAACTCCATTTTTCTCGTGAATTCACGAAAAAAACAAGTAACAGTACCTGATCATCATCATCAACAACAACAACATCAACAACAACATCGATTTGCCTCTGGGCTTCAATCGATTCGAATCGTCGAAACGAGAAACTCGAACCTCCGTCACTCGAAACCTGATCTGGGTTCCTGAAACGACCAAGCGGAGCCGTCAATGAAGCTCCTCGACCCGTAGCTCCGAAGCTCCACGAACCCAGAAGACCCAACCTCGGCCCGACCCGACCCAGAACGTCCCTCGATTTCCTTACCCACAGAGCCATTCCCGGAATGGGATCGAAGAGGCAACGATTGGGTTTTTCCAGAAAATGCGATAATGGAGACACAGAGACGATAGAGACGATAGAGACGGAGCGTGGATGTGACGGAAGTGACGGTGCTTCGTTTTTGTACTCACTCGCGTGCGAGAGTACTGATGGGGACGTGTACTCGCTGCGTTTAGTGAACACGTGTGTATAATAATTAAAACAATAGTATCTTAATCTTAACTTTAATTGGGTGTGTTTTGGATTAAGTGGTTGTTTAGTGAAAGAGCTGAAGTTTTGGAGACGATCTAATAAATGCTGAGTCATGCAATTATCATGTTTTCAATGCCACTCTGTATTGTTCCCACTAAAGCCTTATCTATTTCTTCTATGTCAATCTTGTTTTGATGATATGTATCTTTTTCTGAGTTTCTTTGTAATAGGTTGGGACTTGGGTTCCATTATTAGGATAAAATTTAATTTCTTTTAGTAACATCCTATCCTAAATTTACTTTTAATTTTTCTCTACTTGTTCATAACGATATTCAAAAATCAGACTAACAATTTCAATAATTAACAGAGTATAAGATATTATTAAAAAATGAAGTATTCAAGTAAAGTTGGTTTGTCGTAAACGAGTCGAGTTCTTACGTGCTGCTTAAATTCGATTCGTTAACTACTTTATGCTTGTTAATCGAGTTTGAATCGAATTTGAATTTAAAGTTAATCGAGTTTAACAAATTAACAAGAATAACTCAAGCTCTATTTATTACGTGCTCGATAAACTCATGAGTTATAGCTTGGTTTAATATTTATATACAAATATTTAAAATAATTCATTTTTATTTGTGAAATCGAGTTTAAATGTAACTTGAATGCAGTGATGTGGATGATATTCGGAGGAAGTATAATTCAGTACTAATTATACTAGTTGAATATTTAAAAGAATATTTTTTGTTAAAAGTACAAAAGTAAATTTTGTAACGTAGGTTTTAGTCACGACCCATGATATGTTTAGAGCATTTTTTTTAAAGATTATATTATTTCTCGAATAATTTCTCTAAATCCTCTTTGAAAAACGAATTGAATGATTTTTATGATACATTTGACTCCAATTTATATTTATTTCAAATTAGATGAGGTGTCAAGATTAATTTATGATATTACATACAATTTATCTAAAACTTGAACTTTACAAACAAAAAATTACAAAATATTTATTAAACATGATTACAAATTAAACATATCTCCTACACTAAATATACACCAATAAGTAATAATTAATTTAAGTCTAAAACTAAAATTAGAAGTATGTTATGATTAAGAAGAGTCGAGATATGATGAAGTATATATCCACTCACAGGCACAATACTAACAAATCTTGCTACTCCAGCTGCGAAAGTACCATATTATCCTCTATCCGAGTTCGTATACAATTTCATGATAAGGGTAAAGATGTAATTTCTCAATGTCGTTGAAAGATTCAAATAGAGCGAACATGTGTTTGCTTTCTCCGGCACATGAGAGAGCCCTCAAATGCAAGCCTCGCGAATATTTCAAAATAGTCGCTTGGCGAACACGTAATCAACTATTCAAATTAATTGCATTAAGTCCAACAAAATCATATGTGCCTATTTTGTTTTGCTATATAAATACTCGAAACCCCATATTCTTCCGCATCTTTGCAATTCCAATCCATATATCGTTCGAGTCTGATTGAACATGGATTTTTCAAGAACGTTTATTTTTTTGGAGATTTTTGTCTTTGCAGTGGCAATTTTGAGCCAATGTGGAGCACAAGGAAGAAGGTTGTTGCCAAAAGAAATCCCTGGTGAGATCAATCAGATAAAAATTTCGACGATGAAGGCATTGGGAAAGGCGAAATTCACCGTGAAAGATTGTTTTCATGTTGCGGTGTCGGGGCCCAGTCCTAAAGGACCAGGCCATTGATTCATCGTCGTGAGAGCGAAAGGATCTTGCGAAGCCTTAGCGCATACACAAGAATGAAGCGTTTTTTATATAGTATACAGGAAAAAATATACATTTACGCCTTCTTTTTTTTTTCCAAGGAGTTTAAGATATCAGATAAATTCTTATGTTTATGTCTGTAATATGCAAAACCAAATGTATATTAGAGTGAAGAAAAAGTAATTTTTGTAATTTATTCATTTGAATAATATTACTGAATCATTGCTATTTTGTCCTTATCAATCAAGTTTTTTTCTACTATGAGCAATTTAATCCAATGTTCATATATGCTGTAACTATGAGTATATTTTGATAAATAAATTTCATATACGCGCTTTTGAGTAATTATAGAGCAGTTTTGGCCAGAGACGGTGACGGAGAAGAATATTCCGGCTAGGATTGTGAATTGTAGAGCCGTTTTAAGGGAATGATTGAGAATGTGGCGATGTGGTTGTGAATTTATAAGGGCAACGGTCGTTTAGTGTTGTGGATTTTTAAAGTTGGTACGCTTTGAAATTAAAATATAATCAAACTATTCGCATTCATGGTGATTTCGGAATGGGTTTTGTGATACGGCTGTTGTTGCTGCTGCGATCAGAGATACCAAATTTCCGTCAAGTTTGAGATGTTCTCTCTACAAGGATTACAACAAATTGTATTCATGACGGGTTTTATGATCCTGTCCAGCCCCAATCAGGGGCACCAGGTCCCGTCAGGTCCCGCCGTAAGTTTAACTGCCTAAAATCAGAATAAATATATATGCTGGCTAAAATAAATAGCCTAAACTTCCCATTTTTCTCATATGTGTGCGTTTGTGTCTTACTCCAAAAGAAAATTTGGAGACAAGAATAGTGAAAAGGAAAATGATTTTTCAGTAGATTATAATGTAAGAAATTGTCCTTATGCTAGGTCCTTGGCCATCTGTGCCTCGAGTTTATTCCACAAGTAGAGTGTTCTTCTGATGATCGGATCAGCGGAAAATCCTTCTGCATAGGCACTGATTGCATTCAACAGGCTCGAGAATTTCTCCCCATTGTCCTGCATCCGTCAAATTTACTTTAAAATTTGTTTTTAGCAAAACAAATGATAACATTATTGTATGTAGCCAAATCGCGAGCAAAATCCAAAGCACACAATGGACTGGGTCTTGAAGACGTTTGAAGGAGCTAAATAGGAAACACGTTCTTCTGGTAAAATTAAATGGAAAAATATGCATGATGATGATAAAGATTGTATATGATGCAAGCTTATAATATTAACAACAAAGCTAATGAATGCCTACGATAACGAACCTCAGGTTTTGTAAATGTGAGATCTTCGGTGGTAAATGGCACCATGTAGAATGGAAGATCAGAGCGGAGCAGTGCCTGTGAAGACATACAACATATGAGCATTTACAATTACAATTACGTTTTTAGCAAGGATTAGGAGAGTTGGTGTTTCATTTTTCACTGTGTTCCCTCATGATCTGTGTGAGTGTTTGTGACTAACTAAAACCAAGAATATTATTGGTAATTCACACTTAACAACCAAAGTAAGAAATTAGGAATATCCCATTTTAGAAAATGGAACACTTATATAAGGACGAGGGGTAATCACTCAGAATTAGCTACATAATATAGTCATTCTGCATTATAATTCCATTCCTCATAAGAATATAACAACAGAAACAAATGCCGAATGTAGCTAAGTGTGAGAATGTTACCAGGTTCTTGCTAAGAGTTGCTTGAGCTGCATTTTCTATCAATGTCTGCAAGGAAAAAGGAAAGTTGGGAATGTCAATACTAGTTTCCATTTAATGTACTGATACAGTACCACCAAGTATGTCTTCTTATTGAACTAATAAAACACTTCAAGCAGTCATTGCCTATTCATAGAACCGCCGGCAGAAATACATTTATCAAGAAGGTCAAAACCTACAATCCGTATGAGATTTTTACTTTTTCCATTTGCTAAGAACAATACAGAGAGCCTGAAAACAGTGACTGGATGATTGGAATGTTATTTCACTCAGCAAATAAGTCTGCACAATCTGTTGCAGCCACGTAGAAAGGTTCTGTTCTTTCTTCATCTAGACCTCCATCTTTTATACAGCACATAAATTCTGATTTATGTAAAATATGTTGAATGGAAAATGAGATCAAGATACCATTTAAAGATACAAACCTAAACAATATATCAGAAGGACCACTTTCACAAGCTAGCCGATTTCTATAGCCAGACATTTTTCAGCACCATACCCTATGACTGGATATTTATCTCATTTTTTTTGCAGTATGTTTTTTTTGTTGGTTGAACAGATCTCACTATCCAATACATATTTTTAAATGATGATGACTAGAAGCAGCTAATTTATATCTACTCAATAATCAACGTCAATGGTAAATGCTAGTATGTTACCTGTTTGATACGCTCCTCTTGGACTTCATCAACGTGTTGCAACAGATTCTCCAGTGAACCTGTCGATAGAAGTGAGTCCTATCATAGGTAACTAGCAGGACATGTTCCAAAAATACTCCTACATTTTTGTCCTAAACTTTGGAATCTTGTTCCAGTGTTTAGTCTTAAGTTTGGACAAATTGTTCCCATCTTGTTCATACTTCAGGACTAAATAGGAATTATTTGATCAGACTCGGGATTATTTGGAACAAACCACAGGTTTATAACCAAAGTTATTATAGCAATGATAATAACAGGACAAACATGCCCTAATTTAACTGATTGAAAATACAAGAAATATATACAGTACCGAATTTAGTGATCAAACGCAATGCATTAACTTCTCCAATTCCATTAATTCCTGTATGGCCAAAAATGTTATCAAGCAATGAAATTTAGTATCCAATATCAGAGATCAATTCTTAAAAGGAAATGGCAACACTTTTAGAATGCTGGCTATTTGTTAACTTATATATGATAAATATTGTTCTGTGCATGGAGAAATGGACATATGTAACTTCATACTAGGTAGTTAATTTTAAATTGCAGGTAGAACAATATGGTTGCAATTTTTCACGGGACCAAAAAGCACATATGCAATATGAAATTATATATATTTATAAAGTCTTCAAAAAAACCTGGAATGTTATCAGATTGGTCCCCTGTGAGTGAGACTACATCCACAAACTGAGAAGGTTCCAAAGTTCCATATCTTTTAGCAAAATCTTCCATTCCAAATGATACCATCCTGGCAAGCAAAAGCAGAAAATCAAAGTTGTAAATCTCTTAAGAGCCAAAAAAATAAAACAAAACATTGGGGTCAAGAAGTCATATTAGATAACTAGTATAGATCTCAAAATTCAAGTAACAATGAGAAGATATCAAAAGGATTGCCCAAAGCTCTATTTATGTTCAATGTACACAACTCTGCAGAATCAAGCAGACCAATGGACTAAATCAAGATCAATTACAGCTCAGTACTGGAGCGAGCCAAGCCACAGGTAAGGTATCATATTCCTTTATTATTCACATTTGCTAATGTTGGAAGATTGTACCGTACAACTTTTATCCTTTCCACTTTAGATGATCAATATGGTAGATATTTGATTATCAACATTATTTGCAATCATTTCATCAAAATTAGGTACAAAAACTCTTCTGGATATCATTTTCATTTAAATTTGGCATAGACTACTAGGTTTAATACACCGCTTTCTTTAAAAGATGAAAATAAATTGGAATTGTAACAAACCAAAGGATCAATCTTCTTGTATCCAGTTGAGAAAGAAGACAAGTATAAGGCAACTACTAGACAATATGGAGTGCTGCTCACTTGTCTTTGCAGACAACCAGAAAAGCACTATCTGGGATTTTTTTTATGTGACATTACTAGAATGAATTAATCTATTCCAAGTCCAGAGTAGTCAAGGGGCAGCCAGCAATCAGGAAATGAAATGCACATCAAGATCTAGAAGAACTGATAAAGTTTTAAATTGTTTATCCTGCAAGGTCCAAGTCTAAGTTTCACCAAAAGGCCCATCAGAATGCTAATACTATTGTGATTCTGAATTATTGCAGAAGTGGAGAATGATTTGGGTTCTCAGTACTTGAGCACTAACATTCATAAGCACCCACAAAATACTGAAGAGGCATTGATGGAATGTGCAAAATAAGGAACTGATCAATACACCCAACCACCAAAATCAGAAATTTTAATAATGGACAATAGAAAGGAAGTTGAAAATAAAATGAGATACTAACTCATGACGTAAGAGTCGTAGAAGACGTAATGAAGGAGATAGAATCTGGAAAAAGTCTTTGTCTGGAGAGACAACTCTTACCTGTAAAATCAATATTGAAATTAAGATAACCTTAACAACTAAAGGTAAAAATAGAAAAAGGGTGGGCAACGCATGAGACAAACCATAATCATAATAAAAATGGCATCAACAGAACCAAATGTCAATGGGGGGGGGGGGGGGGGGGGGGGGGGAGATAAAATATATGCTGAATGGTGTATATGATATGCTTAAGCTACAAACAAATCTCAACCACTGTAGTAGTTTACAAGAAAATCTTGTTAGTGAAGCAGATATTCAGGCATATGTTAGCCTGGATCTCTCTCTTTCAATTTGTCGATTATCTATGATATAATGTAGTTTTTTTACTCAAACTCTATCAGTTAAAACATAGATCAGATGGCACCGGCATCTATAAATAAAAACATCACGGGAGCATTTGCAGAGTCACCGATTAGCCTCCGCAATAGCAAAAGAGGCCACTATTTCCAATGCTTACTAGGGGTCTGAAGCATCCAAAGCATCTTACAAATGCTTACTAGGGATTTGAAGCATCCAAAGGATCTTATGATTGCTCACACAATTAATAATTTGGCAAAAACATTAACCTCAGAATCTCCAATAGAAGTGTAAGCATACTTAATGAAAACATCAAATCGACATATTTTCATTATACTTTAAAGGATAACAAGAAATCCTTGTCAATTTGAATGAGAAAAACACCAATATCTGGCTGTATGGAGATCCAATCCGCTCTCTTGTGATCCGGTTTCTTTTTGTTCTTCGGGCTCTTAGTTTTTGTAGTAGGTCTCAGGGTTTTGGGTTTGCTGTTTCGGGTTTTATTTCATATCTTTTCTGTCTCATTTGTTCTCAAGATTTTTAAGCTAAAAAAATCTTTCTTTGCTGATGAAAAAAAGAATGAGAAAAACTCGGTACACAATCTGAAAACCCACGGCTTTTCTTTTGAGGTAATGTGATGAGTCATATTGCCTATTTATTGTTCAGTACTTTTCGTTAACAATCAGGAATGCCCACAAGAATCAGTTGTCTTCCATTCCATTTATCCAATGAAATGCTTCTATAAAAATCAATCTCTTCTAGCCCAAAACAAACCATACTATGAGTACTGTAATCATATTCCAGGACATCATTTCATGTTTTTAGAAGACAGCCGCAGAAACCTACCTTGAATCCATCTTCAACACTCTTTACAGCCAATGTCCCAATCACGTCGTCAGCTTCAACACCTGGCACCTGCTTCCAAGTTAACTCATGAAAGAACATTAGTTCACAATAGTAATAAAGATCAACAAATCACTTGAAACTGTGGCAGATATTTACCTCAATGACCTTAATGGACATAGCCTTGAGGGATGCTTTCAAGTACTGAAGTCCTTGAACTATGGTATCGGGCGTGGGAGGGCGCTGGGCCTTGTATTGGGGATATAGAGTGTGGCGGAAATTCAAGCCTGAAAAATAGTCAAGCAATATAGTTTGATTCGATGTACCATTTCTGGATATATTAGCCATGCCAACAAATGAAAAGAAGAGAATGCAGGTCCTAACAACAGTAAATATCCATTATTGCCTGTCAAACAAAATTATATATAAAATAGCATGAAACTGAAAACAAACTAGGTCAGAATGTGAAGAAAAACATGATTGTGCCAAGATCCAACAGTACATTCAAAAAATATAAGGAAATACAATAAGGGGAACAATATTTTTTACTTTCAAATTTTGAAACACAATCAAATAGAACACTTTAAACTCGTTATGAAGTAAGACAAATTAAAAGAATGTGAGTTATCCCTTATACATGTCCTATATGTTGAAAGTATATCATCAATGGAGTGTAAGTAACTTTAAGGCAGCTTTGATGACCCAATACAGTCCCTCTACCTAATAGCTCAGGCTTAGTCTTATGATATATCACCTTATCATACATCATCTGTAGGGTCCCCATAACCATCCAAATCTTTACCTATGGACCTTGGTTTCTTACAGATTAAAAAAAAATGAATAAATAAAAATAGCATACCTTTTGCCATTACACTTTCTTTGGATGACTTATTAGTATGACCAAAAGGAACTCCTGAAAAGAAAAGGTTTGTTTTATCAAAGTTTTGTTTGAGCCAGCAGCTGAGTTACCAGAGATCCCTAGACCTCATGACAATTTAACACGGAATCTTCTAATATCTAAAAGTAAGCCGAGACCTAGAAATTAATTACTTCCACGCAGCGTTTGATAGTAGGAAAATAGATGGAAGTCTAACTAAGCAAACCATAAATCAACATCATCATCGAGTTATTTGTAATTATGGCAAGATTACTGAGGAGTGTTAGGTAAGAGAAAAACTAATTGAGTTATATTAATGTCATCACGATAAAGTTTAATGTTGAGGAGTGTTAGGTAAGAGAATATGGGCATTTAGTGTCACCCAACACTCAATAATAAAAACATAATCCACAATATCAACGAACTGCATACCCACCATCATGGTCAAACACAACCTGCATGAAGAATAACACAAATTAACAAGCAACATCTAAACTCAAATTGAAAATACAAATGACGATTAAACGAGAAAAAAAACTAAAGACAACTTAATAAGAAAATGAATCAGTGCAGAAATTACTAATATGTAAGAATTTAAGTACTGAAAACTTTAAGAAAAAAGAAATGAGAATTAATCTTACCGCCACATGAGTAGGGATAATTTGCAAGACGTCAATTATCTGCAGAAGACATTTTTAATCAGAAAAATTGAAAGCCTGGCTGATGTATAAAGAGGGCAAAAAACAACATTGTATCAATATTGACTAATGAAAACATATAACATGAGAAAATACATAGGTACATAAGCTCTAACACCATATAAAGCAGAAATAGCTTTATTCATGCAAGTCCACTGAGTGTTAATATACTAGTTCTTAAGTGGATATATAAATGAGTTCCATGCCCACAATTTTTTTCTACAAGTAAAATTATGTTATATTATGATATCTATGCCTTCAAGATGCTGTCCCAGAAGTTCAAGACTAATCATATTGGCCAGAAATTATCAGAGATATTTATGTGGCTAAATATGCATCCAGAAAAGGCACAACTCTGACACTAGTCTAAAATTGTGTTTAACATGAGAGCAAATAACATCAATGTAGAGAAACTTTATACATAGAAGAAAAAGGAAGTTTTGGAAATTTCATGTACCATCACTTACAAGGGATAGAGCTGTAAATATAGTCAATACCCAATCTCCATTTCCATCAGCATGTGCTAAATGACCATGGTGCAACCTTGCTATTCAATCAAACGAATCCAGGCAATGGTCAGCAGGAATGTGAGAATCAGATGCCAAATGAGCAGAATAGTATTTAATGATCTCTATGGTTAAGTCAATTTCATATTGCAGCTGGGGATAGAATTAGCTGCACTTCAATATGGAGAAGCTGCATCATCATAATAAACAAATATCTGGAAAAAACACTCCATAGAATGACAAATCATACAATAAAATGTCTATCTTGAACATGACATAGTTTTCGAGAATAACATGTAACGAACCAACAAAATAATGACCAAGTTAAGATATTTACAAAAAAAAGATACTTCATTACTATATGAAACTCTGGTTTGAATATCATGTGTCTACATCCTAATGCTTTATGAAGAAAATTAGCGTGTAATCAGCAAAAGAAAGAACAGGTAATTAATTTATCAAGTTCAAATTTCTTCAAATTCTAACACGATCATACAATTTCACTAGGATGAAAACCTCATTCATTTTACAAATTCATTAATTAATTATTCATATGGGAAAAGGAATACAAAATGATACAAAATTCAACAATATTGTAGCTTTAGAATTTCTCAAGGACATGTCCAAAATTGAATTGCCTGTGAAATGGCAAATTCTTGTTCCGCGGAAAATACAAAACTTAATTCTTCTTTTTTACAAAAGAGATAAAGGCAGTAAGTAGACCTAACAAAAATACAAATTGATGAATGATTTAAACATTAAGACAATGTACCTAAAAGCTTGTAGTAAGATCTGTACATAATTGCTGTGCCGTCAATGAGCATTACCCTGCCAGCTAAGGAACTTGCATTCGGAGCTCTTTCCTTGTCATTAAGGGTGTCACGGAGGGTGTCCTGGCGCAGTGTCTGTTTGCTTTCAGCAGACGTTGCTAAATTTCTATAAGAAGTTGCATGAACGAGTCCAGGTAAAACTGAATCATAATGACCAGATAAATTCAAGTAGCCCTGAAGACAGTAGTTAAAATGTTAGGTGTTTCCACAAGCTATCTATTAAATATACCAGTGTTTGTCATATTTCAGTGCAGAAATATTTTCAATTTGTGTACATGATTCTAGTTACAGGTGGAAATCAAATGGGCAATGAAAGGGAGATGAAACGTAAGGAAGACACCAACTAGAGAGAGATTTTATAACTGAATGCCGCCAGGTCTGCAATAACCATTGGCCTACAACCTTCTCTAATATGCAACAAAATGGCATCTCACTCCTCTTTTAAATAATTTCTACAAGAACAGTACATAAAACATATACCAAATGGCTAAAAATTTAAATTCTCATTCACCGCAAACATTGAAAGTCCCACAAAGAATTCCAACACAAAATACCGACCATGTTTCAGGTTTCTGATGTATTATCCAATGTGTCTAACCCGCCCTTACCTTTCTCGAAAGAGTCGATGACGGATGAACCAAATTTGTCTTCTTGAGGTAGCAGAAAATGCTTCCGATTCTATGAGATGTTGGCAAGCTTCCTCCCATACAATTACAACTCCTCCATATGTCATGGAGACGGATGCGTGAAGGTTGATAGTGTGCCATGAACTTGTAGCAGCAGATCCAACAAACCCAGTAGCTATTCCATGAGAAAGAGCCCAATAGTAAACTGACCTAAAATTTCCAAATGTAGTGCTCATAATCTATGGGTATTCTATTCATATGAAATGGATTGAAACAAAGGAGAAAAAATGGACTCGCAGTTCAATATGAAAGCTACATAACAAATAGTGAAACGCTAGCAAGTAACCACATAAACTAATAACAAGGCACACAATTTCTAGTCACTTGCAGCAAAGTAGCAGAACAATCCACAAAATTACAGCAATGTCAATAATTACCAAAATAGTAGCTATAATCCACCAAAAATTTGGCAATGCTTAGTGTTCACTGTTCACAGTAAACTAGCAGCAAAGATTCTTCATTCACATCACAAATTTGCAGAAATTCATGGAAAACATATCAAAAATCATTTTCATCACTATCCAGCAACCAAACAAGAACTTAATCAGAACAAAACTTCAATAGCAACAGCCATAGCTACATATCTACCTCTAGAACAATCCTCCTCTCACGCAACAGCTAGAAAACACAGGTTTCAGGCTCATAAAGTACAGAAAACGAAACAAAATCAGATTTAGAGCCGAACCGATTCTCGAACGGTGAGCTCCGGAAACACTCCCGCTAGATTCTTCGGTTGATTTTGCTTCCTACAACATTTTCTCAGTAACCAAACAGCTAAATTCGCAACAGAAACGCGAAAACGACGAGATTTGAGTGTTTTTTTCAGGCCCGCCAAAATCAGAATCACATCTTCTTCGGTTCTCTGGGGTTTAGATAAAAACTGGGAAGGGCAATATCGTCATATTGTAATTTTGCAGAACTGATTGGGCCGTATAAAAAATTCATCGAACTTGGGCTGGCTGCACATGTTACAGGCCCAAGTAAATAAGAACGGCCCATATTCAAGATACAGGCCCAAATCATGTCCTCCGTGTCTTCGTGTATCTGAAATTGGGGTTTAAGCCAAACTTTACAGGGTTTTTGGTTCAAGGTCGTTGCTTGCGAAGCTCCGTCTCCAAGCGAATCGATTGTGTTGAGCTAAGCTTCAGCTGAATCGAAGTTCGGTGGTAGCTTCTGAGAAATGGGTAAGAGAGGTAAGAGCCATCAGAAGGTGAAGGACACCACAAACCCTAAGAGAAGGCGCCGCCATGAAGAGGCTGACCCGGAGGACATGGACGATGAAATCGATGCTTGTGAGTGATTTATACGAACTTATATTTCAACTGGGTTCTTTGTTTTTAATGTAATTTGTTTAAAATTTGGATTTTTTTTGGTTGAGAGTAGAGAATGATTGATTGGTTTTTGCGTTGAAATTGCAGTTCACAAACAGAGAGATATTGTTCCATTGGATATTAATGGTGATGCTGGAGACTCTGATGATGATAAGGAGGAACCAGTGTTTGATTTTCAGGTTCTTATTTGCTCTAGTTGTTTATGGATATAAGTTATATAGCATGTTCTTGTAATAGCACATGCTGAACAAATTGAGTGTTTCTTTTGTATATTGGGAAAGGTGAGGAAATTATTTGAAGTAACTGTAAATATTTCTCAGGTGATTAAAACTTCATTTTGTGTTTTCTTATGGCTCTTCAAAATAAACTGAATACGAGATGAATTTAGCCATCTATGTCTATATTTTGGGAATTTGGTTCAGTGACAAGGGGCTCATAGTGTAAAACTTTGAAAAATTCATGGGTAGCATTTCCATTTCCTCTGTTTCAGTTCAATACAATGTGAATCTATTGAATTGAGTGCATTGTCTATGGTGCTAGAAACCCACCACCCTAGTTTATTCTGTGGGGTTGAATTATGTGTTATTGACTTGGTGTGCTTTTTGCTATTTTTTTTCTTACTTTGTCCGTATCACGTTGCATAGGATGATAATGAGGATGATGACGAGGATGATGATGACGAAGACGTGAACGATGATACTCGTCTTACTGGATTTGAAGCAAAAAGTAAGAAAAATATATCAGACATGTCATATTTTATTGTTTGCATCTGAAAAAGATGCATCTGCATATTTTGTTGCTTGACAAAATGTTTTTTTTATAATCTTATGAAAATATATTCTTCTATGGCTGAGGAATCTCCAATTAAGACCTAATTGAAATACAATAATTCATTTCTTACGCCAAATGATATCATATTTTTGGTGAATGTATGACTTTACATACGTGTGACTGTGTCATTGTGAATTTCACTAGCTGTTCACAATAGTGGAGCAATGGGATTGGGTGTAACCAAGGGTTTAGCAGATATGTTATTGCGTATATTATGCTGGCAATGTATCTGAGTTGTTTTATGTATAAGGATGACCATATTTTCCATTTTGTAAAAATATTCTGCGTATACTCGTACATGTTGCAAGAGCAGCTCTAGTCCCTGGATAAAGTAAATTTGATCTAATTAATTGATGCAAATGATCTGTAGTTGCAAGGCAACAAAAATTTATGCGCGCAAAATTTGGTGGAGTTGAGGATGACATGCATAATGAGGAAGAAGACGAGGAAGACAAGAAGGCCTGGGGTGGAAGAAAGGATCAGTACTATAATGCTGATGAGGTGAGGATGCAAATAAAAATGTCATGGGTCATGTTTTCCCCTCTATTTTTATCTCATCTAATTCTAATTTATCAGATATGAGGTAAATGTTAACTAGTGCATATCTCATTGTAAAATAAGTGATGCTCATTATCATTCATTTGATTTATGAAAGCTGTAAGTGCAAGAATGCTCCTCCTTAGTATACTTCTAAATAATCTTAAATTTTAATTGCTTTGTTTTGTGAAATTTAAAAGGTACAATCTAGTGATGAGGAAGACGAGGAGGCTGAAGTGTTAAGGTTGCAGAAGGAGAAGGCAAAATCTTTGTCAATGGAAGACTTTGGCCTTGAAGATGTTAGTGAAGATGAGAGTGATGGTGAACCGACCTTAGAGGTGAGAGTTGTAAACTTGCATATCATGTCAAATTTCAATATTTTGTTACTGTAAGGTAATGAGCTCACCTATCTGATTCCCGGAAAAAATGAAACCTCACTCTAAAATATCTTAGATGAAATGGGAAGTTATGAATTATAAGTTATTTGAGTGATGTGTAATAAAATTTCTTATTTGTATAGGAAATTATGGTCAAAGGAAAGTCTTCAGCTGCCAAACAAACGGAAGAAGACGTGGGCTCAACATTTGAGGAGGTCAAGAAAGATGTGAATGCTTTGTCAAGAGAGGAACAAATGGATGTTTTGTATAGGTAAATATATTAGTGTTTTCATTATTAAAGTGATACTGTACTATATTTTAAGTTTAGTGGTTACTAATGAATGCAGTATTGTTAATAAGATGCAAGGAATATTGTTGGTGTGTGTGTTTACAGTGCATGCAAGATTTTTTTTCTTTGAAAAAGCAGATATGTCCTGCTGTAATATATCGGAAAACTATAAGGATACAGTAGGCTTCCTCCATAACTTGGCATTTGATGAATTAACAGTTAGTTTTTTCATGATAAATTATTGTTTTATATAACATATGAATCATACTGTAGTGTTGGGCAACTATTATTGTTTTTTGTTGTATACTGTAATAAAACTGCAAGTTAGATTTGTGTTTCCATTTCATTTAATAAGAAAAATGGAAAGAAGTGAGTTATAAGGGAATGATAGATCTCTCTTGCTTTTTTAAGGGGGTTACTTTTTTGTTTTGATCGACTACATGGCAGGGTAGTTTTGCTTTAATTTGCGTATTGTAAGATGGTTCTAATGTATTAGATTTCAACTTTTGTATAAGATATTTTTTTACGTTTTATTTTGTGTCTTGTAATCCTTTTTTCTTATTCTCCTCTATTGATGTGATTTTTTTACCTTCAGTTCTGCTCCAGAGTTAGTCGGTTTACTATCAGAGCTGAAGGACTCAATTGAAGAGCTTGAGGGCAAAGTCAATCCGCTTTTGAGCAAGGTATTATTGATCTTCTGTTACTTTGGTGCTTTACAGGTTTAAGTTGTTATATCATTTATATTTTATTGTACGGGACACTCTATTCTTCGTGTGCATAATGGTGTTATTTCTAATGTTTCATTGTGTTTGGACTGTTGCATTGTTAAGCTGCTTATACAGTTTCCTTGGTTTGACATTTGTCTCGACTAATATTATCATAAACTGCAAAGGTTAAAGAGAGACAACCCGTGGGAACAGCTGTAATCCGGTTTCTGGAGGTGAAGCAACTTCTTTTGCTGTCCTACTGTCAAACCATTACCTTCTACCTTCTTCTCAAGTCTGAGGGGCAGCAAGTTCGTGATCATCCCGTCATAGCTCGTCTTGTAGAGATTAAGAGTTCCTTGGATAAGGTGTTTCTACTGTTCAAATGATTTATTTTGCCTATAATACCTGAACTGCAAGGAGTGTCATATATGACATGTTAACAATAATTTTTGGTTTACAGTTACTTAAAATTTGCACTTATTGCTCATGGAACACAAAAGCATAAAAATGCATTCAATGTTTGTCACAGTTACTACATATATGACCTGAGTATATCATTGGGAGAGTGGTTAATGGCATTAAGTGAATAATTCTTTCTTAATATAAGAAGTATCCAATGAGTTAGTGTTTTTTATCTGACATGAGTGTCTGTGTTGTTACTCCTCTCTAATCTCATTTTATGTAATGAACTGTACTACATCCATCAAGCCAAACATACAGTTGTGCTTGTTTGATATTCAAAAATGGAAAATTGGTTGCAAGCACACAACTTTCTGATGAATGATCTACTTCACAGATGAAACAGCTTGATGGGAATCTAACATCTGATCTAGAGGAGATTCTGAACAAAAAGCAAGATGCAATATCTGTGGCAAACAATATTGAAGAAAAGGCGGAAGTTGCATCTGGTTCTTTGACCAAAGATCAAGAGCCGACACCTGTTACAGCTGAGGTTAGGGGAAAAGCAGTGATAGCTATCACTATAGCCTAGTTTTTTTTTTCAATCGTGATTTTCATTTTAATCTTGAATTTCATTTGTGTTTGTCCCAATGCTTCAGTTGCGTGACTCAGACGAGTTGTCTAGATTAGATCCTTCCAAGGATTTCAAACAAAGAGGAGGTAAACACAATCGTAAGGTGAGTCTGATATTTCTATTATGTTTTTCTCTGGTCAATATCAAATAAAGAGATACGGATGTACATGCATGTGTTTCTGTGCAATATATGCATGTAACTGCCTACATACATGTATTGATTATTTGTGTTTTTGCAATACTCTTTACATGGAAAACAACAGAATGATCAAGTTGGTGTTCAGAGCATGGAAATGTTGAAGGTTAGAGCTTTGTTAGAGGAAAAGTTGAGGGGAAAGGGTCTTCTTAGTTCCATCTCTGCAAAGCCTCATAAAGCGCAGAGACATCTAAAACCAGTGAATGGGTGGGTATTAGTTTGTTCTCTTCTCATGGTTCAAGATATATGCTTGTCTCTGACATCATGAGGACTAACTTACTGAATTTGGAATTGAGCAGGCAACTCGAAACACGTAATGATTTTGATGATGACGCGATGGATGTTGATGGTGCTACTCAGGGATTGAGCAACGGAAAGGCAATATTGTCTCGCTCAAATAAACTTTCCCAACTTGTTGCTGCTAAACCAAATCGTGCGAAGGTACTTACCGTGCAAAACTGCTTGAATACTTTGTTTGCTAAATTTTCATAACTACTTTCACGCTAACATATTATTATTATCACTGTTATTAAAGGTTATTTCTGGGGATGATGATATACCCAAGAGGGATGATATTGGAGAAAGACGGAGAAAACACGAGCTTCGGGTACTATCTGGGGCCGGAATAAACTCTGAGGATGACACGGGCAATGAACTTGTCGCTCCAGAGGATGATGCAGATAGTGACATGGAAGAGGGTGAAGAAAGTGGAGAATCAGAAGATGAACTCTATGAAGAGGTGAAGAAACAAAGAGCTGCAAAACTTGCTGCCAAAGCAGAGATATATTCAAGGTGCGTTTTCATGCCATGCTCTTTCCATGTTTTAGTTCTCGATCTCCTAGTGTTTTGACGAGTAAGGAAACCGTGGCTTAGAATGTGAAGATACCATGTTAGGTTTTATTCTTGTTTTCAGCTTTCTTCTCATGCAAATTCTAAATGTTAATTTAAGAACGCAAACAATAGTGATATAGTATTGGTCTTAGCTACTATGTGCATCAATTTCTTCATTCACATTTTGTGTTTTATAACTGTGTTGCTTTTGCAGAACTTCCACCTCAGAATCATTGCCTGAAACTGTTGATGGGAAGAGGCAGATCAGTTATCAGGTGATCACACTTTCTTTACCTGTCCAAAAACTAATATTATCTGCATCGTCTTCCAGATCTAATTTATTTTTAATTTAATTTCTTACTAGATGGAGAAGAATAGAGGGCTGACTCGGTCTCGCAAGAAGCAGATAAAGAACCCGAGAAAGAAGTACAAGGTAATGTGACGAAACAATTAGTGCAATTCTGGTCTGAAACAACAAGGCATAAACCATCCCTCTTGATTAACATGACACCTATCTATTTGTTTGTGTGCAGTTGAAGCACAAGAAGGCTGAGATTCGTCGGAAAGGGCAGGTGCGCGAAATCAGGAAGCCTTCTGGTCCTTACGGTGGAGAAGCCACCGGAATCAATGCTGGAATCAGTCGAAGTATCAGGTTCAAGGGCTAGATAATGCACCTATGGATCAAGAAATTTTGCAGATCCCTTATGTGTGTTACTTTGTGATTCCTCTGGACACTATAAAAAGAGTGATTAGTTCTCTCTTTAAGGCTCTCTTTTTGTATTTTGTGAACAAGACCTAAAGATCTCTACAAACATCTCCTTACTCAAATTTGTAGTGTTCCTAATTTTTATACAGTTTTGAATTTCCTTTGCAAAGCGTCTGAAACCTTTTATGGATATGACTGGAAGTTTTAATATTGAACTTTTGGGCACTCCATTTGCTGAGAGAGCATAAACGCCACAAATATATACACTGCAAAGACCTGATCAGGATTCACTAACTATCAGGAACTAATTTTTGCATGTTAGAAGATGTACTTTTATTTGGTGATTGCAGTTTGTAGGTTGAAGATGGTTGTACCATGAACTTCATCCAAATCCTGTCAAGGAAGAGACATACACAAGAATCAACACAGCCAGCGCCAAAGAAACTAAGGAACATAGCCTGCAGAATCTAGCAGCCTCTGACTCCTTGCGGACCGCCAAGGAAATCCACGCCGCTGCAAATGCTAGCATGATACACACTACAAATGCACGAAAAGCCGAAGGGCAGACTCTGAATGGTGCTGCTACTAAAGCTGGCTTGCCATGATCTACGTGGTTTAGCATGAACAGAACAGTGCCAGCTGTGGAGCAGATGAACACAACGATCCTCATGTCTATGATCTGCGAGTTTACAACTGAATATGGTTTGAAAAAGAAACTTTGATATTTGGCTCCTTGAAACAAGCTCTTCTCCATGCTTCCAATCTTGAAGTCTGCAGAGAAAAAGTCAGGTACTTCTTTTTTGGCTGATCAACAAGCTTAATTATGGCAGAAAACTGCATATATTCTTGTTTTTGTATCCATTCATTGATATTTTCTTTATTACAGTCCACATCATGTAGAATTGATAAAAACCAAGTATGCTAGATTGTACCCAGAAGTCTGATTTACTTAAAAGTTTAATTTGATTAATGTAGTGTAGGTCATGAAATATTTATCAAGTGGTGACCCGTGACGGGGTCCAATATCAGGTCTGCTACATGGATATTATTTTGATTCTGTAGTTTTGTATCTGTTGCCGTAGGATCTACTGATATATTTGGTGGGAAAATTCTAAATTCGATGGATAACACGGAAACAAGAACAAGAAGAGATGTTTTAACTTTTAAGTACGTGATGATAGATGAAATCCTTAGAAGTTCCCAATCACTTTTAACAGTTTTGCTGAGTTTCTTGTCGAGTTACTTTGCTGATATCGCATTCCATTGGCAATGTGCAGGATAAAAACCTCTGGCTTGGAAATCATTTCGATCGCACTGTAGAGAGCTGGGAAGAGAAATGGAAGAAAGTTCTGATGAGTGCATGATCTCCAACCTTCTGGACATTGCTGCACCAGCCAATGTCGTGCCCACAGAAAACTCTGAATCTTCTGCTGCAGCTGCATGGAAACAGTCTCAGGTATGGAACCATGCGGTAAGTTTTTTTATATCATACATTGAGGAAAAAAGATTAAATATAAAAGTGAAAGTGACAATCAACTAATAATGGTTTTGGTTACCACCACTGACCTAGTTGATCAAGACGAACATTGTATTTCGTTTGAAATTCAGTTTTCGAATCCTAGTAGAGTGATTGTTAATTCGAGCTGTATTCATTATAGACCCCTTATAATATATGTTAACTTTATTAAAATTTGCAAAGTGCAAACAAAGTATAGATACAGTGAGGAGTTACTCCGGTGAAAATCATTATTGTGATGCAAAGTACAAACTAAGAACTTAGAACTCATCTCAACCGTTAAATTAACCGAACAGAAGCCTAAAATTAAATATCTCACTTGAATTAAATTTGTAATTAACTTATTTACCATTAATGATATGTTTTTATCTTGGCCATTTATTTTATCAATCTAACAATTGCAATATGCAATATGTGCTTAGTTTGCACTATAAGGAGTGTGTAATATTTGTATTCTTAATACAATGACGCATTGTTTCTGTAATATTTGAATTATAAAATCTGGTGGAAGCCTAGTCGAAGGTTGTCTCTTTTTTTCATCAACAATAATTCAAATAGCAATACCGTCAGCATGAAGACTGGAACCATCGACCTCATATTTATTACGTGTTAAATCCTGCCTTGATTCTTGATTCTTGACTTGTAGGTTTCTTGGTGGAGAGCTGTAACAAAGATGGACCCTCCATTTTCCTCTGCATGTTTTGGTGGCGTTGACGACGTTGAGAAGCAAGACAAAGCGTCGCAGGCGCCATCCCCCTGTCGCGGGCGGGAAGGGTGCCTGGAAAGGCTGAAAGAGCTGGGATCGGTGGCAATGGCGGTGTCGGCCCAAATGGGAGGGGCCGCAATGGCCATAGCAGCAACTTCCGGCGGCGGCAGTGGCACAAACGGTAATTACCATTCATCATCACCCCCCAATACTGCAAAGAAGGTGATCATGGTCGGCGCGGCGTGCAACGCCGCTGGCTTCGTCCTGGTGGCCGCCGGCATGACACTCCTGATCCTCACGCACCGACGCGCCGCGGCCACCTCCGTCGCCGTCGGGGCATCCCTGGTAGCGTCAGCATTTCTGTTGCTGACGTCTACTCTCCTCCTCTAGAGGTGGAGAGACCCTTCTGCATGAATTGTAACTTGGAAGCCTTTGAGGAAGAGAGAGATCGGTGCGGACCGTTGACTTTACATTCAATCTTTCATGCCAGATTGAGTCAACGGACCGTCATTGGTCAAAACACCACCAGCAGCAGCAAGCAGCCATTGAGGGAGCGTTGACTTTATCTTCAAGCAAGATTGAGTCAACGACAGTTGACTATATCTTCGAGATTGACCGTCATCGTCAGCCATTGAGGGAGAGAGACACGTGTCGTTGACTTCATTGACCATGGAGTCATGTGACCGTGGATCATTATATGTGTCACAATGTCACATACATATGTATAATAACTTGGACTTGAAGGGTTTAAAATAATTTCATAACAAGTGAAAAATCAAAATATGAAACCAATGATCAAGATTTATACACTTTTTGTTTGGTTTTTGAATAAAAAAAATAACATCAAACCTTACGTATTCAAAAAACATTTTCCCAACCTCGTAGCATGATTATGACACGAGAAAGAATACGTGTATTATATTTTACAAAAATAAATAAGTACGATTTGTATTATTCTACGATTGGACTTGATTATGACCTTGAACATGTACACAAAACATGTATATTCAATTTATTATTCTTCAACAATTTATCAAACAATCCTCAAATCCAAATGATCTTGAGCATCTACACAAAACACATGTGCAAATAATTGTAAAAATTATACATCATCTATATACTCTGCATAATTACGTGACCCTACATAAAGTGGTAGTGCTTCGAAAACATAAAGGGATATGATTTTTAGGCTTCTTCATGCGCACATGCTCTTGTTGGCTACTGATTGCCATTGAATTTCTGATCACCAAGACTCATTGTGACTTATGATTAACATGTAATAAAAACACATTTACATTTTCTTGAAATAGCTCTATTACATAATTAATTTCAGGAGTTGATGAACAGAGAGAGATATTTTGCTAGAGAAAATGGTAAATGTTGATGATCAGTGAGGGTAAGATGGTCTTTATGAGAAAAGAGCAGGTCCATTTGGGAACTGTCCCCACCACAGACAACACACTCTTTACTATATCCAAAACATTTACAACTCCACTGACCACTTCTCCACTGTTCTTGGTTCTTACACTTGTAGGGAGAAGAAATCAAAATCAGAGAGGAAGAGGATGGTGGACGAGTTCATGGTGGTGTGTGTGGATCGAATCATAGCTTCAGCTTGCTTTGATCCGTCTGTCAATGGAGCAAGAAGCGACTGTGAGAGACCACCCTCTGTTAATGGAGGAGAAGACCTTTCTGAGGTGGGTCTTGTGGAGTGTAGGATATGCCAGGAGGAGGATCAGGTTCAGGCCATGGAGGCTCCTTGTGCCTGTAATGGCACTCTCAAGGTCCCTTTTCTGTTTTACCCTTTTTTAATGTTGGTTCAATTGTGGTATTTGGCTTTCTAAGGCATGTGGGTATGTGGGATTTTTTAGCTTTTTTTGGTGTAGTTCTGAGGGTTTTCTGGGTTTTGTATGAGTTTGAAGGATAAAGTTTCTGTTTTTAGGATGATTTGGTGAATGGGTGTTTTAGCTAGTGATGATTTGCTTGTTTGATTACTAATTTGATTGTTTTTTTCATTTTGTTCCTATATTTCTGGGTCTTGTTTGATATGGGTTTGAGGGTTTATGGTTTTTTTTTATGAATTAGAAGAGTAAAGGTTCTGTTTTTGTTGGATGTTTTGGCAGGAGGGTGTTTTAGCTAGTGATGATTTGCTTATTTGATTTCTAATTTGCTTGTTTTTTTTTCATTTTGCTCCCAGATTTTTGGGTCTTGTTTAATTCGGGTTTGAGGGTTTATGGGTTTTGTATGAATTAGAAGGGTAAAGAAGAGTAAAGTTTCTGTTTTTTGGATGCTTTGGCAAAGGGGTGTTTTAGCTCGTGATGATTTGCTTGTTTGATTACTAATTGCATTGTTTGGTTGCCATTTTGCTCCCGCATTTTATGGTCTTTGTTTGATTTGAGTTCTATTTTTTTATGTTCTATGATCAATTTGTGATTTTTGAAGTACTATTGCCTTTAGGTCTTGTTTTTGGCTAGTGGGCTTTTTGAATTGTGGCCACTTGTTAATTTCTAATCTGGTTCCGAGGTCTTGTGTTCTGTGTTTTGCATTGAGTATTTGACTGTCATTTTTGTTTAGGTTGTGTTATGGTATTCTAGGAAAATGGGGTATGGTGCTGGTTTAAGGTATCTGGGAATTGTGCATGTACATTTATGGAACTTTTTGTCATCAGTATTCTAGGTAGATGCTTCTGTTCATGGATATGCTCAGTGTTTGTTTCCCGAGGTTGTAAAAGAGAAAAGAAAGAGATCTACTGGGGGTTGTTTCATATTGTTGAAAGTACAAGTATATTCAAAAGGAAGTATCAGATTCAGTACCCAAACTTACATGGGGGAAGAAAATATCTGTATGAGTTGGAATCGGTTTTGCTCAATGGATGATATATTTCTAGTGAATTTATAATAATAATAATCTTTGATCATCCATCTTTAGTTCAACTCTGTACAAATAATGTATAGCGTGTGTTTCACAATTTCATTAATCGTGGTTTAGTGATGTGCTTTTTTTATGTTACGAGCATTTTATCAACACGGGAATTAATTGCTTCACTTCAGGTTATGTGTTGCTATTTCTACCGATGCTGCTAAGCTTATAAACTCTTCAAGCTTCTGCTGAAGTTTATTTGTTTTATATCGCACAGTTTGCTCACAGGAAGTGTATTCAAAGATGGTGCAACAAAAAAGGCGATATAACCTGTGAGATTTGCACCAAGGTTAGTCTTTTAGTTTCTCCATGCCCTATGATATTAGTACGCATATGTCGGATGTGTTAATATGAATGTTTCTTTTTATCGTGATGTAGGCATTTTCCCCAAACTATTCTATTCCACTGGCTAGAAGCAATCCTGATGTTATGACAATTGATATCAGGTAAATTTCACACGTTTTCTTATACATAACGCGCCGATGGGGAATGATATTGTCAACTGATGTTTGAGACAAGTTTGAACTTTACATCTATCATAATTCTCCACACTCATTGAACCAAATGACGGGGACAAGTTGGTCGTTGATTCAATAAATTCACTTTACGTGCATGTTACATAAGTTTGGCCTTCTTTCTGTTAACTTGTTGGAAAGTGATCATTAGTTTTAGGGTTAATTGCAAAAAATCGCTGTCAACTCACCATTTTTATTTGCAATACAATTGATTTTTTCCCAGAAATGACGAAACCGCCCTCAAATTAAAATTTTAAAAATTAAAAGGTTCAAATTTATTTTTTCTAACTCGAGCTTTCCAATTTCCTCTTCTCTGGCCCGCCCGATCTGCAACTCGATAGTACATAATAAGAAATTTTTGCCAGAAATTACAGGGAGCCAAAATATTTTCCTGAGAAGAGAGAAACTGGCAAGCTTGAGTTGGGAAAATATATATTTAACTTACAAGGCCATGTTTGTCATTTTGAAGAAAAAAAATGGCTGGCAGTTACTTTTGCTATAAAAAAATGCACAGCTACTAATTATAAAATTAAGATAGTACACAACTATTATTTACAATTGTCCTTTAGTTTTATGCAATGGATTTTAATAGTTAAAACTTATAAGCAGTTCTCATATTGCTCGGTCTCGTATTTGTTTGATGAGAAATTTTCTCCTCTCCCATCAGCCAAACATGGGGCCAAGAGATCAATCTCGGCGATTCTCGTCTCCTTGCTCTTGCTGCGGCTGAACATCGACTACTACAGTCGGAGTACGAGGATTATGCAGCAGCAAATACCAGCAGCATTGTCTGTCTCCGATCTGTCGCTCTCTTTGTAAGCAACATACTGTTTCTTAAACACGACGAGTTTATCTATGAAATCGTTACTTATCGTTGTTTTTGTGAGCTGATATGGGTCTGTAACTGTAAGTACAGCTGCTGATAGTTTTGCTCATACGCCAAGCTATGATGGTCACTCGAGATTTTGAGATGGCTCTGGAATCGTCAAAGTTTTTCAATGTGAGCCCACCACAATGCTTCTGAAACATTAACATTAACATTGACGCTTTGTTGTGATCGTTACACGTCTATGATCAGTTTCAGGTCTCGGTTCTCCAGTTTGTCGGGTTCCTTCTTCCATGCTATGCAATGGCTCGCTCGTGCTGCATCATACAAAGCCAGAGGAGGAGACAGGTATGCATCGACGCCTTCTTTCAATAGTTGGTTGTAATGTCAACTTCACCCATGAACAGTGTTCTAAAAAAACTTTAGGCACTAGTTGGGCAAAGAGGGTCTTCTGGGGACTTCTCGAGGGGGCAAAACTCGTTTTGTAAATAAATATTACATATTCATATATAGTTCACATGGAAGACAAAAATAACAATTGACCAACTTTAACCAGGCTTGGCAGATTGAAAACTCGGTAAAACTGAACCACCCGAGAACGAGTTTTAAAACTCGGTCCAAAACTAGGCCAGCTAAATTTTACCGAGTTATCGTGACAAACTCGGGAATTTCAAAAGTGCAAGGAGATTATTTCATGAAACGCTGATTAATGTTTGAAGTGTTTGCTATGTTTCAGGGCTGATCATGGAGCTGTGGTGTTCTTGATCATCAGCAAGAGATTGTCTGTATGAGAGATAGGTTTATGAACCTGTCTTAAGCTAACATAGGAAAGCGCATTATGTAACTGTAAATATTGAGCTCAGAAATGAGTGGCATTGCGCATGCCCAGAACACAGGCTTGTTTGTTTGTGCTGCACTTTATTCAGGAACATAATTCTTCAAGATGAACTTCTAAAATTGTTTATGACCAGAAAGATCGCCCTCGAAAATAAATAAGCAATCGAAATAAATTAATAAGCAATAACACAAATAAAATTTACGTGGTTTGTTGACAATGTGTCGCATCCGCCTACAGATTGATGATTTTATTAGATGGAAATAATATACCATCGTCAAGTTGTTCATGTTATGTTCTATAAATGTTGTGTTTATAATATAATATTTTCACGATTATAAGAGAAAACGAAAAATTGGTGGGTTAAAGCTGGACTAAAATGTCATAATTTTATAAAATGTGATTTAAGAAAAGTCAAATCAATATGAAAACTTGTTGGTTTGAATCTAAACCGGAAACCAACAATTTAATTTTAGTTTTAGTTTTCTTATAACCGAATGGATTGGTTCGGTTCGGTTCAAAATCATTTAAGAATTACATCAATTTTCCAATTTTACCTAAATCCCTCCATATTCCGTGCACCTATGAAAATTAATTCACAAGAAAATGTATGATTCAAACCGTTTGAGTGTTTCATTAAGTAATTTACGATAAATTTGTTTATAAAATTGAGAGACAATGACGCTTTGTTACACCTAACTATAGCGAAATGACACTTTCATACCCTAACTATTTTTTTCTTTTTTTCGGTGCCCTGACATTTTTTTTGTGACAGTCTACACTAAAATGACTAAAATACCCTTGGTTTAAGAAATTAAGATAAATTGGTCCAATTTGATTTATCAAATCGGATTTGAAATGGTTCAACTTTAATTTTAGATTTGAGAGCATAAATGTAATTGCACCTTAAATATAAACCAAATTGAAAAAAGATAAACAAAATTGAATCAATTCAATTTTTGATTTCTTAAAGTAATGGTAGTTTAGGTATTTTAGAGATATGTTGTCACAAAAAAATTGTCAAGACACTAAAAAGAGACTAAAATAGTTATAGTATGAAAGTGTCATTTCGCTATAGCAAAGTGTCATTATCCCTAAAATTGAAATAATATATAATCACATTGGACTTTATCACCATAAAAATTTTGAATTCGTTTTGAGATTTATTTTGACACCTGAAACTGAAAATGATTTTATATTTCGAATTATAAATATTAAATTTCATATTGTATTTTGGATTTTGACTGATCAGTTGTGTTAATCAAATTACACATACAATACAATTGTCTAAAGATCCATATACCCCTTAAAGTATGGTATGATGAATTATGTATTGATAAAGAAAAATAGGAATTTGGATTTGGATTTGAAAGCATCTTTTGTGAATAATAATTAAGAAAAGAAAAGGAGGGTTAGGTTGTTTTGTAACCAAAAAAGGATGTGCCCTTGAAAACGATACAACACCTCTCAACAATCCTATTAGAGAGTGAGTTGGCCCTATCAATCAAGAATCAACCTTTTTGACATTATTAACCTACTACACTTTTATATATACCAAGAAAAAATTGGGGGTAGGGGGCAAATATTACAAAGTTCAAATTATTATAAAATTTATTTGAAAGGGAATTAGAATAATAATATTGTGTGTGCATATATATATATATTAGAGATGCATTTCAATACAAATTTGATAGAATGTCCGAACTTTTACCGGATGTTGGATCGCTCAAGATTTGGCCAGATTTGTTTCAGCGCGTAACACGTGACAACAAAGTTCAGCCACGGTCATTTTCATGTCTCTATCGAGTCAATCACGTTCTACCAGTTCACACTCAAGATTCTACTAATTCATAAGGTTTGTATTTCTACCTCGATTTGTGTTCGATTCGTCATATATATTTAGAAAACAAAATGAATTATATTATGATATTCTTCGAAGGTTATACAAAACAATCTCTTACATAACTGATAAATTAGTGCCATAAACACGATAATCACATATGAATTGTAACGAAACGGATTTGATCATTCTCATATTTTATTTCGTATAATTTGAGATACGCCCTCTCAAGTTCAGCATATTTTAGTGCTCTATAAAAAAATGACGAGGAAACAAGTTTAAATAAACAAATTTGTTATTTACGTTTTATATCACGTCGGAATCAGAGTTTAATTTTTTTTGTTATTCTTTTACATGACATGACTCATGAGTTAGCTTAATGAAAATAAAGTAAACAATATAAAAGAAAGATATTTTAAAACTCTAAGGAAATGAAAGTTTTGAAATAAAAGGTTTTTATTATTTAAAAAACCATTTTATTCTAAACCAAATAAGGTAATCAGTCCTACCTTTTTGTGTTTGCATTAAAACATGTATAAAGTGCACCCAAAAATGTAAAAGGTGGTTAAGAAAGTCGTTGATTATTCAATTGTTAAATTTCATTTAACTTATAACGATAAATTTTATTTTAAATCAATTAAATATTCAATGATATCTCCAAAATACCTTGTTTTCGATAAAAAAAACATAATATAAAAAAAACTCTCTACCCTACACTGATCATATACATAAATAGCTACTATGAGTAAATATGATTTTGTCAAAACCGACATCGAAGTCTACTTTGAAAAAGTATGTACATAAGACAGTGTAATAAAATAGGCCCACTTTACATAAACTCAATCTTGAAATCAAAGAAACAACCGAAGACTTCAACATTTGATGTCCCTCTCATTCTTGTTTAAAATTAACCATGTTTTGTGCCACAAATTGCGTAGTCTTTGATCTTCTTAGACTCAATTATCCAATTTTAGTTTGAAATATATGCTCAATACCCATCTGGTCAAGCAAAGTTTTTTTTAAGTATAGAAACAACAATCTTGTTATTTAAATGTAAATTTTCTATGGAATGCATTCCAGTGTGAACGATATATAAATACAAACTGTTCAAATTATATGAGAGTTGATTATCTGGCGAAATTTATATCACACGTGGTAGCGAAATTACACTACGATCATTTCTATGTTTCTTTCAGGTCTATCTGTTTCTATCCGTTCACACTTACTTTCTAGTATAGTTCGAACGGTTCGTACTTTTTACTCAATTCGCACGTAATTTTATCTCAATCTGTTTATATATTTTTTCTTATGCTACGATAATTTTTTGTGGGTAGATATTATTATTTTTAAATTTGTTTAATGGGATAAGAACTAAGATCTAAAGAGGTAGTTAATCAAGGTAGTGGTCCATGAAATGGATTCTATAATATCCTCTGTATATTGGAGTTTCATGTTCAATAATAATAATAATTTTTATGACAGTTTTGTGGAGAGCTACTTAACCTTGGACCATCCGAAAATTGACACATGCATATCCAGAATAAAATAATTTTATAAACTCAATTGAAATTTTTTGTAACTTGTAATGTCCATAAGTTATTAGTTTTTATATATTTCCTGAAATTTATAAACTAGTCAATGTAGTTTAGCACTCTTAAACCGATGCAGGCAGCGATGATTGGCATATAAACTTTGTACGTAAAATATGTAAAATAAAAAAGTATATATTAAAATAGAAAAGTTAAAGGATAAATGGATGGATTAGCATTGTGTGGGGAGTAAAAGGGGTGGGCACTTTAGACTCGAAACGGATTCCAAATCAAGTACTAATTAAAAATTAAGAACGGTTGATAATGGTTGGTTTTGATTTTGATTTTTAAATAATTGAATATTTGGTTCGGTTACGATTTAAATAGTGTAAAAAAATTATGATTAACTAATTTAAAACCAAACTGGTCTCATAGTATATTATTTATGTTTTAGTCTCAAACTTCATATTTTGATCTATTTGTATGAATTTAATTCGTCGAATTTGACCTCTAAATCGAACACAAGTTCAAGATTGAAAACTAATTTATTTCAAGGAAGTAAAGCCACAAACTGAATTGAAGAACCATAGCAGAAATCAAACTGTTTATTTGTATGGTAGTTTCGAGTTTGATTCAATGAATTGGAAATTGAAGGTAGTGGTGGTTAGGGTTTCGAACCGGAACCGAACTCTTCGAATCTAATTTTGGTTCTGGCTGATTCTGTTTTGATCCTATCCTACGTACTTGATTGGAACCGATTAATTTTTCAATATTGACTTCATGTGCAATTAAAAGACCGTATTTGACAAACTTGAGCCTAATTTACAACCAAAAAAAATTAAATTTACATTTATATAAAATACTAACCAAAATCAATACAATCAAAATATAAAATCCGCAATCAAAATAACAATAAGTGATAAAAAAATATAAGTGGGTGAACGAGAGACATATACATAACGGCTCAAAGCCTCAAACTACTTTAATTTTTACTGGGTATATGTCGGTTATGACTTTTGAAAATCGAAACTGAATTCGAAATCAAACGATTCTGTTAATCTCAAACTCAAAATCAAACCATTATTTAAATTTCTAATTTTTCAACTCCAAACCCATTTTAGTTCCTATTTCGAGAACGGTTCTCGATCTAAAGTGCTCACCCTGACCGAAGGACCCACACCCTAAGGAGTAAATGCACATCAAACAACAATAGTACACGTCACGCAGCCTCAGCTACTGGGTACAATTTTAGTACTATCGTAACCAAAACCTCTCTTACTTACAAACCACAAGTGTGCCCACAAAAACAGACAACCAGCGAAACCGCGTGGGTCCCACAACCCCCCTTCCCTCGTGGACTTTTGTGCTCGCGGTGGCAGCTCCACGTGGCCCCCACCCCCTCTCGTCGCGCCACTCTCTCCCCCCAGTCCCCGACCCTCACGCGCGATCCGCTGCTCCACACGTGTCCGGAGCTGCTCGTGGAGGCGGCGCGTGAAGGGCAGCGTCCGGGAAGCGAGAGTGGGGGAGGGAAAAGGCGTTGGGATTGGGAGAATCGAAAGAGGCAGTGATTGGGAAGGGGGCAAGTGGGGCCCGCTGACGTGTCAGGAAACCGCCCACCTGAATATGTATAAAACTGCCCTGACAGCGATTTCCCGCCATAAACGGGTAATTATTTTTTAAAATAGATAAAGAAAAAAGTGAAATTTGTTTTCACCCATGGTAATAAAAATGGTGAAACTTATTTGGAATTTGAGTCTTGGATCGATCCGGATATTTTGATAGGCCCTGCTCCGAAATCACATTTAGAAGGGCCGCTCTGGCTGGATAACGAGTCGTTATGTTGGTTGGTTGACGATATAAAATCGAGGTAAAAGGAAATGAAAATTGAAAATTGCCAAACTCAACAAGGAGTCAAGAGAAAAATTAGGACATATTAAATGAACAATCTCCAGCCTGTCAGGTTCAGTGGTGAGGTAATGGCCATTTTCAGAATCTGGGCGGATCGGTGTTTGACAGATTCCTAGAGCTTTCACTAAAGTTGGGGCTAATCTTCCTTCTGAACTCCAGCTCCTCCTCTCCAATGACCTTATTCCACACGCCCCGACGACTCATGGATCGAATCATTCACATTAATCTCGATACGACCTTGAGGAGGAGGCACCCACGAAGAAGGACGGCGAGCCCCTGCCTGGACCGGAGGCCCTAACTGATGAGATTCTGCCCACACCTACATTAGATGTCGAACGGAGATGAACAATGCAGTCGCACTAGTACTCTTCGGCCTCCAAATCGTCGCGAATCAATCGTGATTAATCAAATAAAATACCTACAAAATATGTGAAAATATAAAAATATACAAAATTCGACTATATTTCACATAAAAACTCCAAAATATTTAAAATTTTCAAGAGTACGGAAATCAACTGTTCATATTAATAATTGAAGTAAAAATAACATATTTATGAAGACTTAAAAAATAAATAGAGTGATTGAACATCACATTGTTTGTGGCGAGGTCGAAAATTCGATCTTGTTAAGAGGGTTTGAGGGTTTAATGGGTAGATAGAGTTTGTTGTCATTTTCAAAAAATATGTTAAATAAAAAGTAAAACAAGAAAACTTAACTGATCTATATAAAAAATTTTAACATCAACCGTAACCAAGCGTCCAGTTAAACCTTCTAGTTATTGTCCAAACCTTATTTTATTTGTCTTAAAAACACAATCCACTTTAATAAAAGCTATTTTTTAACAAAAATAACCTCTTAAATTTAGATGGGAATTTTTTTTTTTATGAAACTCAATCTACTTCAAACCTTACTTAATGAGAGAGAGGAAAATCATTTAAAAGACAATAACTATTCTGATTTTCATCTATCTCTTAACTAATCCTATAACTACTCTTTGTCACTAATTAACTAATCCCTAATGAGCTTGTAGGTTACCTAAAAATAAAGAGTTTTTATTTGTCAACACTCAATCCAAGCCAATGCCCTAACTACTAATGCATCATATATGTCTTTTTCCATATTGGTTATAAACAATGACTTCATCTTCTTATGGCAATTTTCACTTTTTCCTTCATTTTCTTTTTCAATTTCATGGTTGTATATTAGCTGTCAAATATTTATTTATATTATTGATTCCATTGTCATATTTCTTAAAAAAATAAATATTTTAAATATTCACAGAACAAACATTATAAACATTATAAAACACTTTCATAAACCCTTTCCCATTTCTCACTCCCTCTGTTTTCTTTCACTCTGTTCTCTCTGTCAAGCTCCACAGAAAAAAGTTTCAACCTTTTGAAAAGAGTGATCGATTGGGAAAAGAAATCGACTATATTCGTTTACTTTTGGGTATTGGGTTGTTGAAATTTTTAGTTTTCTGAGATTTTTTTATCAAAAAAAATCTGATTTTGGGTGGTTTCTGAGGTGGGTTCTTCTGAGATTTCAACTGAGACTTCACATACTCAAAAGGGTTAGTTTCTGTTCTGCAAATGGTTGTTGATTCTCGGTGAGTTCATGGTTTTTCTTTGATTTTAAAGTTTTGATTTTTTCTGGGTTTTGCATGTCTGGATATGGTTGTGAATTTCTGATTATTAACTTGGTTGAGACTTTTGGGTACTAAATGTGTATATTGTTGATGAATGCTCCGTAACTGATCATGCTTCGTTAGGTGTATTTGCTGTTTAGAACATTTGATCTTTATGTGGATTAGGATATGCTCAGATCAGCACTATTTTAGTAATATTTAATTTTGTTTTATAGAAGATTAGAAGGTTAGATACGCAAATTTATTTATATATAGCCATGTTGGTCATTCATGCATGGTGTGAAATTACAATCTGGCCCCACTGGACTGGTCTGCAACTTCATATATTTTAGTATGGAGCTGTTGATACAATATATTAATTTTGTGGTCCTTATACTGGTTTTGTTTTGGTTTTGGTTTTGGTTTCTGATCCTATGCATGTTTTGATTTACAATATTTTAGTTGTGGTCCTGATGTGGATCTTTTCACTACTTAATAAGCATCTTGGAGCCTTAGCCTATCATCCCGAGAGTTTTGGTGAATCGAGTTTTTCTTTTTCGTTCTGACCTTGCCAGTTTCCATGCATTTGTGTTACCAATTCAGTAGGTTTCTCGGTTGTGTTTTTAGGTGAATTGGGTTTTCGTTCTGGCCTTGCCAGCTCCGATGCATGTTTGTGTCTCTCAATTTGGTCTAATTCAGTAGGTTTCTCAAAGGGAGCGTATTTGGGCGGATAATTGGGGAACAGACTGAATTTCAAATGCACATAGCATAAACACCATCTATACATATTATAAACTCCTGAAAAAATATTTTAAACCCGTGGTTACTTTTAATTGTTGAAGATTTGATCATTGGTGGTTGTATTAAAGTTATGATACATGTAGCAGCTAGTGTGCGTGTACATGTGTGAGTGTCGACAAAAGAGCAATCTTCTGACCAGAACATGTTTTTTTGTTTATGTTATCCTCGCCCCCTTTGTTTTGCTAGAATTCATGTATGTTGTGTATTTTTTTATATTTTTGGTTTGTGATGAGAATGACCTACAGACACTTATCAGGTCTGAAATGACTGGTTCTGTTCTACCTAGGATGTTTCTTTATCCGCTATATTTTCCTATTGGGCAGTCAACAATAATATTCTATACCTTCTGGTGTCGCTCATCGGTTATGTTCAGCAACTTGCATTTTTTTGTGTTTCACGGGTTATGTTCGGCAAATAGTTGTATTTTATCTTATTTGGCCTATTTTTACGTGGCTAAGATATATACTAATTTGAAAATGCTTAATAATATTACCGAACAACTTAAATAATTAGTCTGATATTGATGTTTGTGTACGTTAATTACTGTTTCTGCTATTTACTAACCAGTGAGAGGAAGGAATAGTGTTTAGAAGATGACGGAACACAAAAGAAGTCCATGTGCTGTTGGCCAAGGCAATATCGGTCCTCTAGTTCCCAAGCGCCAAAAGTCTGATTTTTCTATTTCCAACAAGGTTTGTTGTATACTTATATCCTTACCTGATTTACCTCCATTAGGATCCAGTAGTTTTCCGATATTGACTTGCTGTTGCTGGAAAGCCAATTTTATGTAATGCCGTGTTTGGATCAAATTGTATTTATAGGAGAGGAAAGAGAAGCTCGGTGAACGGATCGGGGCTCTGCAGCAGCTCGTTTCGCCTTATGGGAAGGTACGCATAATAAAATCGGCATATCAGCATATATGAATCCAGTTTTAACAATGAAAAATTAGATAAGCCCGTAAAATCAGTATCAGTTGGTGCCAGCGTTCTAAAACTCTCCGAATAGTTTGATTAATTCTCGATTAATCTGATTAATCTTATTAATTCCGGATTAGTCTCCAGAGGCCCTATCTGCCCGACTAACACCATAGTCATACTCTTGTTATATGCTGATAGTTGCTTTTTCGGTCACATTTGAGTGTTGGAATTATTTAATGTTTATGGTTCCTTAAAACCCTTCTAAATTCGCTGCAGACGGATACAGCTTCCGTTCTTATGGAGGCAATGGAATACATACAGTTCCTTCACGAGCAAGTCAAGGTTTGACCATTTACCTCAAAATTACCATTATGCCACACTTGCTAACTACACACTCATAACATGTTAGATACTTCATTATGCGCTGAAATTATCTCCTGGTTTTCTTGAACATATCCGGACTCTGATCTTCAAACTATCACGCCTTTGTTGATATTAGCTCCCATATAAGAGACGTGTAAATGTTAGCAGTAACATCTCTAGTTCATCACTAGCTCCATATATTTGATAAAATACAAAGAAAAAACATGATACCGAACTTGGCAACATAATTTAACCTTGATTTATCGCTGTAGGTGTTGAGCGCTCCATACCTTCAAAGCACGCCACCAGCTAAAATGCAGGTGAGTGTAAATTGATAAACAGTTATTTTTTCTTCGTGCCAAGTCAAATGGACGACATGGAAAAATAAGGTTTACATTGTTTTCTAGGATTTGGAAGCATACAGTTTGAGAAGCAGAGGTTTATGTCTGGTCCCGATCTCGTGTACTGATGGAGTTGCGCGCAGCAACGGTGCTGACATATGGGCACCAATCAAGACGGCCTCCCCAAGGTTCGACAAGGCAATCTCTCAGTTTCACTGACACCAGCCATCGCTCGGCTTCCCGAGAGATGGATGTTGAAGGCGACAGGTATTTGCTTCGAGCGCTCGGGGCATTTTACGCGAGCGACGGAGATTTTAGCATGAAAATGTTATGGTAAGCTGGAAAAAATAGTGATCATTTGAAAATGTGTATGTAAATGTAGTCTCAAAGCTGGTGGAGAAGGATGAGGCAATTTCAGAGTATGAGTATGGTTTTGTTGTTGATGGAGATTTGTTCTGATTAAGCTGTAAAAGAGTGATTGTGTTTATAAAGAGCAATCTGTATGTTACAATGCTGACCATGAATTTAACCAATTATATGGGGAGGTATATTCAGTTACATAAACCATATGCTATTTAGAGGGACTGTGATTAAGCAGAACCGAAAGCCCAAACCAGAAATTAACTGACTGGTTTTATTGAACCAGACCAAATCGAGCTGGTTTTGTTGGTTGCTACACGTGGACGCCAATTTGTGGAGATCAAGCCATGTATGGTGTATTACACCATCTCCTATTTACTCTTTTAACCGTAATTTTATATTAATTGAACTAGAGCCGGAACCAGTTTCTTTTGGTTCTTGAGTTTAATAACCGAGACCGGACCAATTTTTTTCTTCTGATTTTAGTATCTCCGATTTCGAATCTTGTCCGTTTACCGTTTTCCAATTAACTCTTAGCAGCCCTAGTTAGGGGCTGCGGAGGACTAATCCAAAAATATCCGAACTAACTCGAGCAAGAATGAGAAAAACCGGATTAGATATAAATGAATCAGTCCTGTTCAGTTACAAACAAAAGCAAAATTGAATTAGTTAAAATCAAACCGAATAGAAAATTGACCGATTTAAAATCAAATTGAATTTCAACAATTTAGTTGCAGTTTTAGTTTTCTTAAAAAATTGAGCTGGTAACATAACTCTTGTCTGTTAATGTATTATTAATCAATATTGTAAAAATCCCCGACTAGTCCTCGATTAATCCCTCCGACTAGTGCTCGGTTAATCCTCTATAATTATCGATTAATCATTTAAACCGATTTATTTTCCCGATCAATCTCCAAATAATCTTCTATTAGTCCCTAGGAAGCCCTTGCTGACATGACTACCGCCTAGAGACGTTTACAACATTGTTATTAATACAATATCTAAATCAATTGTAAGTGTGATCACTATTCACTGATCTATTAGTTAGTACTTGACTGATTCTTCGCCAAGCCAAACGACACCGTTTCACTGGCACTGCGCTCTGCCTAACTCGACTTTACAGTAAAGTCTCCGAGACTGCTCTACATCTGAAGCTCGGAGAGAGAGAAAGAGAGATAGAGAGAGAGATGGGAGCGATGAGAAGGTACAGCTATTGCTTGACAATGGTGATGGTGTTGGCTATTGCACTTTTGGGTACCTCAAAAGAGCAGCAATTGACCTCAAGAGAATGCGAGGATCTGGGATTTACGGGCCTCGCTCTCTGCTCCGATTGCAACACTCTTGCGGAGTATGTCAAGGATCAAGGTATTGTTTTTTCTATGTTGCGATCGATTTTTGGGTTTCGATACTGTTGCTTTGGCGAAAGGTTGGTTGTAATTTTTATGGGTTTTGAATATCAGGTGTTTTTAGATTATTGGGTCTTCACAGGTAGTGATTATAGTTTTATGATTTATTGGTAATTTGTGTTCTGATTGTTGGATTGTTGAGCGTGTAATTTTCTGGGTTTTCGACTAATTGTTATTTACATGCCCTATAATTAGAATTTGGTTGCTGAGGCAATTACAGGCAGTGTTCTAAGAAAAATGTTAGGCCCTAGTTGGGCGGATAGGCCTGGAGGGACTATTAAGGGATTAATCGGGGGGATCATTGAAAATAGTTGAGGACGCTTACTGTAAAGTTTAAGATTGAAAAAAAAACCCTTATTCTACTATGTAAGAGGAAGATTGTTTGATTCACATGCATTAGGTTCAGTGATTCGGGTTTGAGAAACATGACTAACTAATAACCCCAGTCCCGATGTTGTAAAATGCGCATATGGGTTATTATACCGTAAGCATCCTAACATTTTTACTTAAATTTCCTTGCACATAAATAAGTGTAAGTGCGGCTGCCAGCTACATGCTAAAGCTTCAATTTTTGGTTGCAGAATTGGTATCTGATTGTCAGAAGTGCTGTACAGAGGATTCAGATGACTCCATGAGCAAGGTATGGATAAAAATCCGTGAATAATGATTTCTTGAATTTCAAAACTTATGTCCTAATATTTCATGTATCTAAGATGGTATTTGAGTCATAGTGAGGTTACTCTTAATACAAATGAATCTCAGAAATGCCAATGGGTTTCGTGTTTAAATGTGGCATGCATGATTCTGTCGTGTGAAGGACAAGTTACACATCGGAATGTATATAATTGCAGGTCACTTATGCTGGTGCAATAGTGGAGGTCTGCATGCGGAAACTGGTTTTCTATCCCGAAATTGTGGGTTTTATTGAAGAAGAGAAAGATCGGTTCCCGTCAGTGAAAGTTCAATATCTTTTCAATTCTCCGCCGAAGTTGATCCTGTTGGATGACGAGGGCCAACAGAAGGAGACTATAAGGTAATTCATTATTCCCAATGCCATGCTGATGCTCTATAGTTTTACATCTTTATTTCTATCAGAGGTCGATGATCACGCATTGCAATAATGGGCATCGTATAAGATTATAGAAGAGTAATGATCCGAGGGATATTCAGCTTAAAACCATCCCTTATTGTGCAAACTAAGAATCCATAACAACCATTCAATTGATAAAATAAAGGGTTGAGATTAAAATACATCATTAATGATAAATAAATTTAATTAGACTCTAGTTCACCGAAATTATAAACTGGATACTTCGTCAGTCCAACAGTTGAGATGTTTTAAAATTCCTGCCTTGTCCGATTAATCCTCTATAAATCCTGATTAATCATTCAATCCGATTTATTCCCTATTAGCCCCCATAAGGACCTCTCCGCCCAACTAGCGCCTAGCGTTTTTTAGAACACTGACCACATGAGTGGTTTTCACTTTGAGTAATCCCCCAACTTTGCATTCCTCCCACTGCATATGGTTCAACGCCTAATTTCTCCCGTTATTTTGTTTTCTTTGCAGAATTGACAACTGGAAACGCGAACATATGCTGCAGTTTCTGAGAGAGAAGGTCAAGTCTGCTTAAATAAACTCACAATGCTCAATGTCATAAAGAAGAAGAAACTATGCAACTAGTAGTTTGATTTACATCTATTTTTCATGTGAAACTTTTGCAAATCTCTGATTTTGTAGCCATGCATCACATCATCTATGTATCTCATCTTCAGAGTTGATTGTTTGAAAGATTTGATTCACTGATAAATTATATCTGATGATTGAGAAATGACACTGTTTTGAAAGGTAAATTGACATTTTCATTCAAAATCAAAACGATACAATCTTACAAAACACGACTGATTTACTTTTCAAGGAGACAGGGTGAAGTGCAAAAAAAAGTCAACTCCCTGTTAATTTTCTTTTTATCTGTACCTGGAAAATGAAATTAAAAAACATATTACATTTGGAAGCTTGACACAAAAATAAATATCCAAGACCAACACACTAGCTGCTATCCTGAACGACCGAGGAAGGAGTGCCCTCTTCCGTCGCAGCCCCTCCACCGGAACTCTTTTTGATGTATGATCGGGCGGTCTCTAACATCACCTCCACCTCTTTCTTGTACTACATTATGTTGACATAAAAATGCGTCATGAATTTTACAAGCTTTTACCAAAAAAAACTGCTAGCTCCATATTTCAACAATCTTCCTGGGACAATGGCCAGTTACAAACAATTAAGAAATTGCAGAATTTGATTCAGAGATGTACCAACCTCATTGATGGCACCAGCCTTAATTTTGGATTGCATTACACACCACTTCTTAAAATGAGCGCCTTTAAAGATGAAACAGTGAGTAAGATTATTGTTGCCAAAATCAAGTGTAGAATCATAAACCAAAAAACAAAACACATTGGATAAAAAAATCAACTAATACAAAAGCATTTTTCATCAGAGAAAATTTATGCATGGCATTGGAGTTCAGTGGGTGAGTGCCATGTAAGAATTTGGACGAGTAGGTTCGAGCAGGTATGCTGATCTAAGAAAGAACAGATTAACTTTACAGCATGGTGGCAGTAGAAACACTTACCCACTTTTATATCCAGAGTACATAAATTTTCTTCATTTGTATCCAAATGCCACATACAGTGGACCTAATTCAGGCAGAAACATTAGTATCATCAAAATAGAATTACAACACAAGTAGTCAATCAACAATTTCTACTACAAATCTTGAATTCTGGTAAACTAAGAATATATGACATGGAGCTTCAGTTTTAAGATAAAAATGTCCTCCGCAGATGAAGGCAATACGTATAACTAAGAATAATGATTGGCGTTAATCAAGTTGTTGACACATTTTTCCATGCAAAGAAAGATAGTTGACCACATTTCCATTTTGCCAGGTCCTAAGATGTTCTACAACAAACTAAAAATAAGGATAGACACAAAGAAGCAATAAAAGAAATATAAAAATAAAATATGCATATCAGAGTAATTAAGCATACATGCACAGTTTGATTGCTTCGTTTATACAATGAACTAATAAATAAGTTCACCAATTATCAAAAATTACAAATCTCTGTATGCAAAACAACATATAATGGATTCATATAATTGAATACAAACATCATGCTAAATTGAGGAGTGTTAAATCTGAGAGGGAGACTGTAGACTATTAAATACCTCAAAATATGAACCAAATGGAACATCATGGGCCTGTTGAACAGTCTCAAACACCTAAAAAAAGGAAAACATCAGTTTCAATAAAGCCAACTTTAGTACAAAATATATAAATAGAAAAGAGGAAGCCAAAACTCCATAATTGTTGCCAGTTATGAAAGTGAATTCAAGCGAGATGTGGTAGTGGAGTCAAACCAGCTTTTTCTTATCTGTTGATAGAACAGCATGTTGATACTCAGTCATGGCTGTGTCTGGAGGGCACATTGGACTGTTACAAAGGGTCCTAAATGTGATTTCTCTAACTTGACCGTCATATTCTTCAGCAGAATGCCACTGTCCCATCTAGAAATAGCAAATAGAACAGTGAAACATAAACTTTTCACATCATTGCCTCAACTACTTAGTACTTCAGTAAACAGAAAAAACAGTTTAGTGCATCATCTTAATACTAGGCACATATACAAGATTCTAGCCGAACTCAGGGATTACAAAATACTGTGGTCTGCCTTTCTTATTTTGAGGAACTACAGTCAGTTATTTTGGTTCACAACATTGTTTATAGCATGTCAAGAAAAATCAAATATTTCAGGATTGAGACAATATCAATCTCATTTAGCCCTTAGTTTACGATAATGAATATTAAGCATGGTTGCTGAACTAGCACAGAACTTACAACTAGACATGTATCCTTCCGTTCTTGACGATACTCATTCGTGAAATTTGAGTCATCATGCAACAGAATATTATAGAATTGCTCAGCTGTGCAGGGGAATGCATCCTGAACAAAGATAAATATGAAAATAATATTAAGACAATGAAAACCCTTTTCAATATACAGGAGAAGAATAGCGCATACATTGTATACGGGAACAAGAACTTCTTCGTGGATAAAAGCTTGGGTCTTTTCTGACTTCAATATACTATCTTCAGGAATTTTATCCTGCGCTTTAATACTTCTCACAGAACTACTATGGGCACGCACCGCTGACTCTTCTCTCTCCTGTATAATAGATTAGTAAGAGAAAATGAAAATTGAGACCAAATATTCCAATGGTTCAAAGAACAAATGATGAAACAAAATAGAGTTCAGAAGAAGGGAATGGTAAAAACAGCTCCAGAAATGGATAAGGTTTTCAGTAGTTTTCGAATTCCCAATGCATTCTTCCAACCATTGTTGGACACTAGATATAGAATGACTTCTAAACATTATGATAATATCCCCCCCCCCAGAAAAAAAAGAATTATATACCTTCTTCTCAGCTTCCACTAATTTATGAAATTTCTTTGCTGAACGTTGTAAAGCTCTTAACACATGATTCCTATTCCAGAATGATGCAAATTTATACCTGACTCTACCTGAAAAATACAAGAATAAAAATACTGATTATTGTCAGAAAACAAAAAAAAACATGAGAATAACAAACTCAACTTGAGATGTTCAACATCCATTTGAAGAATATATATACAAAGATAGGAAAATATACAAAGAAAAAAAACATGGAACAGAAGAAGTACATGAATGCTCATTTATCAAGTGAGAATGCATGTTCCTCACTACTAAAAAAATGATAAAGCAAGAGGCAGATACACTTCAATATTCAAAACATCATTTAAAAAAAGTGAAAAAATCTACTTAAATCAATAATCATTCATCATCTTTTACTCAAAAGCAGGATAACTAACCATCGGGGCTTCCCAAGGGCGGTACACCATGCCCGCCAGCACCCATACGAAGAATAATTGTTATAGCTGGATTAATAAATGCATGCTGACTTCTCTTTATCTGAACAACCCAGAAGTTCCATAGCATTTAAGCAATTTAACAGTATTAGACTGAAAACTGGAAGGTAGCAGTAATAAAGTACATACCTCATCTATAGCTTCAAATGGTATTATAACCTGTCAAGAACAACAAATATGATTTGATTTATATGAAAGTGTCCCAAGAAATCATCTACAGTTCCAATGAAGCATTAAAGTAATCATATCTCCACCTAGACACACCCCTTCATTGAAAAAATAAAGAGTACATAGTTTGTTGGTAAAAAGATTTCTAATTTCACATATATAAAAAAACGACTTTTTTTTATATAAAAAAGATAACGACTTAATTCTTAGCTTTTGGAAAACATGTTTTATCGACACAAATGTCCAAATTGCTGGCATTTCATCATAGTTTTCAAGTCAGCTTAATAAGAAATACTGACATTTCTTTAAGCATTACTGAGACAACAATTTTCTGGGGTTTTAATTATCTCAAATAAATTTTCCACACTACCTTTCTTTAATGCCATTCAATATAGAACCAATCAACCTAACAAATGTTAAAACCCTCTTTTAGTAGAGAAAATTCTTTAGCATTATGCTTGCACTAGTTTATTAGATTGTTATTCAAGAATATATAGTTTCTAACTAAATAAATTGCTCGACTTTAAGGACATGTTACAAGCTAACCTTCATTTGCTTGGAAAAGACATTAGAATGAAAGCAAATGTGCCATGCAGAGACATACATCCGGCCATGGTACAAGAATGATCTCTCAAGGGCACATGAATAACTACGTGTAACAATCTGAAAAAAAATATTCCATTCATCAAGGCAGCTACCAAAACAATATTAAGGAATTAAAGATAGATTCATACACATAATTAGAAGTATAGAGCACAAGTCTTTCCATCTCATAAACCTCACCTCATCGGGGAGGAGATTAAATATTGTTTGTAAAGGCCCTGGCTTCTGGTACACCTCTGTAGGGCCCTGGCTTCGTCGTTGCTGGGATCCAGAATAGCCATTCATAACCCTACCAACACAAAATAGCCCCTCATGGTGATTCAGGAAAAGTTTATCATACTCGAGGCTACTTCAATACTAACACTGATGATACATAAGAGAAAAAGTAATTTCCTCAGTTGAGAGAAAAACCACTATCCTAAGATTGATATGAATATTAGACAGAAACTCACATTCAAAAGATATAAATGTATAATCAAAATGTATTTAAGCATGCATGCTGCTCGTGAACAAACAGAACAGACTATGATTGAAGAGAGAATAACATGGGATAGAGGGCAGTTATAAGAACCAAGTTGAGATAGCAAATAAGGCTCATAGCAGAGGAAGTAAACAACCTAACAGTTACCACAAACCAAAACTTTAGCAAACAAACTGAGTGGGAAAAAAGAAGAAATTCACAAATCACAATATGGGAAAAGAACAGAAGGTAAAGCAAAAGGCTACCTGTTTATAGAAACTCTTATTGTTTTTATATGGAGACAAACCTGAAATGAGATTAATTGTATTGTCAGAAATTACTGTTTTAACAGGCTGTGTACGCAATCAGTAATTTAAAGTAAAAAAATAACTTGGAAGGAAATATTACCTGCCCTGATGTGCTATCTAATGTATGCCATATTGCACCAGTTTGGCCTTCACTTTCAACCGGAATAGTCACAGAACCAAGAACAGCACTTTTCCATATTATATCCCAATCATATATTGTTACATTAATCTGGTAGGCAAAATAAATAAATACATAATAATCTATCTGTTAAACCAAGAAAACTGAAGATGTAAAGTAGATTGATAAATAAGTTGCTATCGTCATATCAGCAAATATGAACGACAATGATCTTGTTTTATATTATTAAAATGTGACCTATCATATCATTTCATTGCTCAGGAAATAAAGTCAGTGATAAGATACCTCAGCAGGAAGCTTGTCCACAGAAAAATTGAACTCCTCTCCCCACATTGGATTTCTTGAACCAGGAACCATTGAACTGTAGAACAAAGCAAGTAAAATTCAGATGCTTCTGGAATAAGAAAGCCGTACAATTCTACAAAAAAGGAACACTGACAAGATGTAACATCCAACCACTAACAAACAATATTAAGATTAAACCCTTAAAAGAATAAATATAAGCATCAATTATAATGTCCTCAAGTGTCAAATCCAGGTAAAGTTAATTTCTTTATCTGTTTCTAGAAGAACTAATAATATGCTCCGGAACCATTGAACTTATTTTCCATTATACTTGTGGTTAGTATACACACAGATTCAGCATATAATCTGTGTGTATAAATCTCTTAATTAATCTGATTAAAAAATAAAAATAAAAAATCTCTTAATTAATATAACTAAACGTGTTAAACATCATTTTTAAATATAATGAGTCCAAGAATAAGGATCTCTACAAAACCAGCACTACCGACTAAAGGCATTAACATATGGTCTAATCCACAAAAACGAATTCAAAATTTAGCATTGAATGTACTGTTTTCCTCAATCAAATACCTGAATCGTTTTTCTGATCCACAAATAATCATAGCATAAGGATCTGACGTGCCATTTAAGTTTGCACCAATGAGATTCTTAGCTGCCAATAATTCCACCTGGATGAAAAACAAAAATGCAAGGACAATTTTACTGTAACTATGTGATGTCAGAAAGTATTAGGTTCAATAAAATGCAACAAAAACATCATTAACTCGATATGAGGATACCTTAATTAAGTATGGAGAATCAGCTTGCGACTCTCCTTTGAACTGGACCATCTACAACATAAGTGCAGAACTGTACATCAATACCCAAAATATGGGTTGTGCTATAAAACTCAAACCACTACAATAAAAAAAGGTCAAGCATTGAAACTCAAACCCAACAACTCCATCTTCGGCCAAAAATAAAAATCTTTACATCACCTTTCCAATTTATCAAAAAAAAACCCACATAATCAATTACCTCAATTGCCATGTCATTCAAAAAATCAGATCACTACATTACATAACTCAAAATTAGGGGATTACATCAATAACCCAGAAAACCCAAAACCAAACACGAAATGCCCAAATCAGCATCAAAACCCAAATGTTGGTTGTGCCACAAAACCAAGCCACTACAATAAAAACAGACTAAGCATTGAAACTCAAACCCAACAACTCTATCTGCAGCCAAAAAAAAGACCTTTCCAATTTATTTAAGAAACCCACATAATCAATTACCTCAAACGGCCATGTCATTCAAAAAATCAGATCACTACATTCCATAACTCAAAATTACAGGCGTACCACCAATAACCCAGAAACCCCAAACGAAACACCCAAATCAGCATCAACCCAAAAAACCGCATTCAACAATGTCCCAAACAAAAAACACAAAATCATCAAAAATTGACCTTATCAACATCGTCACCCCCCAAATTCGAGCCGTCCGGACCCGCCCGATCGTCGCCGGAGCCACCGGACCCGAGGGCGAAGAACCAGTACGCGGCGATCACGAAGAGCGACGCGGCCACCGTGACCTTCACCTCCCACAGCGACGGGACCAAGAAATTGAGGGCTTCATCGATCACGCTCCACTCCATTCCACACAATCAAATCGATCAGAGAAAATCGGGAATTCTAGGGTTTTGGGCGAGAAAATGCTAGGGCTTTGCGAGGCTGTGGAGCCACCTGGAGTCGAAGCACGAGCGCGCGACCATTTTTAGAGAGAGTCTCTTTCAGAAGAAAAAAAAAATTCACAGAAAAAAAAACTGAGAAAGTTTCGACTTTTAGAGAGAGAGGGTCAAAGCGGTTGTTGGACCGTTAGTGAGAGGAACGTGCTTATTTTCCGGAAATGCCCTTCCTCTCGTCGGTTAATTCCGGTACTGGACACTTTCCTGTCGTGTGATTTTGCTGTGATTTGAGGGTATAATGGGAATGAAATATACGGAGGCATTGTGAAGAACAAACCGAGAGCGAAGAGGGAACGAAATTTTATTTTTTAACCGTTATGGATGATAACATTTTGATTATCGAAATAATTACTAATAAATGGACATTTTAAATTAGTACGACTGTAATTTGCTGTTATAGAGATTAATATAACTTAATTTATTGATATGATCAATGTTTAAACAAGTAAATTTAAGAGTGAACTTTTTTTAATCGACGATGGACGCGAGAATAATGTTATTACATTATTTACTTTTTAAAATATTAATTTTTTAAATCAACATCAGAACGAGCACCCTTAACTAAAAATTGAGCTACATAATTTTAAATAAAAAAAATGAGCTACATTGTTCGTTGATCTCAAAATAAAAGCAATCTCTACATCACGGAGTTGAGAACACACAAATTTACAGTTTATAAGAGTCATTCCTAGAAAGGAGGCGTCGCGAGTAGAGCGGTGAAAGACACGGGCCGTCGACAAATAAATGGTTTCCAAAAGCACCCATTCTAGCGAATTCTATTCATTTCAATTCAGGCCTCTCGAATTCCGATGCCTTCCACCAATGCTGGATCTTTTGTTTTAATTTTAAATTATTGTAAATGTACATGTTTTAGTAATTATTTATAGGCAAATTACATATAATTACCCTTAACTACCAATCACAAACAAATGACTACCCAATCCCAATGTGTACTTTGGTACGTATCTCCATCAGAAATCCAATTTTGTAAAAAAAAAAATTACAATGAGAGAGTGACACACTGTTTATGTCGTTTATCCCTCCACATTTATAGATTTCCTCCCTATTTTATTTTGATTATGGTTATATATTCGCTCATTAGTTATTTTTTGTTATTAAGCCTTTATGGTCTTGCGAACGTAGTCATCGGTGAGATGAAATCGAATTTTACCGTTGCCGATTTTGCGAACAGCCTTCTTATTGGAGTGGAAGTCAAAATTGCAGACGGTTCTAGCCTACACGCGGTTATCCCACAACAACGGCACGTTGACACAATATGGTCGAACGGGAGGGAAAAGCCATCGTCGATGAGTATGGGGTGGTTCGGTGTTTAGAATTGTTGGGAGCTCTGTGGGGAAGATGTTGTGTTAATAAAATGACACTGAAAATCTATCATTACCAAATTGTCTGTTGCGTTTACTTGTTAAGAGAGAGGGGTGTTGGATATGACACACATTATAAAATTCGAAACTAAAATGAAGATAAAATAATTATTTCGACTAAAATATAATTGAGTTTTGACGTGCAACAAAATAATTTATTTAGATAATTACACGTCAAAATTTAAACATTAAGTAATCATATATTTGTGACAAGTAGATTAGAGTAAGCACTTGTATATTTTTCAATATTTATTTCTCACAACTCCTATTAATAATTTTCACACATGTATTATTTATTATTATAAGCGTTGGTCAGACAAAAAATACGTGAGACTGATAAAAAAAACAACAGTAACACACAATGCCAATTATCTAAACATTATTTAACTTTATAATATGATTTCAAGAATTGGCATGTATTAATAAAAACATATAATAAACCGTAACATGTTATTAATAATACAAATAACTCATGACTTATCATAAATTTACATAATAAAAATGTTATTTTACAATTGATATCATTAATTAATTAATTAATTAATTTCTAACATTTACCATCTTGACCTAATTTTTCGAGGGTTGGCTCCTATTAACAAAAGCGGGAAGCTGAGCAACTAATCGTAACTTCAATAAAATCCGAAAGTTTCGATTTTTATTTTTTATTTTTAGTTCTGTATGAGACTTTTAGGTTTATAACGTTAACTTGTGTCACTCTCTTCTTCCTCCTCGCCGCCCAAACCTCATTCCTCAGTCACACCTCACTTTCACTGCTACTGAGCTCTGGTACAGTGCTTCTTTTCCCTCGTCTCTCTCTGATCCTATCTGGTGTTGAGCATTTAGACTTGTTTTTGGTTCATGGGTCTTTGCCAAATTGAAGTTTTTCTCTGTTTTGAGCTTTTGTTTTGCTAATTTGGTGAAGTTATGTTGGTTAATCTGGCTGTCAATTTCTTTGCATTAGCTTAATCTCTGAGCATTTGTTTTGGGAATTTGTGATGGGTTTGCATGAAATGGTTGGTGTTAGTTTCTTGGGATTCTCTGTCATGATGCTACTACGTTCAGGTTCTTGCTGTTAATGCTCTTTTCTTCTTCAATGAATTGATTGGAGGAGTTGCTTTTGTTTTTGTTTCTGTTTTGGTTTGTTTGCTGTATTGGAGTGAAACCATGTGCTTGTTTTCTTTGGTTTTGATGAATTGCCTGTCTCAAGGTTCTGAATTTAGCAATCTATGAAGTTGGATTTATTATTTATAGATGGTTGATTTCAAAAATTGTACTTTGATACTCAATTGTAGGGTATACTTCACATATGTGGGTTTGGGTTTGTGAGAGTATGGATTCATTTTTTTGGGTGTGATTTACGGGACAGTTGCGTTGTGTTATAGTATTTCTTGGAGTTGAGTTTAATGGGACGTCAATTGTAGGGTAGTCATATTCTGATTTTGGAATATTTTCCATGCCTCACGCTTGTTCCTCTGCAGCTGGTGGTTTCCTAGTTTACATTTTTAAATGTTTTTCCTAGATATTGTTTAACCATAATCAAAATGCGGAGTCATTGTTCTTGTTGCTCATATTTGTGTTTTGTTTCTATAAATGAATGCTTGGTGTTTTCACTTGAGGTTTAATTAGTTTTTCAATGAGGTTGCATAAAATGGTTGATGTTATTTTTCTGGGTTCAGGTTCAGGTTCTTACTGTTAGTTCGTTTTTTTCCTGCAATGAATTGTTTGGTGGAGATGTTTTTGCATCTGTTTTCTTTTGTTAACTTTATTAGACTGAAACCCGTTTGCTTGTTTTCTCTGTTTTTTGATAAATTTTGTCACAAGGTTCTGAACTTAGTAATCTATGAGGTGGGATTAGTAGATGGTTGATTTCAAAAATTGAGCTTTGATACTCAATTGTAGGGTATACTTCACCAAATAAGGATATGGGTTAGTACAAATTCATTTTTTTTGTTTTAGTATTTCTTGGAGTTATCAATTTTAGGGTATGCTTTACCTATTCGGACACCAGTGTTAACGTGTAATGTAATCTTTGCGCGGTGCCCATATTCTGATTCAGGAACATTTTCCATGACTCACACTTGTTCCTCTGCAGCCGGAAAGGTTCCTAATTTACATTTTTAATTTTTATATGCTTCCTAGATATCGGTTGACCATAATCAAAACATAGACTCATTGCTCATATTTGTGCTTTGTTACTAACTTACTATAAATGAATGTTTGGTGTTTTCACTAAAGTTTATATAATTAGTTCTTGTTGTGTCCTATAATTTTGGCTATATGCAGTTTGCTGAGTTCATGCTTTGATCAAATTGGACAGACGTTGTGTCATGGCTCCCTCTCATCCACTGGTCGACATTGATCCAGACAGGAAACCAAACTCCTTACCACGAGTTGGACTTGACGAGGAAAACAAGAGCTTATTGGAAACTCCGGATGGAGAGGTTTTAAGATGCGTTGAGAACCGCGGGGACACCATGTTTGAAATGGAAGCTTTGTTGGAAACTAAGGAAACAAAACCCCATGAAGATGTGAGTGTTGATATTATTAAGTGTACAGTTCTCGATAATGTCAGATTAGCTGACGCCGAGGACCCAGATGCAACTGAGTATTCGAGCTCGTTTGGTAATACTCTTTCTGGTAATGAAAACTGTTCTGGATTTAGTGAAGCTGAAGTACAGTCACAATTTTACGGTGACAATGATTTGGCTGCGTTTGATCCGTTCAGCAGTATTTTCCAGGCAAGGTGCGTTTTCTTCCATTATGGCTTCAATGCCTTCATGTCATTTCTATGCTGCAGTTAATGATCACATAGCAATATAGTTAAGTTCGTTTCAGGGCTTATATTCTCAGAACATAAAATTTTAACCATCCAAATTTAAAGAGCTGTTGCTTTGTTTATATTATGTCATCAATTAGTTGCCCAGAAAACTTAAAAGGAACATGTGCTTTTGTTGTGTCATTGGATATATCCTTTGCTCGATGATATTGACAACATAAGTAAGGGTTGAATACATATATGCATAGATTCTGTTTGTCTACAAAACACGACCAGCATGTTTCTTACTCCAATTTTTGTTATATGATAAATTTTGACTACAAGCTGTTTTGTTTCCTTCCAACATGTTTGATTGGCATCATATACTGACCATAATTAAACTGACTGAGGTTCCACATTTTTTGCAGGAAGAAGAAGCTGACAAGTCACTGGAGGAACTTCATACGCCCTATAATGTGGCGATGCAAATGGGCGGAGTTAAGAATTAAAGAAATCGATTCACAAGAATCAAAGTATTCTAGAGAGCTCAAAGAACATAGTCAGAGAAAGAAATCGGAGTTAGATCAATTTCAATTACAAGGCTTTGATTCAAAGTCTTTGCCATTTTCTAGCCACTATTACCGGAAAAAGGCAATGAAGCGGAGGAAAAGGAAGAGAGTCGAAGAGACCACGGATATGTCCTCATATGTCTCTCAGCACAATCTCTTTGCTTATCTAGGTACTTCATGTTCCTAACATATGCAGCAAAGTATGGTTTTGGTTTTAATGTCCCGACATTACTATGTAATTCGTTGCAGAAAATAAAAGATCTGATCCAGATTCCACTTCAGCAGCCGATGATTTCATTAATCCAGGTAAAAGTTATTTGAAGCTGCATGTTGATTTCGTTCTTATACATTCTACAGCATTTCATCTGTGAGCAATATTGGGAACTTCTATACACAAATCGGTATCTGATTATTTGGTTACTTTTCTGAATGGACGAATAAACCAAGTCTAATACCTGTTTGATTATCAGTATTAGGGAAAATGACAAAAACATGCCAACAGTGTGCTGCGTACTTTGTTAATGACAAAAATGTGCTATGAATTTTGATTTTTTGTGCAAAATTTGTGTATATGTACAAAAATGACAAAATTTTCCATGAAATTAAGAATTAAAATAATTTTACTAAAAGTTAAATTACAAAATTTGATTATACAAATTTTAGCTAAAAGATATTTTCAGAAAAACTTTAAAAAATAGTTATTTTTTAATGTTTAAGGGTAATTTGCGTCATTTTTGTACAAATACACACATTTTGCACAAAAAATCAAAGTTCATAGCATTCTTTTGCCAATAACAAAGTACAAAGCACCCTCTTGCAAACCTGTGATAGTATACTGCAGGTTTTTGCCATTTTTCTTTAGTATTATACGTAATTATATTTTTGAATTTCCCTGCCATTGATGTAGTATATATAGGATCGAGTTTTTTCTTGACTACAAGTGCTGTCTCTTTTGTTATGTCGCACCAGTAACTGCAGACCAATATGTCAATGGGCCGGACGAGTTTGACATCAACAATGATCTGCCATTACTAGAATTCAGGGACAACGACAATTCATTGGAGCAGGTTCTTTGGAAAATTGAAGCGGTGCACTCGCGCGTTCACAAGTTGAAGAGTCAGATTGACATGGTGATGTCCAAGAACGCAGCTAAATTTTCTTCCTCGGGGAATCTGAGCCTTCTTGCAGCTGGTGACGCTCAGGTCAGCTCTGCTCACAGCCCCACGTTCTCTGTTGGCAACGGGGAGGCAATATCTGTCGGGGCTATATACAGCCCCAACAGGCACATATCCGATTATGACATAGGCGATCTGGTTTTGCCTGAAAGTGGTGTGTCGAGTTTTGGAGAGGCGATTCCCGTTCCTGATATAATTGAAAGCACGGTTGGGCTTTTGTCGGCTGCTGAAGTCACATTGCACGAGTCACAGATTGGAGACTCCTGCGAAGATGTAAGAATCATTTTCTTACGGGTAAATTGCAAAAAGTTACCTTAAACTAGTCAAATTTTGTAAGATGTAGATGTGAACCTTTTTTTTTTTTTGCAAAATGTGTACATTTGTCAAAACATGACGAAAATGCCTTTTTTGAAAAATCAAAATTAAAAAAATAATGTTTTCAACTCAAGCTTCCTATCAATGGCGTGCGAGAAAATAAAAAAAAATCGACAAACTCGAGTTGAGAAAATATATTTTAAAATTTACTTTAAGGTATTTTTATCATTTTTGGATAAATGTACACAATTTGCAAAAAAATAAATGATAAGTTCACAGCCACTTTATGCAAAATCGGAAAAGTTCATGGCAATTTTTTGCAATTTATACCATAAATAATTAAGTCATTAAACTTCATAAGCCAATTAATAATGTTTTTTTTTTCTTTCTGTTTGCAATATCGACTTATGCAGATTATGGACAACGTCCTAATTCACAACGAGGCAGCTGAAGTTGATATAAAGCCTTTGAAACTAGCAAATAATCAGCCAATACTGAAGCATCATGAGGAACCACAACTAGGCGAAGTAGAAGAAACCAAACCTTCCTTAATTCCAAAAACAGAACCTGATTTAAGACCTGGTTCAGGAGGAGAGCCCTCAACTCTAAAATCATCTCTAGCCTCAGATTTTCACGTTCCTACAAATAAAAGGAAGCGCGGGGAGCGGAAAAGCGGTCCAGGTGGCTGGAGAAAAAGATCCGGCTCAGGTGAGGCCGATAGCCAGTGATTTCATTTTTTTTTCTGTACTTGTATGCTTAGTTTAGGAAGTTCTTGAACCAAAAAGCCATTTATCACAAGTTGATAGAATGGTAATTTTCACAGACCCGCGCATCTGTAGTTTTACATGGCAATGAATATCGATAGCTGAGTAAGCTTTTGTCAATGTAGCGTCTTAGTGTCATTTCTGTATCTTTTTTTCCTTTACTGTAAATGGGTTTGAAACCTAGCGAAAGCTGTGATGACAAATAGGCTCTGCGTCGCTTTGCTTGCAAAACTGTATGGTCAGAACTCGATTATTCTGCGATTTTGCTGCATCATGAAGGCACAGCTGTTATAAATCTCTATTCTTTTTGCTGATAACATAGAGTTTTCAGTGAAATGCACAAGTTGTGTGCAAAGAATGTGATTATGGTCTCTTTTTGATGCATAAACATATATGGATGCTTTAAGTTGGCCTTAAATTCAGTGGGAAACACATAAGAAGTCTTTTAGAGCAACTGCTTGCTTTACACTGCTTTCCCCTTTTTCTTCTGCTTTGAATAGAAGATCTGTTCATGATTTGCAGTCCAAGTTGGTCAGAATTTATTTAATCTACAGTGTACACAAAAAACTAAAACCCACAATCCTCTTGACCAATAAAATAAAGAAAGCTTCTTTGTTGACAAAATGTACTGAATTAACTGTACAACAAGTGTTCTAAAAATTGGCTCAGCCGAAATTTTTAGAACACCGGACCGATTTTATACAATCAGACGTCTAGACTTATTTTTTTTATAAAAATTAATACTAATAGGTTCTTATATTAATTTTTAAGGATATGAAGGTAAAAAACATTAGAATATTTATATATCTTAGATTATTATTATTATCTTATGCAGTATGATTCATATTTTGATCTTGTATTTAATTTATTTAATGAAAAGAAAAAGAAAAATACATATCCGATTAATTCCCGACTAGTTTCCGATTAATGTTCAGAGTTCTTAGTCGTTCAATTAGTGTCTAGCATTTTTTTTGTTCTGAACATTGACCTCAGCTGTGTACAAGTTCTTCAGTCTATTGTCTTCAACAGAACATTGTTGTTTATTCTACAAAATGTTATTAATACAAATCATGTGTCTTCAAGAAAAAAAATAAAGGCTTTGTTTGGGATATTGTTATTAATAAGATGATATTATGATCACAACATCTCCAATCATAATGTCTTTCTCTTTGGAGCAGCTTTTAGGGTTTTGAGTTCAGTACTCAAAACTCTACCCACCATCACCATGCATATGATCCATTATGTCATCCATTAGCAAATTATTTATAAACTCAAACCATCCCCCATGCCTCGGATCATTTCGCTCACGATCTTTTAAAAATAAAAATCGAGGGATTTCTTGATCTCGGACGACAGATTTTAATATTTTAATCAGTTCTACTTGCTTGTGAATGAAAACGCTTTCTCGGTTCTCGATCTATCTTTTCAAAGTGGTGGGGGAAAGAAGTATAAACTAAGATTGGGGGAGATCCCACTTGCAAGAACCAAATATCTTAATAGAATCATACATGAAACAGACCAAAAAACCAGAAAAGAGATGAGCCTTGCTTTGATCCACCATGATTCCTCCAACACAAAAGGCAGACCAGACATGTCTTTTAAGGAAAAACAAGTTAATAAAATGTCTCACAATCATCACCATCATGCAAAACAGGAGCTGTAAACATGATTACCACAGAGAAAAAGAGGGTAATGGATCTAATCTTACTTTATAAAGTGAATCATGGGCAATACAGTAATTTCACAGAAAAGTAACAGTATCTTGGTCCACTTTAGCTTTGAATTTGAAAATGGAAAATTCTCAGTCTCTCTCAGCAGTGTCTTTATAAAATCCACAGGAATCAAGCCTACTAACCAAGTGCCAAAGCAAAAGATGAGAGGAGAGATAGCTTTGTAGTAAAATAAAGAATATATGTTATGGTGCAAAGAAAAAGAAGCAGAAATGGCCAAAGAGCAACACAAAGCCATGTTTGAGTCACAAAACTGAATAAGCCAGATCATGAAACTTCCTTGCTCAACTCTCTCTCTTCCCACACTCATCTTCCTGTTTTCTCTGTTCATGCAAGAACCCAAGAACTCAAATTCAAGGTATGCAATTCAAATTCTCTTTTCAAAACTCCGCAGTCAAGCGTTCTTGTGCGAGTAGTACTAGGACGAGTGACCTTCTGGGGAGTTCTTGTGTCGCATCCCCGACATTTTTGGCAAAACCTCATGTAATAAGCATTAGGTCGCTGATACTAATTCCCGTGCCAGCGATATTGATATCCAAATTACTGCTGAGTGAAAAAGGCTTTTGTACATGATTCTTATATGTCATGCTATGTCTTGTGACTTCAATTCTGCTGAAAGTGTTGATAACTGATGAACATGATTGATGGGTGTTATTGGGTAGTTGGTTTTGGTATAATTTAGAGAAAAACATGTAAGAGTATGATATAATAAGTATCGGATCACTGATTCTGATTCGTATTCTGGTGATTCAGGAAGCCTTGGTACCAGAGAGCAATGCAGGTATCAACAATATGGAAAACCATTTCCAAACCCATAGAAACTCTCTCCTCTCCCACCTCAAATAACATCACTCTATGGAAAACTATTTCCAAGCCCTCACCACCTTCACACAAACTCCCAACCCAAACACCCAATTCCACCACCACCCTTTGGAGAGCCATCTCCAAGCCCACAAGAACAAGAGCCACAAGCCCTCCAAGCCACAAATCAACCAACAACAACAACAACAATCCCCACAGCTTCAGGCAGCTGAGAAAATGCACATCCCTCAGAGTAGCAACCTCATTCACCAGAGTCTGCCTCTGTGCTCCAATCTCCTCCTACAACGAGGCCTTCCATGTCGATCACATCCCGCCAAGGAGAAGCTACAGCTACCCGCGATACTACGCGAATCCAGCGCACGATCACATTCCATTTCCTGCTGCTGCTACTGCTGCTACGACCGCAAGGATCAGTGTGGAGAGCAGGAGGGTTTTTCGGGGGAAATCGCTGACAGAGGATGTGCATATGAGGAGGTTTATTGAGGAGGAAGAGGCAATGATGCAGGTGAGGAGGAGGAACCAAATGGAAGTCATAAGGAAGAGAGCAATGCTGAGGAGGAGGAAGAAACTTGGGCCAAGTCCTCTTAGTAGGATGGTTATGGCAGAGGAGGCACAAATTTGATCAATCTTTAACACATTGTACTCAATTCTTCAGATGTCATAGTTTATGGTCATGTTTTGTTCGCTCGCAGTTATTGCTGATAAAAAAAATATGTTCAGATGATTCGGGGAACGAGAACACACTTAAGTGCAAAAAGGGTCGTGGGAGAAGAATCAGAGGATTTTGATTAGCAAAAATAGCAGAATTCATGGTTTTTGGAATGATGGGATTGCTTGTAAGCTACTCTATTTTGTATATAATGTAATAACTTTTAGAGCATATATGTTTTAATTTACAGGCAAAGGTTGTGGTTGTGTGTAACTAATATGGATCAAGCTTTGTCAAGTTAGGTTGTTTTTGTGACCATTTTACATTATGTCCAAATTGGGTTTATAGGTCACATCTTCTTCAGGTTTATCAATCCGATACGACTTTAAAAAATGTATAATAATTTGTTTTTCAAAAAAAAGATTATATTTTTTCTATAAAATAGATTAAATATTATTTACGGATTTATTATACTCCTCGATAATTTTATATTCTTCTATAGAATAGCAAATGCCAATATTAAATATATAGTGAAGCCCTATAAATAATAATCATGTCATTTGAAGGAATCTTTTGTTAATTAATAAGCAAAAAAAGTAACCAAAAATTCATTTAAATGACATTATGTTCTAGCTAATTTAGACTGAAATTTAGGTGGAGTTTTGTTCTACATGCCCTCATAATTCTGATTCGTGAATAGCAGGTATGATTTATAAATATATGGATTTATTCAATAAAAAGGAAAAAAGGGGGTTATTAGTGGTGTGCATGTATCTGATTTTATAATAACAGTTGTGCATATATATATATATGTATTATAATAATAATAATAATAATCTATTTAATTTTTTCAATGCCAGCAGCCACAATTTCTTTATGACATAGTCATCATAAATCGGATTTAGAAAATTCTCTTACAAAAAAAATACATACAAACATTATAATTGTTAATCAATGCCTTGATATAATTAATTATAGTTTTGCTTTCAAAAATGAGATAATTATGGCAAGCTCGGTTAAGATAATTAATGATAGATGGTTTTGGTCCCATGTAACTCAACTAATGCCATTAATATTTGTTCTCGTCCCTACCATTTCCTTCTAGTATTTAATTCTAGACGTGGGCTATATCATGTCAAAGGGTGGCTGGTCAAATTTTGAAAAGAATGGTTCAATTTTGAGTAGTTAATTATTTGATTTAATTTATCATAATTGACTTTAATTTAGATTTAGATTTGAGTTCAAAATAAAATTTATTTACTAAAAAATCAAGTTTAAACTTTACTTTATTAGGTTTAAAATACTAGCAAATTATTTATATTTATTATGTACATGTTATATATAGTATCAAACTCAAAGTCCAATGGAACTCTTTAAAATTGAGAATTAATGAATAGAAAACCTCAAATACAAGTCTTCTCTACGAGTTTGAAAATAATGATATATGAGAATAAGAGCATTCCACGTTCAAATCAAAACTAAAAAATGTGTTCAATTATTCAAACCCTTCATTTTTATTACAAAGATCAATTCAAACAAATTTCGAAAGTTAGATCTTGTGTTAGTTTAATTACTTTTATATAACCAATTGTCCTATCTAAATTTGTATAACACCCACCCACGACATGCTTTAATGGCTTTTTTAAAAGTTAGGTGTTAATTGGACAAATATTTTTAGAGAATAATTAAAAATTAATTGATTGATATTTATCAAATACTAATCGAACAAGCATGAAATTTTTAAAACACCTACAACTATAAAGCTAATGACATTTTCAACAAAATGACCATTTTATCCTTATGAATTTAGTTCTATTGACGTTTCAACTTGTCTAATTAGCTTTCGATTAATTTTCTGGTTCTTTTAATTTGATTAATTTTCAACTTGTCCAATTAATTCTTTGTTAATTTTTTTTAGCCTGATTAACTTTTAATTAATTATTGATTAGTCTTCACAGGGTCACCTCCTATTAGAGTTCTTCAGAACACATGATAAATAATTGGAAAATTGAGGGTGAAAGAGCACAGGTGTATGGTTGCTGTCCAGTTTAGCCTTCCCAATTAAGTAAGTTTAGTTGAACATGTCCATTCTAACATTGAGTGAGAAACTGGCCAACCCAAATCCCAATTCTCTCTCTCTCTCTCTCTCTCTCCACCATCATCATCAAAACTCCCCCACCAAAAGGTGACAGAAGCACACCACATTCATTCAAAGTGAACCCAACAAAATTCAAATCCATAGTTCACACAAATTTCATTCCTTTAAAGCCACCATGGAGGGAAAGGGAATTTTCTACAGTTGAGAGAGAGGAGGCTAGAAATAAACAGAAGAGCCTCTTCTCTCTTTGAATGTTCTTTGGAGATTTCAAGACCTTGTTGAGGTACACATGGTGATTTGGGCTTCTGGGTTTATGCTAATTATGTTGATTATGCCTTTAATTAGCTTGATTATCATCATCTTGTGGTTGCTATCAAAAGGGTACCTTTTTTTTCTCCTCTGATTATTGGATTCTTTTGCTTTGGATCCCTTACTAGGAGAATTCAATGTCTTTTGGCTCTTGTGAATTAATTTTCCATCTGGGTGTTTTTGACACTGAAGGGTAAAGCTGAGAATTCTGATGCAGAGTACAAATTTCTCTCTCTCTCTCTCTCTCTCTCTCTCTTTTCTGGTTTTGAAAATATTAAAAATATTTTGCTTCTACTTATAGACATAGCTGTGAGCACAAAGAGTGCTCCAATCTTGTGAAAGAAATCTTATGAGAAGAGATAAAAAATTCACATTTCAAGGGTTTATGAAAAAACAGTTTTTTTTGTCAGTAGGTATGTGTCTGCATATATTCATGTTCTAGGTTTCATGTCAATTTCTGGGTCTTGTTGAGCAAACAAGTTGGGATATTTCCCAAACATGAGAAAAAAGTGGAGAATCTTTGTTTCTGTTGTGCAATCTTTGTTCTATGATATGCTCTGCTGTTCTTGCTGGTAATGGAGTGAGCTGGGTCTAGGTTGCTGATTTGATTTCATTTTGTGGTCTTATGAGTTTGGTTGTAGTTATTGTTCCTGAAATTGTCTACAAAAGTAATGATTTGGGTCTCAAAATTAATGTATGCGTTGAAGTGTTGGTTTCCTATAAAGGGGAAGCTCATATGATGGAAATTGAGGCTTTGTTGGGTGATTTTTGTTGAAGTGGGTCAACTTGGTTTTGGTTCATGTAGGTCTTCAACATGATAAATTTGCAATTTTTTAGGATGTCAAGTTATTTAGATTATGTATGGAAATAGCAATTGTTTTTTACTGGTTTGGTCTTGTTTTCCAATTCCAGGGTGAGAGTGTAATGCTGCAAACATGGGGAAGAAAGAGGGCTGGTTTTCCGCGATTAAGAAGGTTTTTACACCCAACTCGAAGGAGAAGCTAGCAAATGTAAGCGGGTTTTTAACTCACTAGCCTCAATTCTGCAAGGAAATTGCAAACGACGAGTAGCTTTTTTTGACATCTTCTTACAAACTTTACGAAAGATGAACAATTAGCTTATAGGAATAATGACAGTAAGTTTAAAGGAAGTAGATCGTGAAGTCTGTTGTTTAGTTATGCTCGATATGACATTGTTTAGGTCATCGATTATTTTTTTAGTTGCAATGCTTGCATAATAAGTAGCAGTTGAGTTATTAATTCATGTTGGCTATGTTCGGAGCCTTATCTAATTTGGTCGTTGCAGCAAAAGCGTGTTAGCGTGTTATGTGCTAATGTGAAGCGTGTTATGTGCTAAGCGTGTTATGTGCTAATTTGAGTTTTCTTGACTGTTACTTGTTTTGTCAGGATTCCGAGAAAAAAAGCTCAAAAGCGAAGAAAAAGGGGATAGTGAGACGAGAGACCAGTTCTTTCCTTCCCATCTTCAGAGAGCCAAGTAGTATCGAGAAAATACTGGGAGATGTTGAACGGGAGCAACTAATTTTAAGGCCGCCAACGCCTCCTCAACAACCAAAAACCCCTACATTTGTGATCCCAAGGGTTGCTTCCCCAAGGAATGCACCTCCTCAAGTCACTTCCCCGAGGGCTACATCTCCGAAAGTCACTTCTCCAAGGGCTCCTTCTCCCCGAATCACTTCTCCGAGGGCTGCTTCTCCAGCTCCAAGGGCTCCTCTCCGAGTCACTTCTCCGAGGGCTGCTTCACCAACTCCAAGGGGTGCATCTCCCCGAGTCACTTCCCCGAGGGCTGCTTCTCCAGCTCCAAGGGCTGCATCTCTGAGAGTCACTTCTCCGAGGGCTCCTTCTCCTAGGATTGTTCATCAGCAGAAGCCAGAACCAACACTGAGGCATCAACATGCTTCAGCTATTAAGATCCAAGCAGCCTACCGAGGCTATGTGGTAAGCTTATAGTTTCCTTCCCTCGTAATTGGGTTGATTTAGACACAAAATTTGCATTTAGGCACACTTCAAAACTGAGTAACATATTGCTGAGTATGAGTTCTGTTTCGTTGATACGCTGATATCAAGCGTAGAGGATGCAGATAACATAATTTCCCCACATTTTGAGCTCTTAGTAGACTCGTAATATTGATGTATGCTGAAATAAGTTCTTAAAACACTTATTTAGTCCATTGTTATGTATCTTATGCAGGATGGTCCAAAACCCGTTTACTTTTGTAATCCTTGGCTTGATTGAGCATTGCATGTTGATTGTTGTTGACTTGGATTGCAGACAAGAAGGAGCTTCAAGGCTCGGAAAGGTCTAGTGAGGCTTCAAGGAGTCATGAGAGGCAAGAACGCGAAGCGCCAGACAGCAAACGCCATGAAGTGCATGCAGCTCTTGGTGCGAGTCCAGTCTCAGGTTCAGTCTCGCAGGATTCGTATGCTAGAAAACCAAGCTCGAGGCCAAGGCAGGAATGAGAAGGGCACAGAGAGCGCCTCGGGGAAATTGAACGCTGCAGGAAACGAAGATTGGGACTGTAGTTTACTAACGAAAGAGGAGGCAGAGACGAGGCTGCAGAGGAAGGTTGAAGCAGTCGTCAAGAGAGAACGAGCCATGGCTTTTGCTTACTCCAATAAGGTATTTGTAAAACTAAAATCTACACCAAAACATTAATTACTTGCAACAAAATGTAACTGTTAGAAGCTTCACCCACCTAAAAGCTGAAGTTGATAGGTCTTGTAAGCCACTCACATCCTTTCGATGTGGGACTCTGAAGTAACTAATGCTTGATCCATTATATTTGGAATAGTTATGGAAAGAAACTCCAAGATCAGCACAAACAGAAACGCTGCCCGGGGGATTCCCATGGTGGTGGAACTGGCTAGAACAACAGCTTCCAGTGCCAGAAAACGATCAAGAAACCCGAGCCATGAAGGCTCTCCAACTCACGCCTCCCTCGGGGAGGAAGGTGAGCCCGCGCCCCCAGTCAAGAAGCAGCAAGAAGGAGGGTCTTGGTTTAGACAACAACTTTGACTCCAGCACTCCCAAGTCATCAAGATCAAACCTTGCCATGCCTTGCCCTGCAAGAAACCTCCCCAAATACTCAAGAACAAGAATCGAAGCTCCCTTCGACCTGCCAGCGAGAGATGACGAGAGCCTGACGAGCTGCCCTCCGTTTTCGGCTCGAGGCTATATGGCCCCGACGGTGTCTGCCAGGGCCAGGGCGAGAGCGAGTAGCAACCCGAGGGAGAGGTTTCCAAGGACTCCTGGCAGCGAGACGACAGAGAGCAGGAGGGTTTCTTTTCCGGTGATGGTGCGGGGTGTCGGGGGGTTCAAAGGGTCGTCGTTTTTCTCGAACGGGGATGCGAGGTTTCGCCGGACGCCGGACAGGCAGTCGGTGGGGAATGTGAGTGTGGACTCGACGGTTTCTTTGCCCGCTGGTGTTGGGAGGAGGCCGTTTAACAGATTTGTGTGATCTTGTTTTGGTGTATGTTTGCTCTGTTTATGTTTTTGGCTTTGCTTTTGGTTGAGTATGTGGTGCTTTGGGGTGTAGATTTTGGTAGTGAGTTGTAAAATAAGAAACAATAGGAATTTATAATTTTACTGGTAATTATGTTAAACTTCTTTTTTTTTTCAATTATGACAAAATACATTGTCATCGACCACAGTAATATGATATTTCCGATCTAATTAAAGTTACAGCACATGACCGAAAAAATCTGTTCCGTTGCAATCTCTATACGATCTACCCGCGTTTATACAAGATTACTCTAGTCTGAAACTAGATGTTGAGTGCACAAAAAAAAACTCAAGCTAAATGAGAAAATCCACACTTATTTAAAGCTGATTTTTGAGTTCATTTCTTTTCGATGTAATTTCAACGGCATCAGCAAAAGCACAAGTATCAGAAAAATCGTCAATTTAATTTAAGATATTAGTCTACCCCAAATGTGGTGTGTGATCTATAACACACCACAATTGAATTTTACTCACGCCGCTGATCTCAGTCTTATAAATCGACAAAATTCTCAGTAAATGGCTCGAAAAAGATTCAAAAATTGTCTCTAGAACACCCATAAATTGTCTCTAATGATTAGGATTTCATCTGGGGATGATTTGATGATTTTGGGTTCATGATTTATAATTTTGAATTGACGATGATGATTTAATGATTTGGGGTTTATGTTGATCAAATTTGGCCAACGTGTTCATATATTTTTTATTTAAAATGAAACAAATATGAAATAAATTTTTAATTCAAAGATGTAAGAGAGCGAATCAGCCGTACACGTGGACGAACTCCAGATTTAACGGGTTAAGCGTCACTAGGGTTTCACGACACAGCTTATAAATATCACCGCTCCAATTAGCAAATTTCATCGTTACTGCGTTGCTGCTCTCGCGTCACTTTCAAGCAGGCTAGGGTTTCATATCCACTGAGATTTGGGGGTTTACGCACATGACTTCCGTTTCTGCAATTTCTTTGGTAAGTCTGTTTTGAACTATTATTCCAGAATCGGTGAAATTTCGAATCTCTTGATTTCAGATTTTTGTGTAGATTGAAATTCAAGCCTTAGAATCTGAATCCTTTTCTGGTTATAATTTAGATGTGTGTAATTAGTAGCTTTCTGGTGATTTAATTTTGTTGAATAAGGTGAATTGTTCAGAGATTTGGAGGTGATGATTATTTCCCCATGTGATCGAAGTTGATGATACTGTGCGACTGTTTCTCTCCGGAGAATCCAAGCCAGAAATCTGATCCTTTCTCTGATGATTATTCCTTGTTCGATTCTGTCGACAATCATTGTTTGATTCACTGTTTGTTTTTGCGTTTTGCCATTAAGTTTTCGAGTAACTGATGATTATAGTGTTTTGCGCAAAAGTTACGTTTTTATGATTATAGTGTTTGTTTCATTGCGTTTAACTTAATTGTTTCCACTAAAATTGTTTCATGTTTCTGAATGAAACTATTTTATTTTATGTTTCAGTCGGACCAGACCGGGCGATCGGACCAGACTATCGGACCAGACCCCAAGCAGGAATTGGAGATGTTGGAGCATGTAAGGAGCTCGAACAACTTGGAGACTATGTTGGTGTAAGGCTGTCTCGTGGCCCCTCTCGTTGGGGGCTATGGGTGTCGCCGGGCGAGCTTGGCGTTGTTGGCATGGGAGATGAATGTGGCTCGTTCTGCTCTAATTGATGCGTATATAGGGCCTTCGCATGGGGTTGCAAAATCTCAACTTTTTCCCAACTTTAATTGGTATAGGGGTTGTGGACTCTATCCTATTCTCATAGAGCTAGAGCCATAACACCTGAAAACTATGACCACTCTCATGGAGGTGAGCCTAGATAGGAGGACAATAGGCATATGAATGATTTTTGTCAAATTGGTAAAGTTGGTTTGGGCGTAGAGTGAACCGGCCCAATGTGATGAGGGCTTGATTTCGAGGGCCTGTGGAATTTTAGTGACTAATGTATTGTCCGACGCAATAAATTTTTCTTTAGATTGATGATAGTCGCTTTTGGTGTCGCTCGTCTTTTCTTATCTGAGATTGAATCACTAACCTTAATTTCAATTGAAATGCTCTAAAGTTTTTTTACTAATAGTAACATAGTTTTCTTTTGTTATTTAATAAGTAATTTCAATCAAATACTTTTGATACGAGAGACGTTAGAAGAACAACTTTGTATCATATAAAACAATTACACCTCTCTACCATAAACCCAACTAAAGGGAACAGGATCAACCCTATCATGAGTCCTCTCGAAGGCCTTCCTCATCCTCGGACCCAAGCCACATAGTCCTGCGCCGCCCTGCCCTCGCCGGAGAGCCCCGTCAGCCTCTCCACCCCCCACTTCTCGACGAAATGCTCCAACACGTTCACGTCGTTCACGTAGTCCATAGTTGTGTACACCCTGATCCTCGACGCCACCGCCGCGAAGTGCCGGAACAGTTGCGGGTCCTTTCCGTCGCGCATGGGGTACCCCGGCATGGTGATCTTCCTCCTCATCATGTCGGCGAGGCACGCCGCGGTCTCGTCCGGGTCGAGCTCGAACAACTTGGACACTATGCTTGTGTAGGCCGTCTCCGTCTCGTGGCGCTTCTCGTCGCCCACGATGGCCGTGCATATGCGGGCGAGGTGGGTGTCGCCTTGGGTTCGGGCGAGCTTGGCGGTGTTGGCATGGGAGATGAACGTGGCCCGCTCTTGGAATGATATGTAGATTAGGGTTAGGTACGGGTTTTTCCCCGCTCCGTTGTCCTGCATGCGATGAGAAAAAATTTGTCTAAAGTTTGTTACCCCTGTATACACAGAATCGACTCATTCGTTCTGAAACAATGTAAAATTAAGTTGTACATATCAATTATGACTTCACAACTAAAAATTCAAGCCAATAATTAGACGTGACTGTTTCTTTTATATATACATACCCCATTTTCATTTTATAGTACGTGTCCACCCATACCTCCAAGTATCTCGCAACTCGCTTCTAGACACTAATTTGATTGACGGTTGGTTATTTTTGGGTTGTATTAATTAAATTTTAACATTCAGGTTTTTTCATATGTTTAGAATTATAATAACTCACCCATCCGTCAGCAGTCAAATACTGAATAGTCTTCTCGACCTGTCTCATGTCAACCCTCCCCGAGAGGTACAAGTACTTGTTGAGAAGATCACCGTGCCTGTTCTCTTCGCCAGTCCACGCCCTCGACCAGACGGCCCACGGGCTGTCGCTCACGCCCGTTTCGTCGGCGATCACATCCGATCTGTTCCACATGGTCTGGTACGAGGAGAGAGCCTCCTCGGTCACCAGCTCGCCGGCCAGAACCACCAGGTACTCGTCAGGGAGGTCCTTGGCCCTCTCCCTCAGGGCCGCCACCTGTTCTCCGAACCCCTCCGACGAGGGGTCCGGCAGGAAGTCATGTGGCTGCCAGCAAGTTTCGATCGGTTTTGCCAGAGGGAGGATGTGGGCCCTGCCCCATTCCTCCATGGATTTGAACACCTCTGCTTTTTTCGGAGGCATGGTACGAGGTGCTTTAACGTTGTTTGTCCTGCGAATATACAAACGAGGTGGCTTAGATTTGCCTCAAAATGTCGGGACGTGCATGTGATGATCCTATGGTTTATATCTCCCTCCACACTAAACCCTTATCAGATTGGGTCTGCTCTCTGTAAGCCCAAACTAGTTCGACTCAATCTCTCACGGGCCGGGCCCATCATCCTATCTAGGCCCACCCTCACGAAAGAGCGATCATGGTTCCCGGGTGTTACCGACCTGCCCACCGTCGTGATGGTGCGATCATGGTTTCCAGGTGTTACCGGATTAGGAGATTTTTACATGGCACGCTTACCATGAAGACTCCACGGGAACCTATCCTATGGTACCAATTGTTTGGGAGAACCGAGCATTACTAAGGAGGAGCGCATCATAAGGAAAGCTCATAAACACATTAAACCCCACATCATATCCAAATGACTAGCCTTGTAGGTTTTGAGTCTAATGTGTATATAACATCTCCTTATACCTCATCAATATATATATATATACACGTTCTCCACATTTTTACTATTCTCAACTTTAAATTTTATTTTTCACCCACCAAACTATACTTTCTTCCTCACTGAGCTTGACTGTTGTCGTATATATAATCATAAACAATGATGGACACTAATGTGCAATTATCCATTTTCGAACCCAAATCCCCTAAGTTTAAGTGTTCAGTGTTTAACCCGTCGATCAGTAACTTATGTTAGTAAAGAGATGTGTACATAAAAGTTGTTTTATAAAAAGTGGCTCTCCTATCATGAACATGCATAGTTTTGGTTTTCTTGTATAGATAAAAACTCTTTACCCAAGATTTTGCTACTTTCGGGCTTTTAGCTTAACTGCATAAATCTAAAAAGCTAATGCCCGCTCTCTAATCCCAATGATCAATGATGGCATAAGTATGATGGTATGGAGTTACATAGTTCTTTTGTGTGGATCGTCATCATCAATAGCTCTTCTAGTCATTACATTTTAGAAAAAGTAAAAGAGGCATGTATTTGGTAAAAAAATAAGTTATTAAATCGTATACATCAAAGTTTGAACTCGTAACTTTGTTTATATAAAATTTAAATATATATGTTCGTACCAATGTTATAAATATCGTTAGGCATTAGTCAGTCGGCAAGGACTTTCTAGGGACTAATCGAGCTTACCACAACATTTGTATCGAATAGTGAAACAAATTAAAAAGCTCACATGGAAATAGAGGTAGAGGAAGCCATGACAATCTTGGAAGAAGCAGTTCTTGTTGGTGAAAAACCAGACATGTTGAGTGCAAATCTCATGCCTATAATATTAATCTTTTAAATCCCAAATTTTATTTGTATCACAAGGATTTATATAGAGAATATTCATTAAATTTGAAGCCACCCTCCAATATTAATTAGTTCGGTCCTCGCCTAATAATTTGTAGCTAATTAAAGAAAGAAGGATTTGAGCCAATGATAGTCAAAAGGTTTGGCAAGGACAAGAAGAACTTGAACTAACCCACTAATTAATTAAGCTTTAAGTTTAAATTACACGAGTTTTAAACAAGTAAAATATTAAGGATAAATTTTATTTACTATATATATATCGGAACATGTGAGGGCAAAAGTTTTTATTTTGCACGACTTCAAGTCTTAATTAATTGAGCCAAAGAAATTATTGATATATATTTAAAAGTAGTTGTATTTGATTATATTTTTAATATATTTTACTTTTTTATTTATGGGATAAAATATGTGTTTCCAATCTAAATTGAATTAATATTTCTTTATTAATAACTACAATTTATTTTAATATAAGTTATTATTACAAAATTTATTGGAAAGAACACTAATAATAACTTTATACAACTTTCAAAAAAAATAATTTTAAATAACAATAAATAAATAATTATCATATTAATAGTTAATTAATGAAAATATTATTTTATTTCATTACATCACATTATTAAAATATTAACTTTAATGTAACTGTTTTTTTTTGTAGTGTAACCAACTTTTCGTGTAAAAGTATTTTTTTTTCTAAAAATTACTTCAACCTTATTTACTCGTAAATCTTACGCACTTTATAATTTACCTTAATGCGATACTCAACTATTAGATTGTTTTGTATAATATAATATCCAACTGTTAGTATGGCTGCTCAAAATTTACAAATAACCGAAAAATTGATCGGAACTAGGCAAATATGGACTGGGAATACTAGAATAAACGATTTCCAGATAATCAAACATTTGATTTTCTACCATTGTCATGTCGTTTTTAACTCCTAACTGGTAACCAAACTCTACTAGTTCGATTTTAGTTCAGAAGACCGGTTCTAGTTAACTAGGTTTGAGAACCCCTAACCAGTAACGTTCTCTTCATGTACTTTTTTTTGAATCAGCCCCTTTAGGTACTTTAATGTTAGTGTTAGAGTATTGATATAACCAAATTCTTAAGAATAATTGTATAATCATGATTAACCATACAATATTGTTATATTAACCCAGATTTATAAAGTTACTGGTCGAAAACGTTTCGGTTAGAGTTAAAAAGAATCGAAAGGACAAGACTCCCATACAAATATCAATATGAGCAGCTAAAAATCTATTAAAAATTTGTTTTTTCTAAAATATTAGTTAAAATTGACAAACAAAAACCGATATTTGAGATCACACAAAAAATATGATTATTATTTTTAAAATAAAAAAAGGACTTTAAATATTATAAACGACATATTTATTTTAAAATAGTGATGACAACGGTGTAACGTAATCAATCTAGTTTCAGAAATTCTCTTAGACTTGTAATATTCAACAAATTGGTTTGTCAACATGAGTTTGGAAAATGCTATTGTGGTCCATGAAATCGAGATTGTCCCAAGTTGACATTTGATTCACTAATTAATCAAATTAATTCAATTTTATAAGTCATTTCAATTTGATTATTAATCAAAAAAACTAAATAATCTTGCCGGCAACAGTAATGAGAGTTCAAATATAGATATGTCTTATGAGTGGAGGTTTACAGTAAAATAGAAAGTTTAATTACTCAACAAAATTGATTCAATAATTAATAAAAGTTATGAAATTTGGGTTTGAGTTAATTTTCAATAAATATTTAAATAATACACAACAAATAAAAAGAGATTTTTGTTGGGATGTCCATTTTAAACATAAAAAACCAACACCCAAACAAAGAATTAAACCAAACCAAAATATAAGAAAATCAAAACCCATAAATTTTAGCTTTATGTTAAGTTAAATAGTAAAATTTGGTTCAATTTCAATTTACATAACAAAATTGATAGTTAACTAAATAAATCAAATTAATGTATTTATCACAAGTCACATCTAAAATCACCCATGCACTGTAAAAAGATTATTTATTCTAATAAACAACATCATATAACTTCACACACAAATTTCTTTTTTACCATTGAAAACTAATTGATATTCTTAATTATTATTAGCTTGAATGAATAAAAAATTGAACCTATGCCCATAAATTGAACACAACTCTTCAATCATTAAAAATAAATAATTCAGTTATACCCAATTTTAGTCATAGATCTAAAAATTATAAAATCACAATTCCTATTTCAGTTTGACTTTTAAGACCTTTTGGACTGTCATAATTTTTATTTCCTCAATCTGTTCAAGAGACCCATGAGCAATGTAAAAATCTCCGACTTGTCTAATTAATCCCTCCGACTAGTCCCTGATCAATTCTCTATATTTATCGATAAATCATTTAAACCAATTTATTTTTCAATTAATCTCTAAAAAGTCCTTGCCGGTTGACTAGCGTCTAACAATTTTTACAACACTCTCCGTAAGTTAATTTCTTGAAAGTGGTTCAAATCTAAAAAGAGAAAAACAAATTGAATTGAAAATGAATATGAATATGAATATAAATATAATTGATGAGTGTGTTGAAGATGTAGCAGACTTGTTCGAGGCCATATTCAAAACTGCAGATTTGATAGGCACGGAGAATCGCTTTTTGTTATTGCCAACCTTCAATGCAAATAAAGCCATTTCATTGACGTTTTTGCTCTGCAAATTGGCTATCAATCAACATAAAATAAAATAACCATAAATGAGAGAGAAACAGAAAGCTTATGAGTTTTGCTTTCAGATGACACAGTAAGTGATGTGAGGCTCCTCATTTTATAGTAAGGCTAAACCCTAATTTTGGGTCTTCCTAGTGTTGAAATTACCCATTTACCCATTTGCTGAATTTTGTCTATGGGCTTTTGATTTCAATAGGCTCAGCCCTCAAGAAATTCAATATGGTGGGCTCAAACTCAATATAATCCCATGTATATGGGCTTATAAGCTCATGGGCTTTGGCCCTTATGTATCCTACAAATCATCCATACTAATATTTTTTTTGCGGTTGACATGGTCCTAGAGTTTGGTATGTCTTGAAAGTGACATGTGTGTGTCATCAGTTTCGGACTTAAAATTTATGGGTCAGAGTGTGTGCGTCCATGTAACCCCGCTCGTCTGATTTCACGTGTCTTTCACCCCATATTGTGTGTATGAGGGGGTGTTAGAGGTACTGCATCTAAAATATGCGAGCTAATTTGTCAATTTAGATGATAGTATATGATTTTACCTGGAAACTTAAATGTCTAGGTGGGTTGAGCTTCTGATGTGCTGATTTATGATAATTTTGAAAGGATTGGTTGATAAATTTTTTCGAATAATGTAATATATTTGGTGATACTTAACACAATGATAAGTAATTTATTTGTTTGGTGATGAAAACTAATGATTTTAAGTATTGCACAAACAAATAGAAAAGGTAGAGTAAAAAAGAGTAAAAAGCTTTCAAATAACCTCTTACAGAAAAACTACCACGCAAAATATAGTTGAACGAAAATAAGATGTTATTAAAGAAGTGTTAGTCGGTTCGGGGTTATGATGCTTTAACAGTGAAAGCAATGGCGTTTCGCGAGGAGTTCGTTTGGGCTATCAGAAGTGACGCACCTCGAATCGAGATTGATTCAGAGGTGACGCACCGTTGTTCTCATCTTTTGGTTTGATTGTTTTAAATTGTCATTCGCTAATTTTGAATCATGATCGTGTATATATTAAATTTTTGTATTGATCAGGTAGTAGTGTGGTACACTATTTGACTACTTTTGCCTTTTCGGGTCTTTATTGAGAGATTGAATTGGAGTCTTTAATGATGTATTGAACACGTACTTATGAATATAAATAAAATTGTTTGTTTTTCTCAGAAAAAAAATATCAAGTGAAATATAATTTAGCGCAGTGTAGCGTATGAACGACAATCGATCGGGTTTCGCCAAACTCGCATCCACTCGATTGAACAGGTGACCGACCCGTTCAAACTCGACCAAAATATAATTATTATTATATTCAGATATTAAGAAATAAGAATATCATTATAATATTTAAATTAATAATTATTTTTTAAATATTTATGGGTGCGGGTCGACTTCGGATAAGGTATAAGTCTATCGTACCTGCTCAAAAACCCAGTAAAAAATCGACATCCGACTTGCACCCGAATTTTTTTTGCGTTTCACCTATCTTAAACGGAGCGGGTACATTAGGTATCCGTTGGGTTCAGATTTTTTTCACCATCGACTAAAGTGAGATTATTGAATCGATAATTTCTTTAAAAGCCTGGTCAGTTCAAAACTATAAACGGGTCGGGGCGGTTCAATCACCAAAACCCTATACCCTCGAACAAGCAAGCTAGAGGTTTTGGAGAAGAAGAAACCAGAAAAAGCATAAAAACCCAGAGATTTCGTCGGCGATTGCTCTAATTCGCGGAAGAGAAAGAGAATGGACAACGCAGAATCATTTGAGCAACAGCAGATTGTGTCGGAGAGGCTGAGACAGAAGCTTAACGAAGTGAACGCCGCTGCTCAGACCCATCTCTCTCCTGTCCAAGATCATGTCAATTTCACTCTCCAGGTTCAGTTTCTTGCATTTTTTGATTCATGTTCACTCCCTTTCACGACTAATCGCTGATGGGTATTTCTTATTTTTGATCTATTTTGTTGATTTGCAGTTTCTGTTTACCGGGTAGTGTTTGGTAGCCGAGAAAATTTGAGTGACAAATGAAAATTTGTTACTTTCCCAATTTGATCCACATACACTCGCTTTCACGACTAATTGCTGATGGGTATTTGGTATTTGTGCTGTAAATTGTTGATTTGCAGTTTTTATCCACTGGGTAGTGTTTGGTAACCGAGAAAATTTGAGGGAGGAAAGAAAAAATGGGTACTTTCATGTTTGGGGTCTGTTTTGGGTGCCCTAGAGAATGAGATTTAGGTAGATTGTAGATAAATAGAATCTGTATACATTTGGTATCCTAGCCCTAATTTTTATTTGGGTGACCAAAGTTTCTGTTTTGCTGGATTTTGATTCTCTAAGTTCTTTGCTACATGGGAAGTTGGATATATATCTATTGATGATGTATTTGTCCCTTTTAATCGTTCGTTCGGGTGCATTGGTTGTGACTCTTGCAGCAAGCTTATTTCAAATGTGCCTATGAGTGCTTTGATCGGAGAAGAAAGCAGGATGAGATAGGCAATTGTGTTGAGAATTGCAGTGTTCCGGTTCTTCAAGCTCAACAGCACGTCGAGGGCGAGATGGCCAAGTTTCAGGTTAGTTTCTTTTCCTTGTTAAGCTTCTATCAAGTGCGAGGAAACTCGGGTTTTCAGGGGGGCTCAACAAGCCACACCTGCATCATGATAATTTTATTATTTCCTTAAATTAGGGAGCTGAATCTTGATCTCTTTTGATTTAATGTTTCAATTGGCTTTGGAAAACCTTCAAATTTCACAGCCTATTTCTTTCGTTGTTCCCAAATTATTTTATGGAATGCATTCTTGACTTGATAATGACTCTTCAAAAGCTTCTCTCTATTTTATTCAAAATTGTGTGTGTTTCATCTCTTTTGTTGCATTAGCTCCCATTTCTTACTAATTTAGCAATATGATAGGAAGAAAAAATAGGTCCATGGCTCATGGACTGCAGTGTCAGCTGAGACACCCGTTCCAAAATAAGTATCTTCATTCGGTTTAAAGAAGAAAAAAAACTATTAATGAATGTTAATGAGTTGTAGCGTGTAAGAACATGGTGTGAAATTGAATCACTCACTCCACTAATCTTTAATTTCACTGACGCTTATTTTGGAACCACATGGAGTAATTTTTTTCTCCGCCATTGATGATACTGTTATATCAAGTGTAAACTTGGAGATAATGAACTAGGTCTAATCAATGCTGATATTATACGCTGAATACAATCATACAGGAAAGGTTGAATAGGTCGATGATGGTGTGCCAAGACAAGTTTGAGGCAGCTAGGCTCCAGCAGAGTACAACCGCTGCCTTGCAAGACATGGAGTCGTGCGTTGAATCGGCCATCAATGACAGCATCAACACATTGCCACACCTTGTTGGGAGATTGAAGACTTCCATATCCATGAAAGACTAGAAACTTAGGCATTTTGAGAATTTTAGTGAAATATCATGTTGCTTCGTGTACCCTTTTTTAGATGCATATTTGTGCTGAGCTGTTATGGAAAATCAATCCAATACATGAACTTGTGATTCACAATCAACTTACAATGGGAACAAGTTTTGTAATAAATAGAAACCTTTCTCTTCCTCTGTTGCATCAAGCTTATGTTGACATTGAGTTTCTGATTCACTATGTGTAAATGGTGTAGGAAATGTACATGTTAAAGGAAAGATGTCAAAATCGCGTTGAATACCATCACACTTTTGCAAGAGGATCCGTGTACTTTGTAGTCAAATTCACGCATGTTTGATTCAAGATTGAATGTCAAGAACAACATATTATTTCATGTCATGGTAACATATGCTAAGAAGTACACCACTGTGATGAGCTAATAACCATTAGTCTGATGAAACATATCGAATAGAAACTGCTGGTCTAGAATCAATGCACTATGCTGAAGGCATGCTTGCTTTTGACCTACTTGTTGCTTTTCTGGCCTTCAAATGTATCTATCGCTACCTGGAGCTCATCTGTACCTCCAACAGCTCTCATGGTGTAGAAATATACGCCGAAGACAAATGATGTCAAGCCTCCAGCAACTACGGCGTTCTTGACCTTAGGCGACAGGCTCCCAAATCCCAAAATCCCTGCCATCTGAGTATCTACTGTTGTTTAATTTCAACTCTGCAAGACAAGTAAGATCTGTTTAGTTAATCTTTATCAATAATCCAACACTAATCGGCACTGGTGACTTGGTCCTGATAAAGTTTTTAAGAGAAAGGATGGGTAATAAAACTTTTAGACAGAATGTAAAAATACTCACAAGTACAAAAGACAACATGGGTGATTCATATTCTAATGAAAGAGATAATCAAGCATTGTAAAATAATGAACAAGAAAAAGCATCTATAGAGAGCACGCGTATGGATCCTAACCGCCTAAAATATACCAAGCCTTAAGGTTACTTTTCATTCTCTTTCTCGTTGGAGGTTCTGAAGTAAACGTTTATTTCCGAATAATGGGTTGATTAATACTATTCTCCGGTAAATCTTTCAACCATGTTACACGTTCACCAGTACAGTACATCGTTTTATGAATGAAATGCATGGTTTAAGAGATGTCTGTCATCGTGAATATGGCTTATGGGATACAAAGAACATGTTTCCACCTTAGAAAGCTCAACAAAGGGTAAAAGTCATAATTATATGGTAATAAGGCTAAATACTTGTCAAAAGAAAAGTTCATTTGGATGAATAATGGACTTTACAAGTGCCAAGGTTAAAGGCACATTTTAAAAACGGATAGAAGAGGGAACAGGATTATTTATCAAAGAATTTCAAGCTTAATTGAGAAAGACAGTACGATATGCCCGTGGTCCTTTTGCAAGAACTACAGGAAGGGTACAATTTATGATTTTCTCTATGAACTAGAAACGGTAGTCCATAGAGCTAAAATGTTACAAAGTCATTGTTGGAATCCCAATCAAAACGAGGTTAGAAATGGTGATACGTGAAAGTTCTTTAACATAAAGAAACAAACACCGAAAATCAAATTGAAGATGAGGGAATACACAATGCACTCAGGACAGAAATTTTGGACTACGAGAATGATAATAAGGTGGACCTATTCCAACTTTATACAAGTCTCGATTTAATTGCGACGCAATTCTTCATTCTTCACCAGCAATTTATGCATGCCAATCCAAAAATCACATAAATACAATCACAGGCAAATAAAGTTAACCCAACCACGCAAAGTTGACAAATACATCAAACAACATAGCAGAAACCACACAAACCAGGAAACAAAAATGTAACCGTACGTGATCCACAACAGATATTTAAATTAGTAAAAAACCAGAAAGAATGATGAACAAACACCAACAATTCTCAAAACCAAACTAAATTTACCACTTCAAGTAATCAGATTCACATCTAATTAGTGACTTTCTGATGCACACCCAAAACAACATAAACACAATAAACATATAACTTTGCAGATTGATCATGCCATAATTTCTGATGACAGAAAATACTGAAATTTTCATAACCAAACAATACATATAAAAAATCAGTCTCATTTTCTCAAGTTTCAGACTATGATAATAATCACCATAAGTGACAGTCACCAACCAACCAAATGATTACAATCAATAAAGAACAATCCTAAAAATTCTTGCAACATCTAAATATTCATTAGCAGCGATCTGTACGGGAAAATCAGATCAGAATTAAAATTTAAACCAGACAAGAAATCAAAGAAGAAATTGAAACTAACCGAGCTTACCTGAAACGAATATTTTGTTGAGAATTAAAGACGATTTGCCTTGAAAAAACCCTAAGAACTCAGAGACTGAGAGAGTAGAAACTGTGGCTATGGAGAGACGAACGTAGCAGCAAAACAGGTTTGAGAAAGAAGAAAGCTATTGGGCCTTGTTTTGGACCCTTCGGGTTAAAACCCAAAGGATAACACTAAAAGGCCAGGCCCACTAGTAGATTTATATGACATGTGAATTTTATTTTAGTTTTTTTTTTATAAATGCGTGGGATGGCAAAAGAATCCATATCTAATGGATATCCATGTACCCGATCCAATCGGAACGGATATATCTGAAAGTAAAAGGATATGAATACGTATATTTTCACGGATATGGATAAACGAACGGATAATTGAACAGATATGGATGTCCGCTCAAGCGAACGGATACGGGTACAGATAAAACCATATCCGGTACATATTCTATATGTTGCCATCCCTATAAATGTGCTGTGAAATTTCTTCATTTTTGTATAAATGCTGTAAATACCTAAAATATTGTCGATATTTAGCTTCATTTTATTTAGGGGAAATTACAAAAAGTCTCTTTGTAATCATTTATTTTGCACAAACTCTTCATTCACTGTATTTTTTGCAAAAACTCTACCTTACTCATATGATTATTTTTGCATTGTCTATGCAAACTCGTGAAAATTAATGAAAGTGTCATTTAATTGTCAATTCAAGCGTGCTTGTGGGTGGGCACTTTGGCAACAAAATCGAAAATCGAACCAGAATCGGGACCGGAGAATCGAGAACCGAATGTAACGGTTTCGGTTCTAGTTCTTAAAATGAAGAATCGAGTAGTCCGATCTGGTCCAATTTTCAACTGGTTCGGTCCGGTTCTAGGCCTCATGCTCACCCTTAAACGTGTTAACTCAAACGTCAAACACTTGAGTGACTTTTGTTAATTTTCACGAATTTGCACAGATCGCACAAATTTGAACATGAGTGAGGGAGAGTTTTTTACAAAAATATAGTGGAGTGAGTTTTTGCAAAAACAAATAATTATAAAGAGATTTTTTACAATTTTTCTTTATACATATCGATGCGCCTATTTATACAAATTTAAGGAGAAGATAAAAGATGAAAGATCCTCGAAAGACAAGAAATCTTGAAAAGAGACGAAGCAAAATGTCTTAGTTAAATACAATTTTTTTATACAAATAATCAAAATTCGTAACATTTTTTTTTTTGACATTGATAATGTATACATAATGACAACACTCTCTTGTAAATATACACTCATTTGATATTTTCTGGATAAAAAACAAGCAAAACATAAATAAAAGCCATAAATCACTTGAACAACAATTCCATGAACAAATCAATTATTTTCTTTCATTATATGCATGAATAATTTAAGGATGATTACTGATGAAAGTGAAAACTATTCTTCTGGTAGAAATTATGGAGCCCATATTTGTCGTTTGATTAATAAAATAGACGTCTAAAATTAAACCCCTCAATAAAAAGTATTGATAATTTTTAAAAATAAATTTAATTTTTATCATTAATAACATGTATTTAATTTTCATATGAGGGAGTTTTCCGCCCAAATCTCCACGAAATTCTCTGTGACTACTTCATGTCTCCGAGGATAATTTTTTTTGTCAAGTATGTACATAGAGGAGAAATTTGATGAGAACTTCCTAATTTTGATAGAGCAATGAAAACCAACGCAGAGAGTATATTTGGTGCGCGTGTTGAGCTGGTAGTGGAGGACACGTGACACGGCCGCCAGAAAGATTTCTCTCTCCACTACCGACGTAGATCTGCGACTTCCCGGTCATTTTAGGTTCTCATCGTTAGTTCCATCAGCTTCACACGTCGTCAATTTGACAGAATCCAGAATCTCGTTGCCACAATCTCTTCCACACTATGCCACTCACCCACGCGTTGTTGGACTCCTGCACGCTCCGCTCGGTCCCCTCGCTACACCACTGCCCTAACAAGATTCTCTTCCCTCCCCCCCTCTCCCCCCTCCTTAGGTTATAGTATGGAATCCGTCTTCCTGTCACCTGGCTCTACCATATTCGTTCTCATGATTCTCGCGCCTCCAGTAATTTTCGCCGGAATACTTTCTTGTATATGTATGTTATTACACGATTTTCTTTCAATCATTTATGGACCGTGTCTTATATTAGGAGATCTCGAAGTGGTATTACGTACTCACCAACTTAATTTATTCTGCCTTTATGTTGAGGTTAAATTTTATCAGTATATCTTTATTTTATATTATAACACTCTTATTTTGATCAGGAACATCGAATCTCTATTGGGTTCGATTATTTTTGCTATCCCCTTCGCAAATGTCACAAACACATAGACCTCAATTATTATTAATATAATAACATAATCTCCCAAATCAATCTATCAACCATCCGAGACAAACAACATTATAATTTCCAAGTTCGAAACATATATATCACAACTTGGAGTTGACGAGCTTGGTGCATCCCAAGTAGAACTTGCCGGTCTCGAGGCGGTGCGGCGGCGCCAGGGCGAGCCCGACGCCGATGGTGGCGGCGTCCGCGGCCGTGTGCGTGCCCTTGCCGCCGGTCATCGCCGTCTGCGTGTAGCCGGGGCAGAAGCAGTTGACGCTGAGGCCGCGGCCCTCGTACCGCCTCGCCAGGACCTTGGAGTAGGCGTTCACCGCCAGCTTCGACACCGCGTACTCCGTCCAGTGCTCCGGCCACCCCCGCTCCCGCCACGTCCCGTCGCGCACGCTCTCCATGAATAAACCCGTGATCCGCTCGATCTCCTGCTCGTCGAGATTTTCTCCCGTCAAGATTCGCCTGATCTCCGGGTTTCTCACCTTCTGCACGGAAAAAAAAAATATTGATACTATGGTTAAAATTGTAGCTCATACATGTATAACAATGTTTACGTGTCGGTAAAGTCACATCGGTTATATAACTTATATTATTAGTCAACGGGACATTGATAATGCCCCGTCGGGTGTAAGGGTACCAAACTGATGCATTTGGCCCACTCACACAACAAAATCGAAGTTAAAAGCTCTTCACAAATAATGTGAGGCTCAATCGTTACTATGTCCCCTCGAAAACTAGGGTTATTGATTTATTTATTGCAATATTTATGTGTCGGTAAAGTCACATCGGCTATATTTACAGTCAACGGGACATTATCAATGTCCCGTCGGGTGTAAGGGTACAAAACTAATGCATTTGGCCCACTCACACAACAAAATCGAAGTTAAGACCTTTTCATAAATAATGTGAGGCTCAATCGTTACGGCATTCCCTAAGAACCATTAATTTATTTATTGTAATAATGTATGGAGTAAATTAGGGTCAATAATATTATTCTCTCTATGTATACATTTTTTTCTCTTGGTGATGTAATTAATTAACATCAATCTCGAAATAAATTTTTTTACTTAACCCTAAATCAATTCCCATTAAATAACTACCTAAATTATTCCCATTAAAATTTACCCATTTAATTTAATAATTACCTAAATAAATGCAATTAAAATTTTACCTAACCCTAAGACTCTCACATTCTCTTATACCTCTACGTTCTACTCCACTCTCCTTTTTCTTTTTCATTAAAAAGTGCTCGACTCAAACTCGAACGAGTTTATACAATTAAGTTCAAATACAATTTGACTCGAGTTTGATTTACTTAATTTTTAATAAAATATGACCGATTCAACTAAAAAATTAAGCTGATATGTTAATACAACGAACTTACACTGAACGAGCCGAGCCTGGAGCTGATATTGAGGATGCGACTTTTAGAGGAAGAGCATCGAAACATGGGCAATAGGCCCTCGGTGAGCAATCTGACCCCGTGAAAATTGGTGTTTAAGACAGTTTCGGCATGTTCCACTTTGTTTTCACTAACGTCATTGAATGATACAGCTGCATTGTTCACCTGTAATAATAATTAATTAATTAATTCAATAATTAATTATTCTCTAAATTATGGAGAGATTCAGGTTAAACAGATATTATTATATATTGTTCAATTGGAAATATTTAAACAATATAATTAAGCACCAACCAAGTAAACAAGTTACCCATAAAATAATGGGTAAGTATTCAAATATGAGTATATATTATTGAGTTTTGGATTAGACGTAGTTGTTTTTAAATTTGTTAGTTTAATATATTCTATTTGTGTGGACAAGTCCTCGACTTCGAGCATGGTACCGAGTCAAGAAATTGTGGAAAAAGTTATGTATATACCTTTTCAACTATACACTTTTCAAACAATATGTGAACTCTTCAACACTAGATAATACTTGAAAATAATTTTAATTTTTGGACTATGATTTGAATAGTTAAATTTTCTTTTATTCATATTTAAAGAGGTTTTTTTTATATGTGGAATAACAAATGTTGGGAACGAACACAAAAAAAAAGTAAAATATATACGACCAGACTTTTAGACGTGAATGATACCAAATATTAATAAGTACTTTATATACATTAACTGAAATAGGGCACTACACAAAAAGCATAAACATTGCATGACACATTTTTAGAGAAAACACGTGCAGACCAGGTCCTCTTCTCTTTATATGAATTGAAATAAGCAATAAACAAGAGTCTGCCGGTTCTAATCACACACGTGTTATTTATAAAAATAAGAAAAAATTGCAAAAACTCTATTTATATCGTTACAGTGTTGCAGATAGTTTTTTAAGCTATTTTTATTGCAAAAACTCTGTGTTAATTTATAATTTTTTGCACTGTTAGTATAAACTGTTAAAAGAGACAGAAAAACTCAAAATATATTCAAAATTATCTTATAATTTAGTGTACACGATTGCAAAAACTCCCCTTATTATACTATTGTGCAATAGTAACTAGAGAGGTTTTTCAAAAAACGATAATGTTAATTTTTGAATTTTGAATACACATTTCAAAATTTTCGTCTCTTTTAAACGAATTTATACTAGCAGTAAAAAAAATCACGAGTTAACAGAAAATTTTTGTAATAAAAATAGCGTAAAAAAGACTATTTGCAAAACTAATATAAACAGAGTTTTTGCAGTTGTTCGTGCGATTAAAATAGGTAAAACAAAAAAATAGCTCGAGACTTACAAGGACGTCCAAGGCATTGAAATGTGATTTGAACCAAGAAACGAAGGCTTCGATCGACGCCGGATCTGACACGTCGAGGGGAGCGAAGTGCACGTCGCCGCTGAGGCCTCGCGCCGTCAGCGCCTCCACGGCCCGGGCTCCTCTCTCGGGGTCTCTAGCCGTCAAGATCACGGTCAAGCCGAGCTGCGCGAGCCGCTCGACTACCGCGAACCCGATCCCCTTGTTCCCTCCGGTGACTATAGCCACCGTGTCCTTGCTCCACCACTTCCACGAACCAC